>JAYKKI010000021.1:8865000-9465000 GCA_039881145.1 Druceiella hillmani | reverse complement strand
TTGAATATTGGCGTAGTAATAAAGAATACTAACCAGTATTTATCGCAATAGTTAAAATATAGCAATTTCAGAGGAGTAAACGAAAAGGGCATTTAAGTTATTAAATTGTCTGCGTTGCGTAGAAAGTCAATAGAAAAATCTACTTCTAAAGATTTCTACACTATTTTTTTGACAATTTCTTTGTCAACTAATTCTAGAGATATTATTAAAAATATCTACAAATATTTGTTCCCCCTGAAATTTCAAAAGTAAAAATTACCCAAGCAATGTTACGAGAAGTTTATTTAAAACCCATTGAAAAACTATAGCGATGACTCCAAATTTACGAACTTTTTATTCACGATATTTTTACGCCTTTATACTGAGCAATATATTTACATGGCGAAAAATAGGATTAAAATTTACAAATATTTTAACACAACTGCTATGGAACCTTAATATTTATAAGTGCCTAAGTGTGAACAGAATTCTTTTACTGCGAACCTACTGACAAATCACCCTACTACTGATTTAATACCCTAGTGATTTAGTAACTGCTTCGTTTTTTCAATTATCAAGTATATGGAAAATTTTCAATTATCAGGAAGCGATGTACATATATGTTTATAAGATATGAAAAACAATTATAGTGAATTTCCATTTAAGTGAATTTCACCATTTATCTAAAGTTAAAATCCAAATGTAAAAATAAAATTATTGAAGAAATTTGTGAAAAAACTAAATAGGAATCCTATGTAAACGGGCATATGGAAATTTTTTCTTGATAAATAATTCTCTTACGCATAATTATATACGACATATAGTGAGAAAGTTAATTTTGAGGGCTCCGAAAGTTTTTTTTTAAATTTTAATAACAAATACGTGAATACGTTGGGTGAAAATACAGGTAACCATCTTCCTCTGATTTCTAAATACACGTAGACATGTTTTATAAATATCGTAATAATAATTTATTTAACGACGAAACATTGGCACCACGAACTATTCTTCTAATCATGAAACTGGAGTACCCGGTAGCCATTAAATTCTTAATGAAAAACGTGTCAATAAAACATTATAAGATCTACGATAATCGCTATAGTGTTTCCACAACTTTGCGTAAACCTAATTGTTTCACAATTTTAGGTTGAACAGTTTTGGAAATAGACGAGGTAAAACGTATATTTTAAGTGTTTTTCGATATAGCTTTGAAAATATATTACTTACAAAAAAAAAGTATTTCTGACGCCATTCTCTCAGTATTTTCAAACAATATCCCACACTATATATATATATATATATATATATATATATATATATATATATATATATATAAATATTTTCTTTTTTTTTTAATTAAAGTAGCATATGATTACCTACGTTTATGACGAGTATGACTGTGCTCTCTCAGTATATTTGTTAAATTCTCATCATTAATGTGTAAAATATCAGAGACGTTCTTATAATTAACTCCTTAAATTTATTAAATATTTTTTCACGGATCACCGTTTTTGGAAGTACGGGATTGAGTGTGGAGAAGTAACAACAGTTAGTTACTACTATCACCATTGTGTAATATAAAAAAGTAATATTACAATTAGACACCGATCTAAGGCTGCCAGACACCGATCTAAGTAGATTGCAGCTGTGCACACAATCTACTTCCGGTGTAGTTGACAGGTGACAAATCGTTCCGCTGGTAGCGCGTATACACATGTGTCTCATATCGGACGCCCGCACTCGGCGGAACTCCGATTAAGGTATTAGCCGTGACAGGAACTTCTGATACGTCACTGTTCATGATTTATTACGAAATTTTGTTACGCTACAAGTTCTGCTGACGAGATTGTCGTGTTTACTTGCAAAATGTATATACCTACTTATATATTTTTGTTTCCTTCTTAATAAAGCTTTCGCGGAAAAGTTATTTCATTGAAGAAAAGTGAGGAAAGTTTTGTATACGGTTTTATTTTTTACACTTTTTGAAATGTTTGATCTAGTTTAATTGCATTTATATATAAGAATATTCAAATCTGTTGATTTGTTTTATCAACGCAAATTAGGTTTAACTCTCTTTGCTAAATTAAGTTTATAACAAAAAATCGGCCAAGTGAGAGTCCAGATCGTGCACGGAGGTTTCCGTGCTTAGCTTGAAATGGAAATTATTTTATTTACCCTAAATCATAATTGATAATTACATCCTAAAGCGATGAATATTTCACAGAACCATAATTAAGTATGATGGACACAAAAATTACCGTGAATATCAAACAGCTTTCATCTAGGATTATAGTTATTGTTTTCCCATAGTTTTTGCGTGCTTTATAAAAAGGCTGTTATTTCATTAAGGAGTTTCAAAAAGAAAAGACTGATATTTTTGCTTATAAATATTTTTGAATACTAGCTTTGCTTATAAATATTTTTGAATACTAGCTATTGAGATGTGTACACGTCAATATAGTTTATTAGTATGGAAATGTTTAGTTTCAAGGATAAGGCACTTTGGAGAGAAACAGCTGTATTAGACTAATAAATCGATGTTGAAAAATGGGACCGTCCAAAAAATAAAGCAACCGTTAAGTTGCTAATTGCAAAAATGTTGTTCTATAAACAAGCAAATAACTTGTTCTTAATTTGACGCCAAATATCAAGTTTTTACGTTAAACGGTTTTATAGAAAAGTGACTCTGACAGACGCTTAAATTTGCAAAAGGACGACACGTGGTCTTACGATACGATATGTGTCTTATAAGTGTTTCATTTTTAGGGTTTCGTAACCAAATGGCAAAAATGGAATCTTTATATTTTCGTGCTGTCTATATGTCCGTCTGTCTGTCTTCCTGTCTGTTTGTTCCTATGCCACATTCACTTTACTATGTGACTAATGACACTACATAGATTTTTGAAATTTTTGAGAAATTTGTATGGTAAGTGTCTTTTATGAATCGTTATAAAATGAAATAGAGGAAAAAACAATTTTAAGTGTAGCACTCCATACACGTAACCGAGGGACGAAAGAAAAATCCAGTGCACAAAGGCGTCTGGGGTATCATTAGATAGGCCTTAAAAGATACAGATGTTCCAAAATAACTTTTTTATTTAAGTCAATTATCATGTACAATATTCTGTAAAAAAAATTAAGGTAGACTTAAAATAAACATTCAAGGAAAATTGGTTTGAATAATATATGTAAGATATGTAGTTTTTCAGATATGGGATATTTTCGGTATCAACTGCAACAATAACCTTGATTTCCACGGTGTACTTGAGAAATACAAACTTAAAACTTTAATTTTGTTTGGTGCTTGATGCTCGAGTCTATCTCGCATTTAACCAGCTTACTTTTCTTTTTAAGGACGGGACCCTGGGAGCATATTATTACTCGACTTATTCTGCGTAAACTCATACACGACACGAGCATTATAGTTGACAGTCGACAAAGAAGAGTCAAATAAAAAGGAGTATTTGCGGTGATACGTAATTGTTTCATTTCGTGAAAGGTGAAAATAATGGCGATCCCGTATAAGGAGGCTATCGACGCGGGGCTGTTTGTCCGAAATAATTGAAGAAAGAATTGGGGCCGACGGGTTGATTGATGGAGGCGAGACTGAAGACAAACATTATATGTATCAAGCAGGTTAGATCATATTCTAAGTAGAAAGGCACTTCTAAACTACATTTGCGGTAGCAAAATAGCAAGGTTTCAAGACGTAACCCCGTATTTAAAAACTGTGTATCAATAAAAGCCAGTTTTCGCTGAAAAGAATTCATTTAATAATGGCAGCTGAGTCATTTAGTGTACGTTTCTATAAATTACTCTTAGTTATGGCACGTTTTTATAATAAATGAGGATTACGCATCGTTTTAATGTTAGCAACAGTTGAATTTAAATCGTGCTAGGTATGTGATAGATATGATATTGTCATTATTACAATGATTACAAGGGATGACGCGATGTACAGGTATAAAAGAAAGTAAAGGTGTAAAATATTACACTCATACGGAATTACAAAATATGTTAGATATAAAAAAATAGTGTTATATCATTTTCATGTCAATTAACATTCCAAATTTATCACTAGATTTTTAAAAACAAAACGACACATACACACAGACACACACATATATATATATATATATATATATATATATATATATATATATATATTGCAGTATGTTTGAATGTCAGTAACCCTTTTGATTGGCATATTGGTAACGTAAACCAGCGTATCGATTTTACATGTAGAAATCTGTATCCAGACTTACTTTACTGAAAGCCTTCTCCTCTCAGTCGTTCACTTTTTTCAGTAATATATTTTTAATGCCGATTTAATTGTGTCAAAACATCTAGGGCGCATGCTTAATCTCAAGAGCGAATGGGGGGGGTGTTTATTGTTTACTTTTCTCTCTAAGTATAAATTAATATGTTGTGTATATATGTGTCACGTAAGTTTCAATCCATATTTAGCCATTTTGTCTTACTAATCTTCAGTAAATTCAATTACGAATTTTTAGCCGGCCTTTTGAAAAGAAGTGGACTTAAAGTTAATCTGTCGTATGTAAATAGTACTAAACCAAATAGCAAACTATTTTTAAAGCAATTGTTTTTTTTCTGAGTGAAAACTGATGAGACGGAAATTGTATGAAAAAGTTATTTAATTTTTTTTTATTTTAATGCTAATAATATAGATACAACTCCGTTACAGTTAAAGTCGTATCGTTTTGAAACTAATGCCTATTGTATAATTGCGATAATGCTCGTTCATATTTTTCATAATAGACATGGACAATATAAAAAATTATGGAGCTGTTTTACAATACTACCAGATAAATATTAAATAAAGCACAGCAAAAGTGATACAATTTGAAATAGATCATACTGTAGAAACAGCTAATATAAGTCTTTTAGTCAAAGATCCTTGTTGTAAACTCACTTATACATTTATGTTTTATAACACGTTTGAACAAACAGTAAAGGATATCCTACAGTTAACAAAACTGCATAGAATATTCAGTTATATGCCAAGGAGTCGAGAGAGGGCTTTTTATGTTGATATAATTTGAATCTGAGATACAGCAAACGTCAAAAATTACTGAGTATGTTACACAAAAAACGAAAGATGTAGCTAAATCACCAAAATTTTCTTTCGTGGTTAATATTCTCATAAAATAATAATTATATTTTTTTTGAGGTCGTTTATTACATATTTACTGCGCGTATTTGTGAGATAGTTTAGTCCTTTTGGTAAAAATACCAGTCTATATCTAGCTAGGTTTCTAGCCAATATATGGCGCAATCTTCTTGCAACTTGTAACTAAAAAACGAGGGTAAAGAGAAATATCCCAAAAAAACAGAATAGAAGCGAAACGTTGTTTATTTGTTTGATTATCCATGTTTATTCATATGGTAATATGCAAACTAAATTAAAAGATAGGCATGTACATAAAATGACGCTACCTTTTATAAGTGCAGTAGAATAATTATAAATGCAAAAGAGAAGTGAATGTAAATGCTAAAATAACTTCCCGCGTACGATAAACTGAATGTTCTTCTGTTAGTTTAATTTTTAAAAGTTATAGAACTTGTTTGGCATTTAATACTAAATTCTAGGGTAATAATTACGCGGCATTTTAATGAAGATTGTTATCATTTAACTCGTGCGGGTGCCACACTGCTCCACAATAAATGATAATAGTTAAGTCTTGTAAATTATGTTTAAAAATAATAAACTGTAACTATATAAATAACCTGGTTTGAAGTTGAAAAATAAAGTAGAATCCACATGATAAGGATTCCTGCTATGCTTCAAACGTTATAATTTATAAAAAAATATAAATAAATCGTTTGGTAATAACTGTGAATAAGATTTATTAAATAAATATTCTACTAAGGAACAAAATATTGTATCACAATTAATTGTAGTTCAATGGTCTTTATTTTAAAATGCTGTATCGAATTAATGCAAATTTTGGGTATAATGAATTGAAATGATAATGAATTGACGTTTGAAATTGGACCATGTTTTCAATATTGTTTTAAATATTATGTGTTGTAATCATTAACAATTTTAACATTATGAAATACGTCAACCTTACTAAATAATAACCTAAATCTTTCAAAATATTCAACAATCCATTTGATTTTATTCGGTTTAAACCGTTGCCAAGGTTATTGTGACGAATGCTAAAAAGAAATATAAAGACAAATGTAAACAATACGGCCCGAAACTATATTTTTCTTATAAGTTTTATGAAAAATAATATATCTTATAAGGCTAACTTTTTTTAATACTAACATTATATTTCTGGCGGTTTGTTCCATTTTGACATTCTTGGTCCATACTACGCGGTTTATTACGTCATCAGCTTCTTAAATAACGACTACACTTATGATAATAATAAAAACTAGCGTGACCCGTGCGAAGTCTTCGCATTATAAATTATTCAACTCAATTTAATAAATCAAAATTGATTGCAGGTATTCAATTCATTTCTAATTTTGCACACTGCTTATTACGTTTTTATTCCATTATGAAGCTCAGATGACAGATCAAACAAATATTTTACTAAAATTGACATATAGAGGCGCAAGTATCTAAAGCATTGAGCTAAAGCGCCACTTTATTTATACGTGAGTGGATTTGAAATTAAACAAAAATTTTACCGACCGTCAAAAATATTGACGTTGAGCCGTTATATGGCAGCATTGCTGTTTTGTGTATATAATTTTAATAATTAATTAATTTGCAAAAACAATAGCAATAATAAATTTTTTAGTTATGGATGCCGGTAGATCAAGCAACTATCTATAAAATGATATATAATTTATGTGGATTAGTTGTGAGGTTTTTTCTAAAAAGGGAGAGTAACATCTTAACCTTAGCGTATTAATATATAAGATGATATGATGATGATAAAACTATTTTATTGAATCGATTGAAAACACAATTTTATAGGAACCAGACCATTATAAAGACAATATTCACAGTTGCAAACTCTCAAAACATGTATTTCCAGCCGTCTGTGTTGACTTATTTGCTGCGCATTCTATTCATTCGTTTGGCAACTTGATTTCTATAACGTTAAATTCGTCCATAAAGTTTAATCTGCATAATATAGGATAAGTGGACTTTTACATTTATTTATTGGAGCTAAATGCTGCATACAATCGATAGTTACTTCGAAGGAATGTAACTCCAAAATTATTAGGGTTCCGTAACTCAAAGGGACAAAAACGATCCTTTATAGGTTCGCTTCTTTGGCCGTCTGTCTGTCGGTAAAGATCCTTTTTCTCAGAGAAATGCGAGGACGTATCTAGTCGAAATTGAAATCAAATACTTAAGTATACGGCCCTTTGGCGCTGTAAAAAAATAAAACTTCGAAGTCAACCAAGTAAAAAAGTACGGTAATTTACGCTGTATATTTTGACACTCGCAAATAAATCTTAACCTATAGGGTACTTCCTTTTGACCCAGAATCATGGAACGTGGCAAGAAGCAAAGTCTCACAGCACAAGTAAAGAAAACAAATCGTTCATTTTTAGTTATATTACGCGCTATTAAATGTTTATAAATGATTAAACATATGGGGAATCACAAAGTGCGAGTTCCACTCGTGCTTGGCAGGTTTTTTAAACTAATTATCATGAAATAGAATATTCCAAAACAGAAAATTGCACAAGATGGTTTTTTGGATTATTAAATTCTGACAAGAAATTTCATCTATTCAATTTGGAAGTAACTCATAATAAATAAAAAAATATTTTCGAGATTTATTTGACGAATATATAATTTGGAAATAATAATAACAATGGTCGGAATTCTCTAGATTCTTATAGATTTTTGAAAATAAATTTATAGAATTAATTTAGATTGATTAGATACTTCTTTCGGAATAACCGCTCTTAATTTAAATTGTTATTTACACACTTATGACCATTCGTTGACCTACAATAGAGAAAATACCAAACTGAAATATTTTTAAAATTTTTGTAGTATAAAATATGTATGTGTATATATATATATATATGTATACACATACATATTTTATACATATATATGTATATATATAATACCATCAAATTTGTATGTAATGATTGATGTTTTGGTATGGTCTAGTACATTTACATTCTTAAAATCACACTTGATCTGTTTTTTTTTGCCAAATTTATGACTCCAGGTAATCAGGAATCAATGGGTAATTCACGGTTCAATCTGAGAACCTAATATGGTTAAAGAAACTTAATAAATTTACAGATTTTTCATCTGTTTACCGCTTTGTTTATCAGGCTTGAATTTATAAACGTCATTTTTATGAATAAAAAAAAGTAAATTTTTGCACAAACGGTTTACAATGTAAGACTTAAGGAATTTCTCACGACATAAAATAGCAAAATAACGTAATTTGCTAGAAATAGGTGGACATAATTAAGTAGAATCATATTCTCTTGCTAGCTTCATGAAACTCTTCACTTTCTTTTATATTTATCAAGCTAGCAACCTGTCTTGGCTTCACCCGCGTATATTTTACGATATATAAAAATAGTGGATAGTCTAAAATATTACTTTACACCATGGCAATTGTCTTACCCCCATTGCCAAAATAACCAGTCTGAATATTTCCTACAGGTAAAAAAAAATTTTTAGATTAAGATTTTTTAAATATTTTTTTATATTGCAGTATGATGCTTTTACATCCATTTACTCTTCCCCTCCTCCCTTTCTATTTCCTGTCGAGGCGAATACATTGTAGTGAAAGTTTCTAAAGACGGAATTCCATTTTTATTTACATTCTAAAACGTTTTCAATGACTGTTATAATTAATAAATTGACCTAAACATCACCACTTCTATCCTAATCTTTTTTAACTTAAAGCAGTTGCACTGATAAACAATAAACACAGTCGCAAATATTTCTTAAGACTGTTAATACCCATAATTCTCCACACATAATGTTAAGGTATCTGTAATTTAAGCGTTCGCTACGAAAGCAACATGCAACGTTATCTCCAAAAATTATACAAGATATTTATATACGATATAATCTAGAGCAATTTAGAAACTATAAAATATGATATTACGAGAGCTGTGTGAGAATACAATTAGTAGATTTTCCGTGAATCTTTAAAGAACAAACAAAGAAAATATTTTCTATATCGCACGAGTAGGATTTCATAACGAGTTCAAAAAAACATATAACTTAGACAAAATGGCGCATGGACGATGCACTTGAAAATTGTACAATCAAATTATGCAATAGCAAATGCACAAATATTACACTGTGTAATGTGATTTATCCAATAAGAATTTAAGGTGACAAGCATATCGACAGGACTTCCATGGTCTTTAATTTCTTTTCAAATAATAACCACGTCAATTTCTTTAAAACGTCAAGATCAAGTGGTCTCTACTTTCTCTGACTGGAGAGGAAATGGAATACTGCTCGCCGCACTCCGGATCCGTGTTTCGTGAGATAACGGTGCAGCGTCCGTCAGTTGAAGCGGGATGTTGCGGGGAACGTGAAGATGGCTTTATGGTTGATGTCGTTACATTTATATGTTAATGTTGTCTCGAGAGTATATTTTCGAAAGAATTAAATTTTTTTTTTGGATAGTTGTAACAAATCTGTATAATCCTGTAAATTGGACTATAATTTAGTGACGCAACAACAAACGTTAAATATTTATTTTAGAAAGAAATATTTCATTACCGATGACTCTATTTGCGATTTCATTGAATTTATTGCCGTTTTAGACCACTGATTGGTTTAAAAACATTTTTTTTGAAGCAAAAATTTTAAAGAACAGCATTAGTTGGCGATATATAATTTACTATTATATTATAATCATCAATGTTCGAATAAGATCACTTTCTAAGACCTGATAGCTTGTAAGAAGCGTGAAGTCCATACAGCACTGTTCATTCATAAATCGATAGAATAGGTATAAAGTACCACTGCGTAAAAACATCATTTAATTTTATTATTATATATAAAAAGATATTATCTTCCTGATAAAATGATGATCTGTATTATATTTTTGAGAAGGTAATGCTTGTATGGGTTATAAGCTCATGTTTGTTCAATGGTTTATACTAGAGTATATAAAATTTAATAATAGACTAATGTGGGGTAAAATTGTGCAAAGCGGCATATATAATACAAGTAACGGTTAATTTATATAAAACTCTAATAGTATTGATAAGTATTTATTTATAAATAGTTTCTAAATAATCAAGTACTATGCGTGTCACAGGTTTTACCTAATATTAAAACAAATGTCTCCAACTGGGTACACTTTACCCGATGTGAAGATATGTTTGCGCAGGTGCCCAGCGTAAGAGAGCGCACAATAGAAAAATGTTTTAAAGATTCGAATACCAATAATGTCTCATTATATACCACAACACATATAGTCATATACGTACACATATATTCATAAGCATGTACATATAGTTATCGTATGTTACAAAAAAGTCAAACAGAAAAACTTAAACGTAGTCAATTTAAATGTTAGAAGATATATTGATAAGGTCTTGCGTTACAAAAAAAATCTTACTTTTTAAAGCTAGTACACTGTTTTTCTTACCGGCATTATTTTCGTTTACGCAAGAAGCATTGTTTTTAGTTTTCAGTTGTTAAGTCATGGCTATGCGTATTATTACCTCAAAACGTCAAGAACGGACGATAACGTCGATTTTTTTAATACAGAATATTTAATCGGTTTGTATATTGATGTTATATTAACGTCGAAAAAGTAATATTAAGTATGGGACATGGCAAAACAAAAATTATAAAATAGTTACTTACTCGTGTAACCTAAACCTGCCAAATACGAGTAGAACTCACACTACGAGGTTTTCATACATTTATAGGCTAAATAAACATTTATGGGTGCATATTATATTATATTTCTATAAAACTATTTATAAATATTAATTTTCACGACCTAATATATTGCCTACTGTATCTATCACAAGCTTAAAAAACGGTACATATTTCATGTATCATAAGGTTTGGCATAATTACTTTAGTTTTCCTTTAATCTTCTAGTCAGATTTAAATTCCTACATTTTTTCAAGATTTTTGTTTACATATTTAATGTATCATAAGATTTGGAATAATCGCTGTAGTTTTCCTTTAATCTTCTAGTCAAATTTAAATTCCTACATTTTTCCAAGATTTTTGTTTACATATTTAATGTATCATAAGATTTGGAATAATCGCTCTAGTTTTCCTTTAATCTTCTAGTCAGATTTAAATTCCTACATTTTTTCAAGATTTTTGTTTACATATTTAATGTATCATAAGATTTGGAATAATCGCTGTAGTTTTCCTTTAATCTTCTAGTCAGATTTAAATTCCTACATTTTTTCAAGATTTTTGTTTACATGGTTTTGGTCATAATGCATATTTTTGTAATTTATTTTTTAATAGGAAATTGTAAAACGTGAAAAAAATATTTATGTATTACTCATAATGAACCCTTTGAAATAATATCCCACGTGATATTTAATATTAAAAAAAAATACTGAATACTCTACTTAGTCTGCCTTTAATTTTTGTAAAAAATATTTAAAAAAATTAGCCAGTGCAAAATTTGTGGGATACTAAGACGTATTACAACGTCATGTTTCTACGTCAAATATTTTGTGAGAAAATCGGCAGTAGCAGACGGACAGACAGGCAACTAAGTGATCTTATAAAGGATTCATTTTTATTTTTAAGGTACTGTAAAATTGGTGTACAGGTTATTAATTCATTTACTACCTACGTAACTTACCCACAGTAAATACCCATTTTTGGTAACCAATACCAATTTTGCTGGTGACACCGTGAGCGCAGGGCGGGGCTTTAATAGAAAGAGAGGGGTGGAGGGGAAGAAGATTTTTGGCTTCAGAGGGCCGCGAAAAAGTTTGTGAGTATGCGTCTTCTGGTTTACTCTATATTCTAAAACATTACTACTACTGTGGAATACAGTTACTACGAACTAGAATATTAACTTTTTTTTAGAGAAAATAATGGGAAAAGGCCTACATAATAAATACGTTGTGGTCCAGTTGATTTTTTTTCACCAACGATAAAGTCTTCTTTAATTTTCAAGAGAGCTTCGATTTCACAATGATTTATGATTACAAATGTAGCTGTAACTACGTTCTAAATAACGGTAAAAGAGAAACGTAAAGGATAATGGTTCTGTTGCTTTGCTCAGTGGTTATACATAATAGATGCAAAAGTTATTGATTGTAACAAAGACTACTTCAAAAAATAATCAAAGAAATAGAGGCTTAATACATGATTAAATTAAACCAAAAAGTAACCAATCGACCTTTTGCAAGCAATACTTGCGAAACTAATGTTCCTCACCATTGGCCTCTTATTAAATATTAATAGTAATCCGCTCAGCTTATCAGCTTAATAGGTGTCCACCTGCCCCCTACTAGCCGAGGAATAATTTAACTATCCCAAATTAAACAATTTGAAAAATTGGTAAGGAGAGAAATTGTTTCTTATGCAATGGAAAATACTTTTTATCAATAACTTTTCCTGAAAGAAATGGCTCCGCAATTACAATGATAATTTTAATAGTAAATTATCCTTGTAATTTCCATGGAATAATTTAACTATTTCAAATAATTAGTAGTGCAAAAATTTTCCAGTTTTGATAATTTTGGTTCAACTTATACCTAATTATTATTGTTCACAGTTTTTTTTGGATTTTTCTGAGCTATACTTTAAATGATAAGAATGGGGACAGCAGTTTCTATGCATTTTTTCTCGAAAACAATTTAAACAAGTTGATAAAAGAATAAATCACTTTAAAATAATTCGTTATTACTCAATTTACCCCCAAATTATATATCCCTAAATCAAAATTAAATTCTTATACTTCACGTCTATAATTGGGCCACTACACTCTATCTTTGCATCAAACGTTAAATGTTTACATCCAATAGTATCCGAGGAAATCGCCTGTAACAGACGGATGCATGGACATCGAAGCCAATCCATTAAAATTCCATTTTTGGCAACTTTGCCATTAAACATTAAAAAACGTTATTATTATCCCAGGAATTCAATCTGATCACAGATAAACTCCTAATTTTGAAGTTGAGTGTTTATTTTTTAAGAAGAAATAGTTAAGAACAACATCTGAAAACAGCACTTAAGAATCGTCAAGCTCGCCCTAAAGTCTATCTTATTACCTTCCGACTATATTTCTTACTTACATGTTTCTATCATACGAGTAGTTTCATTTTGTTTAGTAAAGTATAAGTATTTGGGACTATGTAGCAATCGAAAGTGCAAAGCAATATCATGCTCAATTTGGTAGAAAAACTAGTTCACTAAAGACGAACGGCAGCAGAATGCAACTGCATCCAATCTTATTGTTTTACTACAGTGAGTGTCTAGTGGTAGATGAAAAAGTGAGAGCGATCTGATGCTAAAGTATAAAACGATTTGTGGTCGAAAATTTACAGGTTGATTAAATTTTAATTTGTTAGAACCTCAGTTTAATCACCATATACGTAACTCATTAGGAAACGAAGCGGTTCTTAGTAAAAAAAAATTGCTATATTTATCTGCTTGATTATAATTTGCAACATTTTTCTATCAAAAAATTTATATGATTCATATTTGTTTGTTATATTGTTTAAATCTTTGCTTGTTAAACAAGTAATTAAATCGTGGCAAGCCGAGAACATACAAAATCAAGTATACTTTGAAGATAACGTTTCCAAAATACGTTACTTAGATATTAAATGAGATTATGTGGCTACTTCCATTGTTTTATTTTCACCAAGACATTGCTGAGTGAAGAAAATTCTATGCCATATGCTATTACGAAAACTCTCTTCGTACATAATGACTTACTGCATTAATATCTTTGCGTTTAGGACTGAATCATCAGATATCTTTATTTTCGATGTTCTATCATTCAATCACATAATCGCGGTCGCACGAGAGGGTAAAAACAATTTCTTAAAGTATATGTAGTAATTCTGAAATATAATATTCAACTTGTAATTTATCGTATCAAATGAGTAGTAATAATTTATTCCTCTATCCTTATGATTTAGTACGTACTAATGAAATATTTTAATTTTTTCAACGTAGTCCAAAAAAGAACAACGTATTTGTCGTATCGGTTTTTTCAGTTTAAGAATTTATGTAATATTTTATTAGTTGTTAGATTTATTTTCCACATGCGACTAGGTTGTCTTCTTATTCTAATATGCAGAAATCAGTTCTCAATGAGGTAATACGCTATTAGTAAGTGCAACAAGAGAATTAAAGATTCTTTTGAATTGTGTAAAATATTTGAATTTTGAACAGTGTATTTGGCGGTAATATACTTGAAAGGACCATAGCATTTAATAAAAGTTTAATATGTGAAAAGTCAAATTTCAAATAAAAGGAGGTATGTTTCCAAAGTTTTGTAATGATGTCAATGCTTATATCCAACTGAATGACGTCAGTGCTTATATGAAACTGCTTATATCAAAATTACCCACCAGCTTGAACATTGAACAAGTCATTTTGTACAGTTATAAAAATAATGAAGGTATTGTATTCGCATTGAGCAGGGGCTTAATTAAAAAGCATTAACATTGAGCAGGGGCTTAATTAAATTAGGGGCTTAATTAAAAATAATGAAAGTATTGTATTAGCATTGAGCAGGGGCTTAATTAAAGGGAGGAGGAAAGAAGCGTGTTTTCGAACTTTTTATTTAATAAGTCTTAATCCCTTCTGAGGGAAGACAATTGTAAATTTCAAAAGGCGGAAATACATTCCAACCTTATATTTTTTAAACCGACATCCTATTGCAACTGATTCAAAAATAATTGGATGAGAATCGGACAAATTACAAACTGTTTGTATTGGTTCATAGAAGATACATATTGTTTCTAGTTATAACAGGATAAGTATTTTGGTAGACAAGGAAAAAATCTTATTTCATTTTCCATGCACAAAAAAATTTGCGCGGTTTCCTAGAAACTTTTTTGTAATGGAAAAGCGTGCATCAGGTAGATACGACTACCGCATTAATACCGCATAGTTACGAAATCTTCCATATTTTCAAAATAATAAGAAGTTATTTGATTAAGTATTAAATTGTAACTGTGTTACACATTTACCAGTGTGATTCAGGCGTAGCCTCATTTCAATGAAAATTTTATTTGGAAGAATTTTCGTCAAAACATTCATTTCAAACTTTACGTTTTGTCAATTTAAATATTTATTATGTTTTTATACGAATTATTTAAATCGATTCCATAAGACGCTAATGTTCCATTCGTAATAAAAGAATAAAATTTTTTGATTCGTATTAGCCGCCTAATTTTAAATGGAAATGCCAGTTTCAAATTAACCATGAACGGATAAACAAATGTATTTTTTACATGATTTTCATTTTTAGTCCTCAAAAAATTTTTATTTTAAAATCTAAGATGTAAAACATATATTTTAAATTAAGAAGCTGCTTACCTTTTTAAAAAAACTTTAGTCAAAAAACCAATATATATGCATAATATGTAATGGCCTCGTACACAAATATAACTTTTTATATTTAATCGCAATGTGTAAAAAAATATCTCAATTTTCTCCAGTTCGAACGAATTACAGACATTACTCAGCTCTTTCTAAGAATAAAACAAATCAAGTTTCATTCGGAGGAGCTGCAGTCGTAAGAATGTTTTAAATTAATCACATGAGCGGATTTTCTCTACTTTTAGTAAGCTTTCAAAGCGGCTCCCATCTTTTTGTCCTCCTGGCGAGTCTGACCAAAAGCATAGCTTTTGGTCAAGGAAACCGTTAAAGTTTAAATTACTAGAGCGGGGAACAGGATTAATGTTACTAACTTTTCACTTGGTGAGAGGTTACTCCAATCGTCGAGAATGTATTCATTTAATATGTAGCTTTATTCTCATTAAATTGTTTCTTAATAATCTTGAAGAAGAAATTTTAAGTGATGAATTAATAAAATAAATTTTAAAATTTAACATGTGTTTTATTATTAGCTATGTATATTTATCATTAATATAATGTTTCAAAACCTTATAATTTTAAATTCTTCCCACAAAAGATTTTTGATCGTCACACGAAGAAAAGACTTCAGAATTTAGACCACACGCGAATTAAAAAATTATCTTCTATATTTGTTAAAAAATATATTTCGGTTAATCAAAATTAAATATCAGAAACTTAAACAATTTAATAAATAATAAACTGGTTATGAGATTGAATCGGTAAATTTTTAAGATATGTCAGAAATACGTTTCACTTTTCGTCTGCCTCTAACTTAAAATCATATCATTTATTAAATTTACAAAATATGTGAAATCCTCTAATTCAGCAGTGCATCCCGAACTTCTTACTCAACACTATCAGATAAGGTTCATTTAAACGTTAACTTTTCAATGCTTCACACTATTTGTTTCCTAAATATCCACTAAACCATTCAGGACCGAAATCCGTACAATTCCATAATTGTCTATCTCCCGAAAAAGCTTAGTTAAGATTAAAAATAACGTTGTATATAATGTATCTTGTATATAATGTATCAGCACACTATCGGATTTCTTAACCACAGCGAACAACTAAAATAGACCCAGTCGTTTTACAAGTTATTAAAGTAAACAAAAATCCCTATCGATTTTATTAACGAGTACGACATACAGTTTATAACAAACATTCAACATTCTATTTCACGAATTTCATGTTTGGTGGTCTCTTATCAAAACCTCTTGACAAATGTTTAAATTTCAGGTATGGTAGATTCTTCATCTAACGCCTTAATAAACAATTGTTTAATATTACATTTCACTAATTTTGGGTTGGACACACAATGACTATAATTTCTTAACAAACAATCGAAAATGAAAACTTCATGAATTTTAGGTCCGACGAATTTTATTGAAATCATCCTGACAAACGCTGAAAATTAAATTTCAAATTGGACACACTCTTACCAAAATATCTTAATATCTTAATATCTTAATAAATTAAGGAAGAATATAAAATTAATTATATTCTTCCTTAATAAATATAAATATGAAAAACTTCCAGAAGAATAACCAGGTTTAGATATAAAAAACATTCTTAAGTTTTCTGAAAGTAAACCCATTGGGACGATTATCAGAAACGTTTAGAATGTTTGCAAAATTATTAATTAACCTAAAATTACTATATAGAGAATGGTCACCCAATTTATTTCACGACGCACGTTAAAAATACTGATTAAGTGCGCATTAGAGCACACATATAGTTCACTAGTAGAACACTTCGGAACTTTATGTCTCTTGAAATGGTTCATATATGACCGAAATAATTTCAATTGAAAATTTTAAATAAATGTTCGTATCTCAATTTTTTTCAGATTTTTCAATTAAATTAGTCAAAAATTAAGGACAGAAGAACATACTGCAAATCATTTTGTGAAAATTACTATTTTGAAAACGTAAAATTAAGAATAATATTATGAAACTTGCATTTTTCTTCAAATTGAATAAGATGGGGGAAAAAATATGTCGTCTCTATTTAAAGTATGATGGGAGGTACATTAGAATATTTTTATGCTTTTGAACGTTTTTATATTACGAAATATTAGACAGACGCATGGGATGAACTTAGTTCCTTATATCACTAAAATCAATCAATCAATGAAAAACGGTTATTTTTAGGGACCGAAGGCATAAGAATACAATTGCTAGTGCTCTTATTTTCGAACATCTATTTATCTTATTTAAACATTTTCTTTATCAAATAAAGGTTATAAATATATTTGGCGAACATTTTAATATCTCGTTTCCTTTAAACAACTTTTGCGTATTCTACATGTGCTTTGGAAAACAAAAATTTACATCTCAACATGACTGTTATAAACCATCAAATAGGTATCACTGAGACCATTAATGCTTTCTTTTTAAAAAATTCTTAAAAGCACTTCTTAAAAACAAAGATAAAAGCTGCAACTTTACTGCCATAGTCAGTACCATTTAACTAAAAACTTTTTCGTCCCAGAGAAATGACGCAATAATGTGGAGATAACTTAAATGAAAAATATAAGCGGAGTTTTGAACAAACGAGAGATTTGGCGTCACAAAGCTTTCGCATAGTTTGCAAGGGTTCACGCGCTTGTGTCGCCAAACTTGTCCCTAAACAATTCCTCCCTAAACTTGTTGCGGATGTAAACAATTTCAAAACAATTGACAAGAATAGCTATAACAGATTGCTCGAAGCGCCGCTGAATAAACAATATGCTGCAGAGATTGACCGGGTGGGATATTTGTCTCATATCTACAGTTGAGTTTTCATTTCGTCGCATCTTTGTTTATATAATTGACGTTTTCGAATGATAAACAGTGTCGTCATATCTTTAAATATTTTTTTATAAAATTCGATTAAACAGATTATTTTTTTCGACCAGAGTTCATTTGCGTTATACGTGAATAGATTGAAAACATCCGAATTTGTAAATATTAAAAAAAAATATTTTGTCGTATGTACTCTTTCTATCGTGATAGATAGAAAGAAATACTTTACGCTTTTAAATATTTACTGCTTTTGACAAACCACCGTCCTTGGATGTATACCATCGTCTCTTCTTTCGACTTTTCGCTGCCATAGTTTATTTTGATACAACTATAAGCTCATGAAAAACTAAAAAATATGTCTGTGGTTGCTTCAGTAGAATTTTAGATCAAAATTTCTGAATCACCATCTAGATTACTGCGAAAATGCACTGCTTGGATTACCACGATATAACATTTACAAAATGTGGCCTTATGAACTTATTTGATTACTGGGAGAATAGTTTTGCTCGATTTTTATATTTAAATTAGGTGTTTTATTTGTTGCGTATTTCGTACAGCAGCTTCACGCATAAACTATGTATATTCCTCGGCTTTGCATATGTGCAATATTTATACCACAAAAAGTATGTTTAGATGTGTTACTCAATCACATATAAACAGCACAACAGATTTCATAAAACTTTTTACGGACAGAGTTCAAACATATGTGTCACTTTTTGGCTGAGAAATGATATTATCCCTGAAGGCTAAAATTCTTTGTTTTTGTTCAATAATGAAATTTTAGTAATGCGACATATCAATAGGTACTAAGACGTCATTATTTATACATATATGTGTTGAAATAGTGCCAGTGGGTTGAAGGTAATTCCCTCCGTCGTAGTCTATGTACACAATGTCGTGAGTATTAAAATTTTGTGAATCTGCTAAAATAAAAGAAATGATCAAAGAAAAATATATTTATATAATAATAGTGTCATTTACGAGGTTAAAGAAAACATTAGTGCATTGTTTGATTTGGTTTTCCAAATGTATGTATCTATGTTATATAAATATTGCTTTCAATTTAGTACCTACGTAACATACTAGTATGGTAATGTTTTTTTAATATCTTTGACAAAATTTATGGTTAATAGAGTTTTTTTATATATAAAGTGGCCTTATTTGCCATAAGCGTGCCACAGACCATCTGCATTAAATTAGCATAATAAATATCTAAATAGCGTCTTGTACTCTACCGGCAATCAAATAATGTAAAATTATCAAAAATTAGTTTATCTATAATTTATGAATAATAAGTTGTCTATAAGTTACAAATATCTCTTATACAAATATTCTTCCCCAATTCAGTATTTTTATAAGATGAAGCGATTTTTTACCGCGTATATCCTCACCCATGCGACAGAATACCTGCGTAGTCAATTTATAAAATAATTCTTAATAAATATAACGACTCAAAGGAGTAAATGGGTTAGTAAACAGAAAAGCTCACGGTAGATTGATTTTTGAAAGAATATTTCGTCTCAAAGATACATTTCCATTCGGCATCTAATAGATTTTTCACGAAATCAATTTAAATTTTCTTTTGAAAATTGCTTTGTCATAAGCGCGCCCACTCTTATGCAAATCAGTCGTTCTTTTCTTTGTGCCGGGGCCGAGGCTCCTTTCGTGCTGTGCGCGGCTCATTTCACTCCGCCCAAAACTGCGGCGGGCAGGCGGCGGGCGGGCGGCGAAACGCCGAAGCGATATTGTTCGAATTGTGGCGAATTGTGGTGGAAATTTATATAATTATTCCTCGATATTTCCTATAATTGAATAATATTTGGATGCTGAACAATTGGAGTTTAACTTCTCGTTCATCATGTTTTGTTCAACAGGTGATGGATAGGGTATTGAGGTATCATTTAAATATTGTACAGGATCAATAATTTTTATGATGTTTCTAACAAGTACCGTGAATTAAAAATAAAATGAATAAGTCTCAACATTCACCATTGTATGAAGAATGTTGTTTTACCCTAAACCATATTGGTGGGAAACCTTCATTACGTAAGTGGTCGAATTCTTCAAAGAAGCATTATCAGTTCGAACGTTATGAACATATGAATATATTTGCTTGGGTTAACCGCCTAGCATTTTAAAGTTTCCGTGGTGATTTATTTTCTAAATCGTCTGAGAATATTACAACAGTACAAATAATTTTACATAAATAAGATTATTCGACACTTAGGTTTGTTTAATAACTTGGGAAATTGTTGCAGGTATTATCTCGTATGACAGAAGAAGTATTTTTTTACTAGTCTCAAGTAATTTTCCAATAGGACCTAGAATTATTTACTGGATCCTATAGAAGAATAAGGGTTTTCCTTCAAAATGTGGAAATAAATGTCAAAGGGGCAATTCTTTCTTATTTGAATGACATTTGAGACATTGGAATTGTCTTCATGAATTTCTTTAAAATAATCGATACACTCTACTTTACTCCGATGCTATTGACCTAAATCTTTCCAATCCAATCGCAAAGGTATGTTTCTTTAAGACTTGCGTAAAAAGAAATTTGACAACTTTACTTTTAATGCCTTTAAGATTTCCCACAATCGATCATAGTATAAATTATTAACTAGATTTTAGCTGTTTTATAAAATATGCTTATTGTTCCGCTATTGCTTCATTATAATACTTATTACCTTCTTTAGTTTTGATAGTATCATGCCTCTTCATTGCTTAAAATACAAGGCGTGTACTTCAAAAAATTTAATTTGTGTTTCAATCTTTGTCAACAGCATAGACCTAACCTTCCTGATCTTTCTTTTGACAATTATCGTGGCGAATTGTATTTAGCACTTGAAACAATCGCACCTCTATCTATATCTAAAACACTGCATAATAATAATAATTTCTGTTTCACCTCAACGGTGAAGAATAATAAACTATTTCCTCTATTCTATTCTTTATCTTGGAAAAATAGTTCCTTTTGGATTATTCACATGAGAAATGGGGTTGAAATCGGAGCCGAAACCCGTGTTACTACATTACTCTAACAATATTTGCAAATAATAGACATTTTCCATTCATTTTTTTCTCATTTAACCGGTAATTTCGTAATATGATTCTGAGTCAGTCTTACATTCGTCTTTATTCACTAGCATCTCAAAAATGGGACTATTGAACAAATTCCTGCTAAAAAATAATGAAAAAGAAAAAAAACGATATTTTACCTTAAGAGCAAGAAGCGACTAATTAAGAACGATGAAAAAGTTAGGCACACTTTCCCCCATCATCACTTTCCCTCATTCTTTGAAACAGCAACACTGTTGCGTTTTTATTGCAATTTGTTCGTTTGTCGTGTTTGATGAATAAAAACATGTGAAAAATTATTGTCGAAAATTCAATATTTTTCTGATACATAGCGTTAAATATTTTATAAAATATAAAAACTTCAAATACAAAGCGCAACATCTCATTATCAATTAAAGGGAATGAGCACTTTAGATATAGCATAAAGCAGACACAAACTAAATGATATGCAATGATAAAGATGATACTTTTTACTCAAAATTTAGCAATATTTTTGATTAATAACTTCGTGGGAATTATCTATAAACAATTAAATCCAGTCAAAGATTAACCTTAAACCTTAATACTTAAGTATCAATAAGCTGTCACCAAGAACTACTCAAGCATAGTTCAAATATGCATGTTAAGCAAACATAGCACCCAACCTGGTGGTAAATAATATGTATTAATTAATAGGAATATCAGATTTCCCCAAGAGTCAATATAGAATCTTCTCGTAACTTTTTTACCAACCGATGAATTTTTAAATAATTACTACTCAGTATTTTTATTTTGCAAACATTTGGCGGCACTTAAAAGAAAATTTGTGAATTGAGTGAGAAAACGATAAAAATTCGTTACTTTGTTTTAATTTCGACAAAATATACACAAAAATTATGTTTGAAAAACTTCTTAATAAACGGTACCCGTTTATTAAAAAGTCTTTTCCGATATGATAATTATCCTTGTCCATCTATTGCATAAAATTGAACAAATTGCGATCTAACATCCAAGTGAAAATAATTGACATGATATCAACGCTATCCGAAAGCCTTATTTTTGGCAACACTTTTTGAGAAATTATACAACGTTTGATTGTTAAGTATTTTTATAAATATTGAATCTCTTATTTCAAAATATTGTTTTGTTGTGTATGTACCTTAAGTGTAATTATAAATATATATAATTGTAAGACAGTAATTAAGTTTAACTGTATATAGGAGATATTATTAAAAATTAATACTTTTATTTGGAATTTATTGAATTTTACTTCTCAAGAATCGATTTTTAAATATTGCGTCTGGTATGAAGTTTTATGAGGATTAAATTCAAAGTTCAGAAGGGTTTTAAAAAATGTAACAGTTTCTAAGTTTGGATGTAGGAGGTAATCTCCGAAACTACTCATTCGATTTCAAAAACTCTTTAACCAATATTTAGTAAGGACCTTCAGGATGAATATAGGTTGCATATTATCTCGTTAAAAATATTTTTCATATATTACAAAAAAATTAAGTTTTGTAAGTTTTGAAGTAGGAAGTAATGTACAAAAATACTTATCCGATTTCAAAACTTCTTTCATCAATATTTAGAAAGGACTGTCAGGACGAACATAGGTTTTATATTATCCCGTAAAGAAAAATTAAATATTAGAAAAAAGTTAAATTTTATAAGATTGGATGTAGGAGGTAATCTCCGAAAATATACATCTGATTTAAAAAATTCTTTCACCAATATTTAGAAAGGACCTTCAGGATAAACATAGGTTGTATATTATCCCCTTAAGAAAAAAATGTCATGGAGGCCAGTTTTGCAACATAAGTCAACGAAACAACAGTCGAGTGAATTCATTTCATACGAACGCTGTCTTAACGGTAAGAAATATATTGACAGATGATATTGATATTTATATACAGTGTTACCTATTTTACACGTTCCAAGATAATCGTTATTAAGAAGTAAATCCCAGTGGCGCATCGGAGCTGACACATACAATGATTTTTTTTAAGGTTTTTAATAAAAATTTTAAAATTATAATTGATAAATTATTTTCAAAATTTTTGCAGAGATTTGGCTTAAATTAAAAAAAGATATTTTTAATTTTCAAAGACGTTTTCAAGATTCAAAGGTTATTCAAGTTAGGACGTAAGTTATTTTTAACTTGAAGACATTTGAAATGAAGAATAATTATTCTTGAAGAAAAATCCACTCCATCAAAAAATCCACAAAAAACCACGAAGAAAGAAAAGAAATAAATGTAAGCGATATCTGATTTCAATGAAAAACAATTTTCCCATCAACTTACCATATGATATTAAAAAAAAAGATAAGTTACGAATTGAGAGTACAAAGCCAATGCGGGATTCCATATATTACTGAGCAACTAAAGTTGAAACATTTAAACAATTTTTATGGTGACCTTACGTCATAAATCTTACCTTATTCCTTGTGGAATGTCATTCACATGTTATAAATCTACATTAAACATTAATTTCTCTTAAGATTCGTTGAATCAATTTTATAACATTATATTAATTGAATTATGTATTCATATCAAAAATGTAGTTTGTTAATATAACTGTCACCGTTTTGGGTTTTTAATATGCAGTCTTTGGCGGTGCGGCGCAACGCGATGTCCTGGTTTCCATTCTCGGCAGCTCGTCGAGCAGGGCTGGAGCGGAGATGTTTGTAAACGCGTAGCTAAATGCCATGGGCCAGTGACGAAGAGTAGCGCTATTGGTACAAGAAGCTAAACACTTTGATCGCCAACGCATTACCTCTGATGATGGGCGCGGAGAGTCCTACAGTAAACGTAGACAGGCTATAAATGAATTCAAACAATTTTAACCTTTGAATTGTCATGAAATATTTTCTGTAACTAACATAGAAACATAGTAATAGCCACGTCTTATGTTTACACCGGTATATATAGTAGACTTCATTGTAATTCAATTAATATAATATTTTATAAAAGGAAAAACATATGATCAAGCGAGTTTATCTGACATTATAGATATAAAATAAAACTGTCTAGAATCCTTAAAATGAAAAAAAAAATTCTCACAATAATAGTATTTTTCCGTAGTAGCCTAGGCATAATATTTTTTTTTTCGTGTATTAAACTCACATAAACGGTACGCTGCGTAGGTTTGTATCGCTTTGACGTTGCTACGCAGTGCCCGACGCACATATACTTAACAATGCTTAACCCTTTTAAATAATGTCGAAATGGTTTATCCCGTGTACGTGATAAAATACGAAAAAATTTTAAATTTTATTTTCTACTAAAGAACATGTATAAGCCGGATAATATCATTGTCACAAAATACTGTATATATTTATGAAATTTTTGTGGTAGACAAAAATTACAATTTGCGGGGGAAATGTTGATTGCAATACAATGGATCATTATAAACCTAATTTTGTAACATCTCACGTATGCAGCCAATTTTCGGAAGAAGATTATTACAAGACAGAAAATAGCCAATTGGACTTGTATGAAAAAAATTCCTCACACATGGTAATTTTCTTGAATTTAATTTATTTGAAAACGAAATTGTGATCTATATATCTATTTCCTTCTAAAATTGCGCATAACATTAGTGTATTTCTCAATTCACCTATTTGTCATTTCTAAGAAACATACTTTGAAATTGATGATAAAAAGTTCAAAAAATTTCATGCACTTAACAACAATTATCTACACGATTCATAAATTTATTGATATAACGATACCAATTGTAAAGAGATTATACCAGTAAGCTAATGCATACCCAGCATTCAATACTTGAGCAAAGCTTGTTACTCAGACTCCATCTATTATAACAATCACAGAAGTAAAATTTACACGTAACGATTTGCATAGCATACCATTATGGTACCCACGGCCCTAATGGCATAAATGTTCCTTCATTCATTAATTATCCGTGTTTGCCTTTTTTGACGAATAATAGGACTCGAGAGCAGGTAAACCCTGCTGCCTTAATCTTATTTTTATCTCCGCTGTAGCGCCCCCTCCAATTATGATTATTTACAACTGTAAACAGGACCGGATTCGCGGGCAATTTACGAGCATTTGAGAGTGCGAGCGAGAAACGACGATTCCTAAATATGCCGTCGATTTTACAGCGGCATCCATTGAAGTTTTTTATTTTTTAATATAATTTAGATTAGTTCCTAACAGCAGAAAGTGCTACTAATAAAGAGAAAGTATAGAAAGTATCAATTTAAAAAAACGCTAATAAACAAGAACTACAGCAAAAATGATCATTTTAATCTTCATGATTATCATGCAGCGCAACATGTAATATGTCAAGAAGCATGTAGCTTTCATGTTAGAATTTGCAGCTTGCAAAAATACATCTTCAGAATGAAAACAAGTCAATTCAATAATCACCTTTTTATGGGAAACGCAGTTTATAGTTTTAATATACGGGACGTTCCATATATAAATGAATATCTGAATTTTTTTAAAATTATTAGAAATATTCGATAAATTTCCAATAAATTTCCAATTCTCATGTTTTCCCAAAAGAAAGTGTTTTGAGCCGATAGACATCGACTTTTATTGCATTCCAGCAAAGCTTTGCGTCAATAGACCAAATAAGGTGGCATATAAATTCTATGACGCCCAATGCCCCAATCAAATAACCTTTCTCATTTGTAATATCTACTTTTGGTAATTCCATAGTGGCCAATGAATATTATTTACAGATTTAAATTTGTGGGATCGCGCTATCTTACTCATACAATTACTTGAAATTAATTATCTACTAGCTATGTGTGCATTTCGATGTCATGCGTTTTGATTGGCAGACGATTTATATTTCGGCTGCTTTCCCACAAAAATTTTAAGATATAATATTAATTTAATTTTAATCATTAAATGAAAATAATTATATCCAACTTCTGGTGGACAACCATCGTTAATCATTATTGCTAATTCAAAATCTATGACATATATTAATCAAATATTTATTTTTAAATAATTCAATTAGGTTCAATAATTCAATTAAGTTCGATAATTCAATTAAGTTTGAAATATGTGTTTAGCCTAAAAATAATAAATTTTCATACAAATTAGAAATAAGGAATAACTTCAAAATATGAAGAAATGAGTACACTAGAATAAGTTAGAAAGACAGTTACGATAAGTTGGTTGTCAATGTTTTTCACTTTTATTTATCAGTTAATCGATTTTCAAAACGACGTGGATAATGCTAACATCACCTATATATATATATATATATATATATATATATATAATATTAGTATCTAATACATACTAAGTTTTAAGAACGTACTAAATATAAGTTATGTACATGCAAATATACAACCAGGTAAAATCCATGTATTGTCTGCGTAAAACCTAAGGGTTGAAAGTACTAAGTACATATTGTAGGTTTTGATTAATGAATACACCAAGTCTTATTCGACATAAATAATTATTTAAAAACATACGTTTTTTCCGTAAAATTTAGTTTTGTTAAAAGTTAACACTTCATTAAAATCAATATATCTCTGTTATGAAGTTTTCTCCATCGCTTGATAATTGAAAGTAGTGAATTAAGGTTCACGGAAACTTATATTAGTTTCAGTTATTATTTTATAAAAAAATTATATTAAAATTGACACATGCATTTGAAAACTAGGCGTGAGTAGAGAAATAAATGAGCAAACACATTCCTGGAATTTGAAACCCATGTTTTAAAACATATTATTACCCAAACAATTTTTGGAAAGCCCTAGAGAAAGAGTAGGCTGCCTTGGATGGCTCAGAATTTGTAGGGAAACAGACAAATTAGTGTGGGTCGAAGTAAAGACTGCTTTATGCCTTCCGCCGGCGTCCGAACCGATTTGAAATATCAAATCCCGCTTCCAACCCACAAAGTTGGTTTTCGACTGTAATTAATAAATTTAACTTATTTTGTTGGATTTAAGTTAAAAGGAACTTTAAACTTAGATTGAAAGCAATCGAAGCTAATGAAATTTGTGCAGATTTTTTTTTGAAGAAACGAACCGATAAAATTTAAGATAATATTCACCTATAGCCCAGAGGAAGAATACTCAAATCACTCAACAACCAAAATACATTATCACAAATCAAAATCAGAAATATCAATGTCCATTAAGCTTGCACACTAAAAACCAAAACCTAAGGCATAGAAAACTGCTACGAAATAATAAAAAAACTGTAATCATTACGTCGACACATGTAACCTATTTGGTTCGCATTTTCAGACTAATTTAATTGAATCAAGTTCAAAGAAACCCATGTATTGAATCAAGTAAAAAGAAACCCACGTATTCTTTTTGCAACAATTTATCATCAAATCGTTTCATGTTCAGGTGATATTTTTATAAGTTAATACGTTCAAGAAGTGTAAAATATTATATTGACTATTGTAAAATATATTAACAACGCCTCAAGATACAAATGTTGCTTTTGATGTTTAAACAATATTTTTACAAAATTACAGTAACGACTCGCCATTTTATAATAGTAATTTTAACGAAATAATGATTGCTTCTGGTAATATACTAACGCGTTTTGAAAGTTTATTTAATGGAACATAACATTGTAACAAATCACACAAACTATAAGAAAAATGAAAACATTATTACTGGTAATATTTGTATGGTTTCATAATCCGTAAGTTATTTTTCTCAAGTCATCTGCTTTTAATATAGGATTTTTATCACAAGAGATGACTCTTTTCATTGCTTTTTTAATTTTTATTATTCTAATTCACGTCTTATTCTTGACTAAGTTTTCACCAAGTATCTATAGTTGTAAAATACATTATGTATTATTATTCAAAAACCAGTTAAGTATAAGTAGAACTCGCACTACGAGGATTTTGTACACATTTAGTTACTTATAAACCTTTAAGAGATACTTATAAACACTAATGATATGAGCTTTCAGTCTATTCGTAAAACGATAGCACCCGTTAACGAACTGGTACTTTGTAATTAGTCCGTAATATAATGTGGGTGTCATGGTGATTATTCAGTTCCTTTAAATCATGATTTAATTTTTTTCCAGCCGAGTAAATTAACTTTACTCGTTTTCGGAACGGAGTAAAAAATATGTTACAAGGCCGATAGGTACTTTTACATTGCGGTCGAATGTATTAATTTAAACTTTTCTATGACACAGACTCATTACATTTAACAATATAAAAATCAATTTTGCATATCACTGTCATTAAAAATAAATATTGTAATTTTTTTCCCGCAGGATTTTCTCCCCCCAAAATCCCAATTCATAGAATATAATAATTTCCACAAGATCGAATCTAATGGTCCTTTTCTAAAATTCAAATTTCTGCAAGGATTTTTTAATACTGCAAACAAAGTAATTTAATACATATTTGAAAATTACTGATGGAGTACTCCTTTCTATTTATTATATTCTATTTACTATGTGTTTGCACACTTGCTGTTATCCATCATATTTTAAAAGACTGTTTATTCACAAAACTTCATCATACTTTGAAAAACTAAACTAATGCGAAGAGTCCTTGATAATTTAGAATTAACGTATAAAAAATTATATTGCAATTTTCAAAATGGACTTTTTTACTTTTACTACAGTGTATTTTAATTTAAGCGGCAATCAAAAATGGTCAACGCCAGTCTGAGAGATGAATTTAGCATATTATTTTTACAATTTAGTTTATATATGGCGTTTTAAAAGTAAAAGAAATTTATATTTTTTGAATAGGTGTTTTTAGCTTACAAATAATCTGCGAAATCAAACAGCACCATCTGCTTGATTTCTAGTAGAAACCTGATTGGCGGTTAATTTTTTTGTGTGAGGATCTCAAAGTACTAGGTACTTATTTTGTCTCGTATGGTGTTTATAGAATAAACACCATACGAGACAAAATAATTATTAATTTAATATTAAGCAAGAATTTTGTCAATAAATAAAGTAAAATAGAATATTGACTATACTATATCTGAAAAAATATTTATTAAAATAAAATATTGTTCCATGTGTAGGTTGCGATACAATTTAAGACATTTTTGGGTTCCGTATCAAAATTGCAAATACTGAACCCTTATATCTTCATCCTGTTTGTCCGTCTGCCATTTTACACGAAGACTATTGTTACTATATAGGTAAAATTTTCATGGTAGATAACTTCTATGAACCGCTATGCAATTAAATAGTAGAATTATGGATAAAAATAATATTAGCAATGGTACTCCGTACAGGTAATGAGGTGTGAAAGAAAATGCAGGGCACATATACGCATGGGATATTGTTAAGTAGGTATTAAAAATTATATAGAGGTATAAAAATAACATTTTGATTTAAGTCAATAGTAGGTGAGATATGAGCTTCTGAAATCTTAAATAGTGTGTGTCCTTCTTTAACTTTCAAACTAACCTACGTAAAAATCCGGAAACAATTAATTTAGTAGAACTTTCAACGAAAATAGTTTTGATTAAGAAATGTTTGGTATTTTTTGAGATATGCAATTTTCTTAGTACCTAATTCTTGAGTATTTCCTGCCAATTAATTGCCGACAAAATTAAATAAAGAACGAGGCGTTGAAACAATACCCAAGATACGAGTAACTATATTACTATTCTTGCAGAGTACAGTTACTACCAAACTTTTTTAGAGAAAATCATGGGAAAACACCAGCATAATAAATATATAGTGTACCAGTTCATGAAACAATTTTCTTTAATTCCTCCAACATAGAAGTTATCTATAATTTTCAGCACAGTTGCGATTTCATAAATATAGCTGTAACTGTTTTCTAAATGACCGTAAAGGATAACGGATCCGATACGTTATTTGGTGGTTATAATTTATGCAAAAGTTTATCGATTGTAACGAAGACTGCTGAAAAAATAGTAAAAGAATTAGAAGCGTTATAGACGGTTCCATATTCTACTCGTGTCAAATTTTATAACATAAATGTATCGTATTGTATGTTAAAAAGAGTACCGAAATGAAATCTGAAATAGCTGTTATGTGCTATACCAAATAGTGTATGAAAGACGTGTTAGATGTAAAGTCCTGTTGGTCAAGTGTTTGTAGTAGGTAAACATACGTGGGCTGAGTGTTTCGTAAGTGGAATGGGGCAAGAATATGACTTACCCTCTACTCAGTGAGTGAACCTGAAGGTGAAACATGTGTACTAATTGCATTGATAAACTGTGCACCTTTTTGAGAGTTCCGTACCTTACATGGAAAAACTGAAACCTTATAAGTTTACTCAGGACGTCTCTGTCTGTCCGTCTGCTACAGTGTTTTTCTCAGAAAATATTTTATGCAGAAACTTGAACTTGTAATCGTTTTATTACCCTACATATTTTGCACTAGTTAATTTTTTAAAAAATAAATAAATTAAAATTAAAATTAATTTTTTTTTGGAATTTTTTTTTGCCTATTAAAAAAAGTAAACCAAAAAATATTCAAAAATAGAGCATTCCCTTTCCTTATGTCCGAAACTACAGAACCGAAAACCATAAAAAAATGGGATTGGTGAAATCATGGTGGTCGATTGGTAAACTAGAGGACAAAAGGAGAACTATAGCGATTACCCTAGATATAATAATTTTTTTAACAAGCACTATTTTTACGCCTGTTAGGTACGATAGGCAATATATTTACATGGTGAAAAATTAGTAGTTGTAAATAATTGAATAGAAATATTATTACCCACAAACGAGTACCCCTGAAAGTTTATGGAATCCTTGCAGTGCAAGTTCTTCTAGTACTTGACAGGTTGATGTTATATGAGTGAGTAAAGAATTTTGTTATTAATGTTATCCATTCTCCAATTTTTGTTTTGCTGTGTTCCGTATTGAATATTGTGTCTTCGACACTAACACAGTCTACTATACAAACCGTATAATCCAGTTATATATTCCATGATAACTGAGTCGATGCTATAGTAATTTTCTAATGGTTTGAGAGAACAAAAGACATGGGCATGACTTAATATAAGTTCCCAACAGAAAATTAAAAACAGTGCTGCCTGTGTGTGAGTTACAACCATTTTGGTAGCAAAAATACAATATATTAACATCGAACAGTGTACTTTTGTATGTAACGTAAGAGTTAATCTGTATTTCTCTACTGTCTCGCGCATATTTAAATTGATCTCATTTAAGTTCTTCTAATTGACTTTTTTATAATCTTCCATGACTACGTGTATATAAGTACAAGTATACTTGTATGTATATGAGTATATGTGTGTGGTATATAATGTGACATTATTAATATTCTTGAAAACAGTTAACATATATTTTTCTACTATTCTCTCTATCAGTCACGCACCTGTGTATATTTACTTCTACGTAGGGTAAAGTATGCCCATGTGGAAACTCGTTTGTTTTAATATTGGGTCGAATCGCCGATACGACTAGTACTTGTCTGTTTAGAAATTTATAATAATACTATATATTTATTTATTTCAACCATTAATTGTATAACGTATCCCACTTCAAAAGCAAATACCTACTTTTGTCTCGTATATCTCTATTATTAAACTTTATTTACATGTACATGTTTAAGTATAATATAGTTCAGCGGACATAAAATGATTGCCTTGTATATCTACTAAACGGTGTTATACTTGACCATGCGATTGAATGAGTAGTAATTTACATTTGCTCTCTCAATTTAAGTGTAAACAGTGCCGGTATTAACTGTACGCTTCAACTGTCAAACTGCCTGATACTAAAAGGTATTCTTATTATAAAACTGATTATTATGATGTAATGGTAAATAATATACGGTACCCTAACGCTGTATTTCACTACGTTTGTTGAAAGAAATGATTTTAAACTGGCCAGTGGCCCACAAAGCAATCATCGGAAATGAAATATTTCTTTCCAATATATGTATTTAATGTTTGCTGTTGCATTACTAAATGAATGTCCAATTTACAACAATTTACAACAACAATTAATTTTCTTTAAAAATTTACTTTCAAGACAACCTTTAATATATAAATATTATAATAATAACATCAACCAAAAGACCATTTTCACAGTCCCCACAGCATCCCGTATCACCATACAGACGTTCGCCTTTATCTCACGAAGCACGGGTCTGGTATGTCGCGAGTGGCATTTAATTTCCTTTCCAGTCATGCTAAGGAAAAGTGGAGAGCACAACTTGATTTTGACCTCGACCTGACTTAGCAGGAGTGTATGAAGGGCTCAGAGAAATTCATGTGGTTATAAATTTAAAAGAAATAAAAGGCCGTGTGAATTATATTGGTCGGCTTCTTGTCTTCAATTTTTATTTGATAAATAAAAATACAGTGTTATATCTACTAGTGCACTTGAAATGATAACTTATTGATATAACATGAAGATCTTTCAATTGCATCTTCCATATGTCGTTTTCTCTAAGTTATGTGATTTGGACTCGTTATGAAATCCTACCAATGTAATAAAAAGGAAACTTTTATTTATCCATCTTCACGCAAAAACTACTAATCATATTGTCATACAACTTTCGCAATATTATAGCTTATAGTTTGTAAATGGCTATAGGCTATATACTATGTAAATATCTTGTAAAATTTTTGAGATATAATTAAAAGTGTCAATGTAATGTGATAAAAGATTGCGTTTAGCTTTCACGACGAACGCTGGTAGTACCATTGCAGATACACTAACAATATGTATGGTTGAATTATAGGTGTATTAAAAGGTCTGCGAAAAAATCTACATCGGTATTTATTTTTAAAAATAAGTCACTCTAACGGCTTTAAGTTAAAAAAGTGGGGTAAAAGTGACAACGTTTAGATCAATTTGTTAATCATCACAGACATTAAAAAGGTTTTAGAAAGTAAATACGTATAAAAATAAAAATTTACTCATGTATGTGTTAAATAGAGAGGGGAAAGAAGTAAATGTGTACAAAATCATCATGTTTCGGCACAAAAAATACACACCAACAAATTTTAGCAAAACCACAAATTTTCCCCGTATGGAGTATTTATACCCGCGTAAAGAGATATGCCATGTTGTAAAGAGATATTTTATACATTATCTTTATTTACGCTGAAACATACGCATACGAAGTCGAGGCGGATCGCCAGCTCAATGAATATAAAAAGAAGTGAAAGTTTTTATGAAGCAAGATAAGCTGGCAAGACATTACATTTCCACTTACTTGTGCCTAATATTTCTAGTAACTTTCATTAATTCGCTGTTTTATGTTGTAAAAAATGCTTGTGGTTATATCTTATGAAATATCTGTGTTTATAGACATTTAGTCATTGTGGATGCAGGTGTTCACCTATTGCATATTTTATGTTGCCGTTTTACGCACAAATTATGTATATTTCTCGGCTTGCCTAACTGTAATATTTATACAACGAAAAATATGTTCGGATGTATGTTACTCGATCACGCCTAAACAGCAAAACATATTTCATAAAATTTGTTATGGGTACAATTCACGATTCAAACTAACATATTGTCACTTTATGGCTAAGAAATAATATTAATTCTGAAGTATATAATTCTTTGCTCTTGTTCAATAATGACATTTTAGTAATGTAACATATCGTCAATATGCCAAATATACGGTATTATTTATATAGATAAGTGCTGCGATGATGTCATTGGGTTAAACAAAATTCGTTTTGTTTAATGTTTTTAATAAAGTTTATATTTAATACAGGTTTTCTAAAGTTAAAGCAGCATCACTTGCCGTAAATCAGTGCTAATAATTTTTAATACCTTGTATTAAAATCTTCACATTAATTCACCATAATAAATAATTGAAAAACTTTTTGTTGTCTGCCGGCAATAAAATAATTTAAAATTATCTGTAAATAAGTTTATCTATAATTTACGAATTATTATTTACCTATAATTTACAAATATCTCCTATACAAAACTTCCTCGCTAATTGAGTGGTTTTATTACGGAGAAAAAATAATCAATATAAAGCGATTTCTGCTGCACATATCATCAGTTCTACCATGAAATACCTATGTAGCCTGTTTATAAAATAATTCCTAATAAATGTAATGATCCAACGGAGTAAGTGCATCAGTAAATAGAAAAGCTAACGATAACTTGATTGACGAAAGAACTTTTCGTTTTAAAGAAAAATTTTCATTCGGCATCTAATAAATTTTTCATGAAATGAATTTAAATATTATTTTGAAAATTGATTTGACATAAGCGCGCATACTCTCTTACGCGTATACCAATCATTTGTTCTTTTTGCGCCGGGAGCGCGGCTTCCCTCGCTCTGTAGGGGGCTCATTTTGCTCCACCCAAAACTGCTCTTAGGGCAAGCGGCAAAACGTCGAGACGATATTATTCGTATTGTGGCGCAAAATTAAACATTTCCCCCTTGATATTTTGTATGATTGAATCATTGTTGGATGCCGAACAATTGCAGTTTGAGTTCTTGTTCATCATCTTTTATTCAGTATATGATGAATAGGGTATTGAGGTATCGTTTAGTTTGGGAATGTTAAATTTCAACAAATATTTTTATGCAGTAGCTTTTACTCTGCCATTCTTAATTTCCTTCCTAGTACTCAGAAAAATAGTTCAAACTCGTTTTATTAGTGACACTGATGCTGTGTGTGTGCATTAGGTCCTTTTTGTATGAAGCGTTTTGTTCTGTTTAATTCTGTATTTATATAATAGGGAAAATAGGTTTTAGTATATAAGAATCAATTATTTAAGGTGAAAAAGAATACAAAAAAAGAAGGAAAACAAAATTCAAATGTTATGGTCTTTCTGTTTATTCGAGTTTTAATTTTAGCGTACCCTCTCCCGTTCCTTTTATTACATATTGGTCAATACAAAAGTCTAAATAAAAATATTCTTTCCCATTTATTCTTAATGAACAATTTTAGGTGCTCGTTGAGAATCTTCTTACCAGTCAATCAGATCGCAATAGTACAGTGCCAAGAATTTAACGTCTGTAGGTGATAAAGTCGAATGTAATGAGTTTTACCCACATTACGTGCTTATAGTATATAGCTAGCTCCGAATTCTCAAACTTTTTTGTCTTTATCGGTTAACGTGGCAAGTGACATATTTTTCAAATCAATGAACTGTTGCGCTGAATCACAGGATCGATGAACTTTTAAGTGATTTCTAACAAGTGACATGAATTCAAAATCAAGTGTAAAAGTCTCGACACCCACTTCTCTATAAATAATTTATTTTCACCCTAAACCATATTGGTGCATAAATCTTCATTACGTAAGTTTCCTAGTTCATAAAAGAAGGATTCACGGCTGCAACGTATAAACGTAGAATTCTATTTGCATGTGTCAACAACCTAGTACGTCAAAGTTTTTGTGGTGATTTATTTTCTAAATCATTTAGAAATATTATGCAGAATATTAGTGTATTCCACAATTCTCTGCAACAGTATTAAAAATTTTAGTCAAATATTAATTCATCGGTATTCAGGTCTATTTAAATAACTTGGGGTATTTCATTAGCTATTATCTCATACAGAAATCAATAGAACGTTAAAATGTTTTGAGTCCAATAGGAGAAATTGTTCCTTTAAAAGGTTGAAATAAATGTCGAAGAGGTAATTCGTGCTCATATAAAAGAAATACAATGAAATTGCCTTTATGAATTTATTTCAGGTAATCGATTCCCTCTACCATATTTTACTGTTTTGGTATTATCCCCATCACATCCAATCGCAATAGTCTAATTTATTTGATTCTCTCGTGGGAAGAAATTCGACATTTTTCTGTATGTAATTGCCTTTAGAAATTCCCACAATCTGGCACAGCATAACTGAATAACTAGATCCTGGTTCTTCTATCAAAGGTGCATGTTGTTCCTTTGTTACTTCATTATAATAATTTTTGCCTTTTCGTATCGTTTACCATCTTGCCTTTTCGTTAGTTAAAACATAATACTTACGCTTCAGAGATTTTATTTTGTATTTCAATCTTCGTCTACACCATACACCTTTCCCACACGAACTTAAATTACATTTGCATCCACAATATTTTCTTTTATTTTCCATTACCACATCCTTTACCTAACAAATTTCCGCGTTATTTACGTTCAATTTATTCTTCAAATAAAAAAGGAAATATTTTTTTGAAAATTAATTTTGAAACAAGGTTCCTTATGTCAGGTTTGGAAATAAGAGCTAGTCCGAAAAAAGAATATGATTTCGATCGCATATTTGCTACAGTAAAAATGTGTAAAATTTTGACTTACACATTGTGGGCTTGTAAGCACACAATATATGCTTGTAAGCGTATGTCAAATTATTTTTCTGCTTGCTTTCTATTGTAATCCAGCAATAAGTCAGACCGTTTCCAACTTGGTATGTATTTATTTGCGCTTTAAATTATAAATTCCTACTTTATCATTTGTTAAGTATATAAAATTCATAAACCAAAAATGAATTTTCGTTACATAACTAAACGTTATGTACTAGAAAATAACGTCATATACTAGAAAATACGGCGTATTTTTTTAATTCACGTGATTAGAGTTTACTGATGTGAAAAGTTCAAAGACTATATTTTCTCAAAAAAACCCTATGCCAAATTATGTATTTTATATCTATTTACAAACATGAATCAGCGTATTTTGCAAAAAAATTCACTGAGTGATGCCTGCGCCTTTTCCTACAAAATAAAAATAGCTTAAAATTTTTGGATATCGATTTCTATTTTTACTCTTTAAAATTTCTATTTTAAAATTTATGATTTTTTTATCATTTTAAACTAATAAGCTGCTTACTTTTGCGACCATTTAAATTACAAATATATATATATATATATATGTATATATATATATATATATATATATATATATGCATATATATATATATCCATCTATAACGGCGTCATTCACAAACATTATTAGTTTATATTTAATTTTAATGTGAAAATGAAATATTTCAAAATTATCCAGTTCTAGTGAAGTCTGTAAAACGACTTTACTCAAATTTCTCTTGAGATAAAATAATCTTAGCTTCGTTCGCAGTCGTCGGAACGTTTTAAATTAGTCACACGAGCGGATACTCTCTTTATTTAGTAAACTTTCAAACCTTCAGCTGTCCTTCTGTTCCCGTGTCGATGAGCAAAAGCTATGAATCAGGGGAATCATTAAAGTTAAAATCACTACACTGGAACGGGATCACTCTGAAACTGGACTTTTTTCTCAATAATTTTTTTCTTAATAATCTTTTTTCTTTAAAATAATCTCGAAACAAAAATTCTAAGTGATGAGTTAATTTAATAGGTTTTAAATTTAGCATCAATTTTGTTTGTCACTTACGTATGTTCTATCATAAATGTAATATTTTAAAAACTTATTTTAAATTCAAGCCTATATACATGACAAGATTGTCGATCAACGCAGGAAGATAAGACAGGAAGATACATCGGGTAGTTTCTCAACAAAATTTTCTTGAGAAATATTCAAAATTAAATTTCAAGTTGGATAAACACTTACCGATATCTTTTAATATCAAATTTCAGTAATTTTGGTTTGCCTGTATCCTTATGAAAATTTCCTGACAAACATTCAAAATTCTATTCCACGAATTTTAAGCTGGGCGGTGTCTCATCAAAATATTTCGACAAACATTAAAGATCAAAGTACAAGTTTGACAGACTTTTAACCTAATGCCTTAATAAGTTTAATATTGAATTTCACTAATTTCGGGTTGCATATATAAAGTCTAAAATTTCTTAAACATTAAAAAATTAAAATTTTAGATCGACCTATCTTTCAACAAAATCTTTTGACAAACATTCACAATTACATTTTTGATTGGGTGGATTCTTACCGAAATCTCTTCACAAACATTCAATGTTACTTTGCAGTGATTTCGTAGTTGTACGGCAGTTGTACGTCTAGTTGTACCCTTACTAAAATTTCCTGCCAAACATTCAATATTCTATTTCATGAATTTCAATTTCGGCAATCTCTCGAAAAACATTCAAGATTAAATTTCCGGTTTGGGAAACTCGTACCTAAATGCCTTATCAATTATTAAATTTTATTAATTTCAGACCGGACATATAATGACCAAAATTTTTTAACAAACAAATAATAAAAAATAAAAATTTCATGAATTTTAGGTCCGACGATCTCTTTTCAAAATTGTCTTGACAGACGTTCAAAATTAAATTTTAAATTTTACAGACTCTTACCAAAAGCTCTTAACAAGAATACAAAATTGAAAAATACTCACTTTACTAAATATAAATATGAAATACTCATAGATGAATAACTAGGTTTATATATAAAAAACTTTCTTAGGTTTTCTGAAAGCTAATCTAATGGGTTGATTACAGGGAATATTTAGAATGTTTTTAAAATGATTAATTAACCAAAAATCACTACAAAGAGAATAGTCACCCAATTTTTTCACAACTTAACTTAAAAATACATACTAAGTGCGCATCGGAACACACATAGAGTCCCGTAGTGTTCTATGTCTTCTGAAATTGTTGATACGAAGTAATTTCAATTCAAAATTATAATCAAATGCTAGTATCAATATTTTCTTTAGATTTTTCAATTCAACGTGTCGATAATTAAAAACAGTTGAATACACTGCATTTCATTTTAATAATTACTATTTCGTAAACACAAAATTAATAAATATAAGATAAAAACTTTAATTTTTTTTCCAAGCTAGGTGAGATGCACGAAAAAAAAGTTGTCATCCCTATTTATAATATGATGGGAGGAGATAAGGAAACCACCCACGGAGATAACGAAATTAACGAATATTCTTAGTTCCTTATTTCCCTTACAAACAATAAAAAACGGTTATTGTCCGTGGCCGTGGGCATAAGAATATAATTACAAGTGCCCTTGTTTTTGAGCGTCGATTTACTAAAAGCTATAAATATTTCCATTATCAAATGAAAGTAATATATTGGGCAAACATTTCACAGCTTTTGTGTTATTTCAAAACTACTTTTAACGAATATTTATGCCTCCAAACGACAGTTATAAAATGTGGAATAGTTATAATTGAGACTATTCTTGCCTGTACTACTCGACACTGATATTTTATCTATTAAACAGCGAATCACATAACTATACAGCTATTAAGCATAAATATACAAGTCTCTAAAAGTAGTTAAACTTTTCAAATTAATGACACAGGCTGTAATGTTAAAATTCTTTTCCACTGCGGTCAAAAAATAAACCTACGAAATTGTGACAAAAGACTGAAAATCAAATAGGAGTAAAATTAAATACCTCAAAAGTGTAAAATTTTACTTAAGGTAAAATTTTCTCTTAAAAAGACAACTTAAAAACAAAGATAAAAACCGTAACTTCACTGCCATAGTCAGTACTATTTGACTGAATTTTTTTTCATCACAGAGAAATGACGTAATAAGCTGAAGACAACTTAGCGAAATACGTCAGATGAGTTCTGAACAAACGACGGCAATGGTGTTGCAAAGCTTACGCTTAGTTTATAAGGGTTCACTCGCTTGTGCCGTCGAATTTGTCCCTAAACAATTATTCCCTTAATTTGTTACAGATGTAAACAATTTAAAAACAATTGATGGTAATAGCTATAACAGATTAATCGTAACGCCTCTGATAAACAAAGTGCTACAAAGAATGACCGAGTGGAATATTTGTCTCATATCTACACACTTAAATGAAACTACGTGATGTAGTATTATTTCTGTTTTCTTTAATTTCTTTACCACGACCTAGGTTTCGTTGTTGTAATACACTTCACCTGAAGATGTTGTAATACAACGAAACCTAGGTCGTGGTAAAGAAATTAAAGAAAGTAGAAATAATACTACATCACGTAGTTTCATTTAAGTGTGAATAATGAATTTCTACAAAATTAACGCCAAATATATTCGATACTCATATCTATAGTTAAGTTTTCATTTAGTCGCATTGTTGTTTACATAACGGACGTTTTCTAATGATAAACAATGTCGTCATATCTTTAAATACTTTTTTTATAAAAATTAATTTATTAAAGTATTTTTTTCGATCATTATTCATTTAAGTTATACATGTACAGCTAGCTACTCAAAATATCCGAATCTGTAAACTTTAAAAAATGTATACGTATTGCTTTTTTAGTGTTTGTAAAAGCGTTCATGTTTATTAGAGATTTTTTAAATTTAAAGTGGCCTTACATTCCTTACGTCTGTACTAATAAACTTTGACGCCTTAAATTAGACCAACCGCATTAAATCAGCATAATAAACATTTAAATATCTTTTTGTACTCTGCGGGCTGTAAAATAATGTACAATTATCTGTAAATAAGTGTATCTATAATTTACAAATATCTTCTATACAAAATTTCCTCCTTAATTGAGCGTTTTTATAACGGGGAAGAAATTATTTCATATAAAGTAATTTTTACCGTACATATCAATACCCATTCAATGAAATAACTGGGTACTAAATTTATATAATAATTCTTAATAAGTTTGACGATTCAACGAAGTACATGTGTTAGTAAACAAAAAGCTCACGACGATTTGATTGATGAAAAAATATTTCGTCTCGGTGAAACATTTCCATTCGGCATCTAATGGATTTTTCATGAAATCAATTTAAATTTTCTTTTGAAAATTGCTTTGTCATAAACGCGCCCATTCCCTTACGCATATGCCAGTATGCCATTCGTTTCCACGCGACTCCCTCCGCGTTAAATGCGGCTCATTTTGCTCCGCCCAAAGCTACGCTCAGGATGGGCGCCGAAACGTCGAGGCGATATTGTTCGAATTAGGGCGCAAAATTTACGTAATTTCTCTTGATTTTTTGTATAATTGAATCATCACTGGATGCCGAACAATTATAGTTTGACTTCCCGTTCGTCATCTTTTGTTCGACAGGTAATGGACAGTGTATTGTGGTAAAAATCGAGATTGGGAACACTAAATTTCAGTGAATATTTAGAGTAAAAGATACTCCTTTTACTCTACCGATTTCCGTTCTTTTCATATTACATGGAAAAATAATTCGAAATTGCCTTGTTATTAGCACTAACTTGTTTATAACCCCATAATTCGAATGTGCCGATTCCATAACGTTATTGTTACTCAACACCCGTCCTTGGAAATTATGGAATCGAAATTATTAACATTTAAAAAGGCAATACAATACATGTTATTTACAAATTAAAACCAGCTACGATAGAATTAAAGTTTTGTTCAGTATGTAGAAAATAATATAATTCTAAGTTACTACTAATTTTAATAATTTATCAATACCTTTTGAAATATATATAATAACACAAGTAACTCTTGAAAAAGTATACATATATACTGTGTACATATATCTGCACATATAATTAGAGGTATAATCTAGTATTTTATATTACTACTTATCTAGTATTTTTTATTATTATTATATACTATATAATTTTTATTTTAGATCTACGTGACGGAATAAATAAATAAACAAACTAACGCCACGTTTATCCATAAAAATGACCCATTTTTGTATGAAGGAAAAACTGTACTTTCAATTTCCAATATTAAAATCAAATCGCCCACATAACAAAATCGCCCTAATACAATAATATAATTACAAGTAAATACCATTTAATCTTCAAGTTGAACATTGTCGTTGAAATTATATAAATCTATGAGAAAATAATGAAACTTCAATTTAATCGGTTATTTACATAACAGGGAAAATAGGTTTTAATAGATAAGAATAGATTATAAAAGTTTAAAAAATAATACAAAGGAAAAAATAGTTACTAGGAGCAATTTTTAAAATATATTTAACAAATAACGCGAATCAAAATTTAAATGAAAAAATCTTAATATCCACCTTTTTATTTTCACACTAAGCCATATCGGTGTCTAAATTTTCACCACGTAAGTGGCCAAGTTCATCAAAGAAGTATTCTGTATTGTAAAGTTTAAATGTAGATTTTGATTTACTTATGTTAGCCACCTATTCTGTCAAAGTTTTCACGGTTATTTATTTTCTAACTCATTTGGAAATGTTATGCAAGAGATTATTGTATTCCTCAATTCTCCTTCTAAAGCAAAGTGTCCACCACCTCTAAGAAAGCTACTTTACAAGTGACATTTGCGCTGTTCTGTAAATATTACAAACTAATAGACACAACCACAATTTCCTATTGGCTGGATGCGTAACACTCAACAAAATGAGTAAAATAACTATGTTTTACCCATATAATAATATTTCAACCACAAACAATATAAGATGGAATGCATTTTATACTAACTATACATTTATTTTTTTATATCTAATTTCTAATTCATTATTGGAAATATGATAAATTAGAATTTGTTATTTCTTGAAGTATTTTACAATTTAATACAAATTAACAATTGTTTCATATTTAGAAAATTTACTTTTAATACCTAGAAAATTAGGTATGACTTTAACACAACAAAAATACTAATTTTAGTGATCTTTTTAAATTAAAGGAAATACATTAAAAAGACGCATTTAAAAAATATGACTCAGTATAGCAAAAAATTATTTTAAAAATTTACTTACAATAAATATCTTTATTTTCTTGCTACCTAAGTATTTTTCACTATTTTCATTTTAATTTTATAATTATGTACTACACTCATAAAAAACATGTGAAAAAATTTAAATTATAACAATTTACAAAGTATTAAAAAGATAAATAATTATGACCTTTAAATGTTTAATTTATGATGTACTTATTTTTTAAATTATATTTTCATGGATTCTCTTTGCAATAGTGAAATTCTCATTATTGCTAAAATGCATTTATTCCCAATTTTAATTTCACATTAAAAAAACATAAACTAAAGATTTAATAATAAATTTTTGAAATGTGTAGAATTTAATGTCTTAAATCTATTTAAAATTATGTCAATTTTTATTAATTTCTTATTTAATTTTTCTTTTATTATTACCATCCATATGTTTGTTAATTATCTAATATTTAATTATATACTTAAAATGAAAATAGTGAAAAAAATTGCAATAAAATATGGAAGTATTATTGCATTTTTTTATCTTACCAATTTTTTATAATAAAATAATGACTACCAGGACCTTTTTTTTTAAATACATCGTTTTTCTGTACATTATTTCATTAAGATATCAATAAATTCGCATTTTTGCTAAACTTCACTGGTTCCAGAAGTAAATATGACAATATACGTAAGTCAATTGTATTATCTTTGACAATATTTAACTGGTGCCTTTAGACATTTCCATTTCTGTTATAATGAGGGTTGCGGTCGATTTCGTTACCCTCACTCTGTGGTTTGCACCCGGACAATATGCATTTATAAATTAATCGTAACGGCTATGACGTCAAAGTGATTATACCAGTAATTTAATGCATACCCAACCTCCAACAAATGACCAAAGCTTGTTGCTCTGACACCATCTATTATAACCATGACAGGAGTAGCGGCATAAAGGGGCTTCATTCATCAATTACTTGTGTTTGTCATTCAGCGACGTTGACGATTAATGCGAGTCAGGAGGCGGCGTGCAGGTAAGCGAAGCTGCCTCAATCCGATTATATCTCGCTGTAACGCCCTCTCCAATTAAGACCATTTATAACCGTAAACAGGACCGGATTTGCGGCCAATTTGGCGCTGGCGCGCTCCAAAACGACGCTTCTTAACTCTGCAGTCGCTTTTAAGGCGGCATCCATTGGAATTTTCTACTTTTCAATATAATTTAAATTAGTTGCGAACAATCACAGGTTTAAAATATTCTAAGCTAATAACGAAGAGTGCAAATAATGAAGGTGAAGTGTAGGAAGTAACAATTTAAGCAAACGCAAATAAATAAGGACTATATTAAAAATTATAACTTTAATCTAAATAATAAGCATAAAGTGCAACACGTAACATGTCAATAATCACGCAGCATGATGTATAAATATGGGAAACGTTGTTCATAGTTTTAGAATTCCAGAGGTTTTGTGTATACCCGAATATTAGGAAATTTTTGAAAAATATTTAAAATTATTGGAAATGTGTGATATATTATGAATAATTTTAAATATTTTTTATTCATGTTAAATTTATAATTGTTACATTTTTCCCCAAAGAAACTTGTATTGAACCGAAAAAATCAACTTTTAATTTATTCCTGCAAAGCTTTGCTCCGAAACACGATATCAAATGGTATGTAAATTCCATGGTATCACAATGCCTCAAACAAATTCCCATTCTCTTTCATAAATTTTGTGATTCGACTGTGGTCGATAAATATTATTTACAGAAATGATTTTATTGAATCGCACTATTTCATTCACAACATTACTTGAAATTAGCCATCTAATAACTACGTGTTCATTTTGATGTTACGGGTTATCATTGGCGGACATTTTTTATTTCGGCTGCATTAAATAAAAACATTTCTAGCCAATTTAAGAGATCAAGATGCACACTTAAAGTAATACTATTTTTAAGAAAAATACTTTTTTGTTTACCGTTTAATTTCATTACTTCGGTTTGTCCTTTTTTCATTTGGATCTGTTCTATTCCAATCATACTATATTTCATCTTAAAGCCATAACCAATTAATCAGAAATATTATTCTATTTCAGTGCTTATCTGCCTTTTCTTTCCGTTTTACGTTTAGCCTAACAAGACTAAATTTTCATATTTTTCTGATATAGGGATTAGTTTTAAGACAGAAAGACGTTAGAAGCTGATTTAGAGTAGGTGAGAATGTCGTTTAGTTGCGAAAGGTTAATTGCCAATATGTTTTTTTCGCAAACCTCATTTTGCTAGCCTTGCTCGTGACTTCGTTAGCATGGTCCTTTAGAAAATATTATTTAGTTAACCGTAAGGTTAATATACGCAAATCCATGCATAATAATTATAAAGACTTTGCAAATAAGTACGTTTAGTTTTGAAATTTCAGTTTATCATATTTTATTTCTGAGTAAATCGTTTACAATGAACCAATACTATATATTACATCAGACTTGCAACAAAAACTTCATCCGAATCCTTTCAGCACTGCTTACATAAAGCCCGAAAAAATAAACACACTCACATACAGAAATTTACAATGAAATTGATACATGTATGTGAAAGATATGTGGGAAAGACAAATAAATGAGGGCCCACATTCACTTCGTTTCGTCGGATATGAAAACAATATTTTAAAAAATATTATTACCCAAAAAATATTTGAGAAGCCTTGAATACAGAGTGACGGCTTGGAATTTTGGAGTAACTGACAAGTTAGTGTGTCGAAGTAATGACGGCTTAATGTCTTCCGCTGGTTTGCAAACCAATTTGAAATATTAAAGCCGGTTTGAACCCCAAAGTTGTTTTTCGACTTTTGTTATTAACCGGACTTTATTTAGTTTGGTTTAAATTAAAATAAACTTTAAACTTAGGTTCTAAGTAGTCAAAATCGATGAAATTGGTACATTTATTTTCAGAAGAAATGTATCGTTATGATTCTGTCATTGGCATATTTTGCTTAGCCCAGTAACAGAATACTCAGATCATTCAACAACCATAAAAATTTACCTTACAGGTTCTTAAGTTGAAATAAGAAATTTCACTGTCCATTAATCTTGTACGATAAAAATTAAAACTGAAGGTATTATAGTTAACGGAAAAGTATAAGGCAAAATATTTTTATATTTTTTAAGACTGTTACGAAATAGTAAGAAACAGTAATCATTACTACGACACATGTAATCAAATACGCAATCTCTGACTAATTTAATTAATTTTAAAGTTTAAAAATTAGGTGATGGGGCGGGAAGATATAAATTTCTTGTACATCGCAAAGTACATGACATACGAGAGATGAGTTCAAAAATATAAAAATATTATGGAGTTGAAATTCAAAACATTTCCATGTATTTCCACCATATCCATGTTACAATTTGACGTCATCGATAAATCCCTATGCTAATAAAAGTTGCAATATTTATTTATAACGATATTGTTATGCAAAATTGATTTTTATGAACGTAAGTACAATAAGTCAGGTCGTGGAAATGTTTAAACCAATATATTCGACCTCAATGTAAAAGTTTCCATTGGTATTATATTTTTCATGACGCTTCAGAAACGGTTAACGGAAAAATTACAATCAAGTTCCTAAGAAACTGTGTAAATATCATGACACCTACTTTACATTACAGACTAATTACAAGGTCACAGTTTGTTAACAGGTACTTTTCTTGTATGAATTGACTAAAAGCAAATTTCATGATTATTATTATACACATTTACAGACTCCATAATTAATGGTCAATCTCAACCCCCTTGGTCCCACAAGTTAGCAACCTTCCATTCCATGATTCACACAGCTTTAAACATCCCTCTGGAAAAACCTAATGTACGTAAAGAAATAAAAACTATTAAACAAATCGCAGTAAATAATAATTATGACCCATCAATTGTCACTATACTGTACCATAATAAGTTAAAAAATATAATCATACAAGAAATATACTCGATCGTACCAAATAATAATAATATTTACTATAAATCTATCCCATACATAGGTAATGTATCACACAAATTAGGAAAACTCTTAACTAATAATAAAAATATAAATAATACGACATGTGATTATTTTAAATAACTTGGGTAAAACCCTTATTAATAATAAAGAAAAAATAGATAAACATAAAAAGAGTGGTGTCTATAAACTTAAATGTAACGACTGTAATAGTGTATACATAGATCAAACAGGAAGAGATTTTAATACCAGATATAAAGAACACATTGCCAGCTAGCGAAATAATAAACCAGACACATCTTACTTTGCTAAACATCGCATTGAAAATAACGATCCCCCCCATACTGATAATGCCCCATATATATTACAAATAAACACAAAAGGTAATAAACTTAATATCCTAGAAACATTAGAAATAAAGAGACGTAAAAAAGATACCAAGGTTAATATATCAAATGAACAACTAAATATAATGTCATCACCCATACTTAATATCTTCTAGATATAATATAATTAGACAACATTGGTACTACCGTACTCTTCAAATTGTTTCAGCCCAAATACACATATACATATAAGCATATATAAATAAATAAATAAAAAAAATTTAAAGAAATAAATATATGAATAAACAAACCGGAGATATGTAGAATTAGTTAGTTATTACAACAATTGAATTTATTACCCTCACTAAAATACTGGTAAATCGTATAACTCTCGGAAATATAATAAAACATACACCGCGCCCCTGTCCCTGCTCTAAACTCATTAACATAAGCAGTAGTAAAACCCGCACAAACCCGGGTTCAGCTATTGTGTTTGAATAATATAAATGCTGTTGGATGTTCCTAAGACTTAATCTTTGCTAATATCCTACCTGAAGATGTTGTAATACAACGAAACCTAGGTCGTGGTAAAGAAATTAAAGAAAGTAGAAATAATAATACATCACGTAGTTTCATTTAATTGTGAATAATGAATTTCTACAAAATTAATGCCAAATATATTCAATATTCAAAATAATTAAATTAAGCGGTAAACAAAAAAGTATTTTCCTCAAAAATATTAGTAAATACTTTAGCTACACACCTTGATCCCTTAGATTGACTACTTTTTGCGATAATGGATTATTTGCATTACGTATCCGATTAATGTATGTCATAGTTTTTGGTTTAAGAATTATGATTAACGATGTTTGACTCTCTTAAATGAGCTAAAATATTTTTATTTAACACAGCCGAAATAAAAAATATCCGCCAATTAGAATGCTTAACGTCAAAATGAACACGTAGCTAATTTAAAGTAATTTTGTAAATGAGATAGAGCGATTCAATAAATTCATTTCAGTAAATTATATTTATCGGTCACAGCCGTATCACAAAATGTATGAAAGAAAATGGGGATTTGTTTGGGGCATTGCGATGCCATGGAATTTACATACCATATGAGTTTGTGTTTTGTCGTAAAGCTTTGCAGAAATAAATTGAAAGTCGATTTTTTTGGTTAAAAACAAGTTTCTTTTGTGTAAAATGTGACAAATATAACTTTTAAAGTATTAAAAAAATATTTAAAATTTTTTGAAATATATCGGACATTTCCAATAATTTTAAATATTTTTCAAAAAATGTCTAATATTCGTGTATATATAGAACATCTTGAATACCTAAACTATAAACTACCTTTCCCAAAAATGGCTATTATTTAATCGACTTGCTTTCTTTTTAAAGATGTGATATATTTGATACTTTAAGCTCCAAATCGTAACACAAAAGCTGTCTGATTATTGACATGTTACGTGTTGCACTGCATGCTTATAATTTAGATTAAAGTGAAAATTTTTAATGTTCTTTTTATTTATTTGCGTTTGCATAAATTGTTATTTCCTATACTTTTCCTTCATTAGCCTTACGTGGAGAACTGACGAATACACTAATTTCTTGCGTAATATTTGCAGATGACTTAGAAAATAAATCATCATGAAAGCTTTGACCTGCTAGATGGTTCACATAAATAAATAGAATCCTACGTTTTTACTTTGAAACCGAGAATCCTTCTTTGATGAACTTGGATACTTACGTGTTTACGTGATGAAGTTTTACCCACCAATATGGTTTAGACTGAAAAAAACATTCTTCATACAAAGGTGGATATCGAGACTTTTTTGTTTGATTCATGTTAACGTAAAAATCTCTTACTACTTTTTTTTGTATTATTTTTTAATCTAAAATAACCTATTATTGTCTATTAAAACCTATTTTTCTCTCATCTAAATAAACAGTTAAATTGAGGGTTTCACTATTTCTCATAGATTTATATAATTTCAACGACAAAAGTTCAACCTGAAGATTAAATGGTATTTTTTTGTAATTATATTGTTGTGTTATTTTCGTATGTAGGCGATTTGACTTTAATATTGAAAATGGAAAGTTGCAGTTTTTTTCTTTTACACAAATATGACTCATTTTGATGGATAAACATGGCGTTAGTGTTATTAAGGAGACGATTTGAAATTATTTTTCTAAGTACTATGAAAAAAAAACTGGAATTAGTAGTGTAAAAGGTACTCGACCTAAATGTGTGCTTAAACTTATTGTTAGCTTCTAATAATTTAAATCTGCAGTTTTTAGCAACTAATTTAAATTATATCGAAAAGTAAAACATGCCAGTGGATTCCGCCTCAAAACCGACTGCAAAGTTGGGTGCCGGCGAGCTTGCAAATTGGCCGCGAATCTGGCCCTGTTAACAGTTATAAATGTTCAAAATTTGAGAGGGCGTTACAGCGGGAGGTAAAAGTGGCATTAAGGCAGCTTGGCTTACCTGCTCGCAACCTCCCGAATAGCGTTATTCGTCAACATCGCTAAACGACAAACACGAGTAATTGATGAATTACGCCGCTATGGCAGTGTGTACCATTACGGTAAGCTACGCAAATTGTTACGCAAAATTTTACTCCTGTGATGGTTATAATAGATGGTGTCTGTGTAATAAGCTTTGCTCGAGTATTGGAGCTGTGTGTGAATTAGATTACAGGTATAATCTCTTTGTAATTATTATCGTCGTTTTGATTCATTTACAAATGAATAGAGGAAATTGTGGTTGTGCCTATATGTTTAAGACATATGCAAAACAGTGCAATTTTTTGGTTTTTTAGACGTCAATTATAATGTAGCTTTCATAGAGATAACGAACAGTTTCCCTTGCGTGAAGAACTGAGGAATGCACTAATCTCTTGCGTAATATTTCCATATATCTTAGAAAATAAATCATCATGAAAGCTTTGACCTGCTAGATGGTTAATATGAGTAAATAGAACCGTACGTTTTTACTTTGAAACCGAGAATCCTTCCTTGACGAATTTGGCTACTTACGTATTTACTTGATGAAGGTTTACCCACGAATATGGTTTAGAGTGAAAAAAAAATATTCTTCATACATTTTTGATTCACGTTACTTGGTAAAAATCTATTAAAAATTGCTATTGCTAAGTAATTTTCCTTTTGTATTATTTTTTAATCTTAAATAATCTATTTTTATCTATTAAAACCTATTTTTCTCTCATCTAAATAACCAGTTAAATTGAAGTTTTCTCTATTCCTAATATATTTATATAATTTCAACGACAAAGTTCAACCTGAAGATTAAATGGCATTTACTTGTAATTTTTGTGTTACTTTCGTATATAGGCGATTTGACTTTAATATTGGAAATGGAAAATTTCAGTTTTTCCTTTCACACAAAAATTACTCATTTTGATGGACAAACATGGCGTTAGTGTTATTAACAAGACAATTTTAAATTATTTTTCGAAGTACGACGAAAATAACTGAAACCAGTAGAGTAAAAGGAACTACACTTAAATGTACGCTGAAATTTAACGCTCCCAAACTGGACGGGTATCATTTACCACCTATCCATCACCTGTCCAATAAAATATGATGAACGGGAAGTTAAACTGCAATTGTTCGGCACCCAGTAATGATTCAATTATACAAAATATCATGGGGAATTATGTAAATTTTGCGCCACAATTCGAACAATATCGCCGCGATGTTTTGCCGCCCGCCCCGAGCATTGCTTTTGGCGGAGCGAAATGAGCCGCGTACGCGCGGAGGAAGTCGCGCTCTTAGCGCAAAAGGAAGAACGAGTGGCATACTGGTATGAGCGTAAGGGAGTTGGCAAGTTTATTACAAAGTAATTTTCAAAGGAAAATTTAAATTGATTTCATAAAAAGTCCATTAGATGCCGATTGAAAATGTTTCTCTGAAACGAAATATTTTTTCATCGATCAAGTTGTTATGAGCTTTTCTGTTTACTAACACATTTACTTCGTAGAATCGTTATTCTTATTAAGAGTTATTTTATAAATTTAGTACACAGTTATTTCATTGTATGCGCATTGATATGTACGGTACAAAATCACTTTATATGAAATAATTTTTTCTTCGTTATAATACACTCAATTAGGGAGGAAGTTTTGCATAGAATACATTAGTAAATTATAGATAAACTTATTTACAGATAATTTGATACTATTTTATAGCCGGCAGAGTATAAAATGTTATTTAAATGTTTATTATGCTGATTTAATGCAGCTGATCTAATTCAAGGCGTCAAAGTTTATTAGTACAGCCGTAAGGAATGTAAGGCCACTTTAAATTTTAAAAAATCTCTAATAAATATGAACCTTTTTAAAAACACTAAAAGAAAAACTATACTTTTATATTATTATAAACGATACTTATATATTTTGTAGGTGTTAAATTGATGGTAATTTTTAATATAGTTTGAATTCATATATTTGGGAAATCAAATTAGGTAAAGCAATAATATTTATTTGGTCTCTTAGATAACACTATTATTATGGAAATAGATATTCCTTTGATCCTTTCTTTTATTCCTGTGGATTTACCAAATTATAATACTCGCGACATCATGTGCATAGATTTTTAATAAAGACAAACAAATTTATTTTCAACCTACTGTCATTATTTCAATACATATCTGTATAAGTATCGACATATCTAGGACGTATTGACATGCTGCATTACTACAATTTAATTATTGCATTGCAAAAACAAAGAATTTCAGCCTTCAGGAATAATATCATTTCTTAGCTAAAAGTGACAATGTGTTAGTTTATATCATGCACTACATCCATAAAAAATTTTATGACATCTGTTGTGCTGTTTAGTGTTGTGTTGATTGAGTAACATACATCCAAACATATTTTTCGTGGTATAAATAATGAACGTAGACGAAACCGAGAAATATATATATAATTTATGTCCGAAGTTACTACAAGAAATACGCAAGAAATAAAACACCGGGAAATCACGTCACACCGGGATGTTTGAATTTGAATAAAAATGATAATATAATTTAGCAAAATTATTCCCTCAGTAATGAAATAAGTTCACAAGGCAACTTTTTTCAATATTAAATCATGGTAATCAAAACAATGTTCTTTTCGTTTTATAATGATATGGATGGTGAATTCAGAAATTTTAATCTAAATTGTTTGTAATGAAATAATGACAAATATACATTTTTTAAGCGTGTACTTATATTATTACAACATATCAAAATAAGCTATGGTAGTGAAAAGACGAAAGAAGATGCGATTGTATACATGCAAGGAGGGTGATATGTCAAAAGTATAAATATTTTAAAGCATAAAATATTTCTTTCTATTATAAAGATAGAAAGAATATATAATATGTTTATATATATATATATATATATATATATATATATATATATATATATATATATATATGTATATATATAAATATATATATATATATATATATATATATATATATATATACATATACATATATATATACATATATACATTTTTAGATGTTTATAGATTCGGGTGTTTTGAGTACCTCACAGTTATACATGTATAACGTAAATGAATTTTGGTCGAAAAAAATACTTTAATCAATCGAATATTATAAAAAAATATTTAAAGATTTGCTGACAATTTCGTAACATTAGAAAATGTTCATTATGTAAACAACGATGCGACTAAATGAAAACTTAACTGTTAATTTGAGATAAATATTCCACTCGGCTATTCTCTGTAGCACTTTGTTTATTCAGCGGCACATTGAGCAATCTGTTATATCTATTCTTGTCAATTGTTTTGAAATTATTTACATTCGCAACAAGTTTAGGGACAAGTTCGGCGGCACAAGCAAGTGAACCCTTGCAAGCTATGCGAAAGCTTTGAAACACCAAAGCCGTCGTTTGCTCAGAACTCATCTGACATTTTTCATTAAGTTGTCTTCAGATTATTGCGTCATTTCTCTGGGGTGAAAAAGATTTTTGTCAAATGGTACTGACTATGGCAGTGAAGTTGCGGGTTTTATCTTTGTTTTTAAGAGAAAATTTTACCCGAAAGTAAAGTTTTACTCTTTTGAGGTAAATGTCCTATTTGATCTTTCGTCTTTTGTCATAAGTTCGCAAGTTTATTTCTTTACCGTAGTAAAAAGTAATTTAATATTAAAGCCTGTGACATTAATTTGAAAAGTTTAGTTGTATTTAGAGACTTGTATTTTTATGCTTAATAGCTGTATGGTAATGTGATTCGCTGTTTATGAGGCATAGTATCTGAGTCGAGTAGTACAGGCATGAGTGGTCTCATTTGTGGCTATTTTATATTTTATGACAGTCATTTAGAGGTATAAATATTCCATAAAAGGTACTTTTGGAATAATACAAAAGCTGTGAAAAGGAAAATATATTTCTGAAATGTTTGCCAAATAAATTACTTTCATTTGACAATGGAAATCTTTAAAGAAGATTTTAGTAAATCGATGTTCAAAAAAGGGTAATTGTAATTATATTCTCATGCCTTTGACCGCTGAAAATAACCATTTTTTATTGTTTACTAGGGAAAAAAGGAACTAGGAATCGTCGTTAATTTCGTCATATCCATGGATCAGTGCAATATTTTGCAACATCTAAATTAATGTACGGTAAAAACGTTTAAATTTATAGAAATGTTCTACCTCCCATCCATGTGTATTCCCATTATATTTTAGATAGAGATGACAATTTTTTTCGCGCATCTCATCTAATTTTGAAAAAAAAATTAAAGGTTTAATTTTATTGTCCCTAATTTTAGATTTACCAAATAGTGATTTTTAAAATGACGTGCAGTGTGTCCCCTGTCATTTAATTTTTGACCCGTTGAATTGGAGAATCTAAAAAAAAATGTAGATACTAGCAGTTGATTACAATTTTGAATTGAGATTATTTCCATCAATTCGTACTTGGTTTGTATTTTTAATTTATTTTTTGAAAAAGTCATTGCCATTCTCTATATAGTAATTTTAGGTTAATTAATAATACTGAAAACATTCTCAATCAACCGATTAGATTTATTTTCAGAAAAGCTAAGACTGTTTTTCATATTTAAACCTAGTTATTCATTTATGAGCATTTCATATTTTTTTTTGTTAAAGGAGGATATTATTCAAAGTTGTAATCTTATTAAGAGCTTTTGGTAAGAGTCTATCTAATTGGAAATTTAATTAGAAAGTTTGTCAAGACAATTTTGATAACAGATCGTCTAACCCAAAATTCATGAAATTTTGATTATTTGTTTGTTAAAAAATTTTGTTCATTATATGACCAACTTGAAATTAGTAAAATTTAATATAAAAAAATTGTTTGTTCAGGCATTTAGTTACTAGTTTGCCAAACCTGAAATTTAATGTTGAATGTTTTTCGAAAGATTTTGGTAAGAGATTGCTCAAATTGAAATTGATGTAATATAACAATGAATGATTGGCAGGAAATTTTAGTAAGAGTACAACCAGACCGATATCACTGCAAAGTAATATTGAATGTTTGTGAAGAGATTCCGGTAAGAATCCACTCAATCAAAAATGTAATTTTGGACGTTTGTCTAGAGATTTTGATGAAAGATAGGTCCACCTAAAATTTAAATTTTTAATGTTTGTTAAGAAATTTTAGACTTTGTATATCCAACCCGAAATTAGTGAAATTCAATATTAAACTTGTTAAGGTATTTGATTAACTTGTTAAGGTTTTTTGATTAAATATAATTTTGAATGTTTGTTAGGAAATTTTAGCAAGAGTATATCGGAACTATAATTACTGAAATTTGATATTGAAAGATTTGGTGTCTTTATCCAACTTGAAATTTAATTTTGAATATTTCTCAAGAAATTTTTGTTGAGACCGCCTGATATATCAAAGTCATATCTTCCTGTGTTGATCGACAATCTTCTGATGGATACAAGGTTGAATTTAAAATAAGTTTTTAAAATATTACATTTATGGTAGAACATACGTAAGTGATAATAAATTTTATGCTAAATTTAAAACCTATTAATTTAATTCCTCACTTGGAATTTTTGTTTCGAGATAAAAAATTTTTGAGAAAAAGTTAAATGTAAAATGAATCTATTCTCAAAGATTGGACTAATTTCTCGCAAACTGAAACACGAATAACATCGATTCAATTCCCAATGCATTAATTTCAACTTTCCTGATTGGAAGATTGAAAAGAATGAAAAGATTTCCCTGATTCAGAGCTTTTACTCAGTTTTGCCAGGGGAAAAGAAGGGCGGGTGCAGGTTTGAAAGCTTACTAAATATAGAGAGCATTCGCTCGTGTGATTAATTGAAAACATTCCGACGGTTGCGATTTATTCGAACAAAGTTTAGATTATTTTACCTCTAGAGAAATTTGAGTGAAATCTATAATAACTCGAACTGGAGAATTTTGAAATATTTCATTTTCAAATTAAAATAATTATAAACTTATAAAGTTTTTGGACGAGGCCTTTTAATATCCACAAATTTAGAGCGATTTTTATATCTAAGAAAAGGTGTCTAGGTCTCCAAGTTTTAGGAAAAGGTGATTTTTAGGAAAAATCACTGAGTATTTTTTTGCAAAACACACGGACTCATATTTATAATTAGATATAAAATATATAGTTAAGCATAGGATTTTTTTTGAGAGAATATAGTTTTCAGACTTTTCACATCAGTAAACTCTACTCACGTGAATTGCAAAAAAATATGTCGTAGTTTCAAGTACATAACGTAACATGAATGATATTAATGGTTTTGCGGATTCGAAAACTATAATAAAGGTTTTCGAAAAAAGCATTTTTTTTCAGAAAATCTCTTAAATTTAATCGTAGTTTTAATATTTGTAAACATGGCTTTAAACAATTAATATAAGTGTACACTAGCACATATAGTTTTTACTACTTGATTTATCTCATTTAAACGCTTATGTTCATGGCAAAAAATACAATATTTGACTTATTGACGGATAAAGTGAAAAATATAAATGGCAAAATGCCATTTATATATTATAATAGTATAATATATACTGATAAAGTCAAGATTTCCGACATTGTCATTTAAAAAAAATAACATCCAAAGTTTAACTAACACTTAATAGAAAAAAGTGTAAGGACGGCATTTTGTGCGACTAATGTCGAACTGTTCTGACCACTGGAGGGGGGGGGGGGGGGGTTAACAAAAAGAACAGTATTTAAGAAGCTACCCTTAACGATTATCTAAAACTTACTATATTAATTGTATCGTCAAACCCAACCACAGGTAATTTGTTTCTTGTAGTAAAATAATACTGTATTTGAAAATACATTTACATTTTTTAAGCAGAAAAGATTCACGTGCTGTAGCATTTGTATGATGTAGTCTTATCAGAATAGTTTTTTACGTGCAACACTATATAATGAGATTATGGGTAAACTATTAAGAAGAAACGAGAGGTATAGTGATACACCAGGTTGGAATGAAGTTCCTTTCGCTATATGTACTAAAGTCATTAAATGAAATTTTAATATTATATTTTATTATTCTGAAAATTATTTTTTTATTTAAATTTCTTTATTAAATCAATCAAATTAGATTTAAAATTAATTTTAAAATTAAGTTCAATTATTTTATAAATTTAAATGAATATGATGAATTGTTAAATTTACTAAAACAATCTAAATAAGGTTTAATTAACAATCAAAATAAATGTATATCCAAATTTTTTTTTTGTAATATATTAATTTTAAGTATTTAGTAAATTATAAAGTAATAATGAAAATAAATGGATATTCTAATTTATGTATTTAATAAATGATAAAGTAGGAATTTAAACCTAAAAACAATACATACTGAGTTAGAAACGGTCTGGCAGATGATTGGATTACAATATAAGTTTAATAGAAAAAATAATTAGACATATGCTTGTAAACACACAAAGTGTAAATAAAAATCTTACGCTTTTATACTGTAGCAAATGTGGGGTCGAAACCATGTTCTCTTTTCGGGCTAGCTCTTATTCGCCATGGGTGCCATAAGCAAAATTCGTTCCAAAATTGAAAATCAAAAATATATTTTCTTCTTCATTTGAACAATAAATTTAATATAAATAATGCAAAAATATGTGGTAGTGGACAAAAATTAATATAAAACTTAAAAGTTTTTCAAAAATAAAATAAAATATTGTGGATCCAAATGTATTTGAACTTCAGGAAGATCAAGAGGGAAAGGTGTATGACAAAGATTGAAACACAAAATAAAATCTCTCAATCGTAAGCACTATGTTTTAACTAATGAAAAGACAAGATAATAAAAAAATACAAAAATTATTATGATGAAGTAATAGCGGAACAACATGCATCTTTGATGACAGAACTAGGATCTAGTTATTCAGTTGTGTCGTACCAAATTGTGGGAATAAAGAAATATAAAGGAAAATGTCGAATTTCTTCCCACGAAAGAATTAAATAAATCAGACTGTTGCGATTGGATGTGAAAAATATGGTAGAGTGAATCGATTATCTGAAATAAATTCAGAAAGATAATTTCCATGTATCATGTCTTTTGTATAATTACTAATTATCCCTTCGACGTTTATTTCAACGTATTGAGGGAAGAAATTTTGTTCTCCTATAGGATTCAAAACATTTTGGCGTTCTATTGATTTCTGTATTAATTTTAGCTGACGAAATACCTCAAGTTATTGAAAAAGACCTGAAGACCGACTAATTTATATTTGATTAAAATTTATTCTACTGTTACAGAGAATCGTGGAATATACTAATCTTCTGCGTAACTTCTCCAGACGATTTAGAAAATAAATCACCACAAAAACGTTGACCTTCAATTTCCTGTTTATGCACCAATATGGTGTAGGGTGAAACTACATTCTAAATACAAAGGTGGATGTTGAGACTTCTTCACTTGATGTTTGATTCACGTTACTTGTTAGAAATCACTTAAAAGTTATTAATCCCATGATTCAGCGCAAACGTTGTACTAAAACCTGTTTTCCCTGTTATATAAATACAAAATTACACACAAGATTGTCACAAATTTATACAATTTCAACAAGAAAGTGCAACCCGAAAATTAAGCAGTACATAATTCTAATTATGTTATTATATATTATTTTTGTATATCGATGATATGATTATGGTATCGGAAATCGAAAGATCCAATTTTTTCCATCATACAAAAATGACCCACTCTGATGGACACAGGTGGCTTTAGTATTATTAATAAGATAATTTTGAACTATTTTTCTTATTACTACGAAAGAAATTTGAAATGGTAGAGTAATAGTTACTCCACATAAATATGTGCTGAAATTTAACATTCCCAAACTAAACGATACCTCAATACCCTATTCATCATCTGCTGAACAAAAGATGATGAACAAGAACTCAAACTGCTATTGTTCGGCATCCAACAATGATTCAATCATACGACATATCGCAGGGAATTATTTAATTTTGCACCACAATACGAATAATATCGTCTCGACGTTTCGTCAGTTTTGGACGGAGCGAAATGAGCCCCCTATAGCTTGGAGGGATTCACGTTCCGGGCGCAAAGAGAAGAACGAGTGATTGGCATACGCGCGAAAGACTGGGCGCGCTTATATCAAAATAGAATTCAAATTAATTTCATGAAAAATTCATTAGATGCCGAATAAAAATGTTTCTTTAAGACGAAATGTTCTTTTATTTATCAAGTTGTCGTGAGCTTTTCTATTTACTGACGCATTTACTCCGTTGAATCGTTACACTTATTAGGAATTATTTTATAGACTACCTAGGTATTTTATTGTAGCACTGATGATATCTATAACAAAAATCTCTTTATGTTAAATCATTTTTTCTCCAATATAAAAGAGCTCAATTAGCCAGAAAGCTTTGTACGAGAATATTAGTAAATTATAGATAATATATTTTTCGTAAATTATAGATAAACTTACGTGTAGATTATTTTACATTATCTTATTGCCGGCAGAGAACAAAAGGTTTTTCAGTTATTTATTATGCTGATTTAATGTTGTCAGTTTCATTTAAGGAGTTAAACATTACTAGTATCAATTTACGGAAAGTGATGCCACTATAACTTTATAAAACCTGCATTAAATATAAACTTAATTAAATACACAAAAAAAAAACAATACAATACTTATACATGATTGTTACGTAAATACTAAGTTGAAATCAGTATGTGATATAATTTAATTTCATACATTTGGGAAATCTATTAAATAATGTGCTATTTTTTTTTTAATTCACTTAAATAACACTATTATTATTGAAACCGATATTTCTTTAAAATTTACTTTATTGCTGTAGATTTACAAAATTTGTATACATTGTGCGCATGGTTTTCCGATTAAGATGGAAGCAAAATCTAACATGCCGTTTAGGCGTGACTGAGCAACAAACATACTTTTCGTAGTACAAATAATCCACGTGTAACACGTAACCGAAGATAAGATATGGCTTATGCGTGAAGCTTCTATACGAAATATGCAATAGGTGTTCACCTATTGCATATTTCTACATCGAAAATGACTAAGTATCTCCAAATTTTTACACAGATGTTTCACAAAATATAGCCAGAAGCATTTTTTACAACATAAAACTGCAAAACAACGTAAGTCTTGCTAGCTTTACTTGCTTCATAAAAAAATTCATTTTTCTTTTTATATTTATAGAGCTAGTCATCTGCCTCGGCTTCGCATGCGTAAGTCTCAACGTATGTAAAGATAATGTTTAAAATATATCTTTACACCTTGGTATGTGTAAAGAGATATTTTATACCACCACCTAATTTTACCCTTATCTTTTACCTGGGTATGAAGACTCCATAAAGGTAAAGTTAAGTGGTGGAACCATTTACATACCTAAAATTTGTTGGTATGTATTTTTTGTGCCACAACATAATGATTGTACACATTTACTTCTTTCCCCTCTCTATTTCCCACATAGACGAATTATTTTAGGGAAAGATCTTATTTTTATCCGCATTTACTTTCTGAAACCTTTTTAATGTCTATTATGATTAATAAATTGATCTAAACGTCGCCGCTTTTGTTTCACTTTTTTAAATTAAAGCAGTTAGAGTGATTTATTTTTAAAAACAAATACCATTGCAGACTTTTCCCCAAACCTTTCAATATACTTATAATTCCACCATACATGTTGTTAATGTATCTGCAATAGTACTGCCAGCATCGGCGGGGAACCGAAATTTATCATAGTATTATCATATTTATAATACATAAATTATTTTTTATCCCATTATTTTGATACTTTTAACTATATCCCAAAAATTGTACAAGATATTTACATAGTATGTCGCAATATTATAGCTTACATTTACTGTAAGCTATAATATTGCGACAGTTGTGTGACAATATGATGAGTAGATTTTGCATGAAGACAAACAAACAAATAAAAGTTTCCTTTTTATTACATTAGTAGGTTTTCATAAGGAGACCAAAAACACATAACTTAGAGAAAACGACATATGGAAGATGCCTTTCGAAGATCTTCATATTGTACAACAAAATTATGTCATATCGATTGCTCTAGTAGATAAGGATAATATAAGTCACGCGGCCTTTTATTTCTTTTATATTAATAACCACATCAATTTCTCTGAACCCTTCATATTCTACTGCTAGGTCAAGTCGAGGTCCAGACCGAGTCGTTCTCTCCACTTTTCTTTAGCACGACAGGAAAGGAAATGAAATACCGCTCGTGTCACTCCAGACCCGTGTTTCGTGAGATGACGGCGCAATGTCTGTCAGTTCATGTAGGATGCTGCGGGGACTGTCAAGTTGGTTTTTTGGTCGATATTATAATATTTATATAAAAACATTGTCTCAAAAGTAAATTTTTAAAGGAATTTAGACAGAAACTTTTACTGATTTTTGTAACAAACTAGTATAATTGGACTTTCATTTAGTAATGCAACAGCAAATGTTAAATACCTATGTCAGAAAGAAATATTTTATTTCTGATTAGTTTAAATTTTTTTTTGCAACAAACGTTATGAAATACAGCGTTAAGTTACTGTATATTATTTACCATTACATCATAATAATCAATGTTAGAATAAGAATACCTTTAGGAATCTGACAGTTTGCCAGTTGGGGTGTAATACAGGCACTGTTTACACTATGTTCTACTTTAAGGCGTAAGTGTAAATAAAGTTTAATACTAGAATATACGAGACAAAAGTGGGTTTTGGCTTTTGAAGTGAGATACGTTAGACAATTAATGGTTGATATAAATAAATATGTAGTGGTATTTATAAATTTTTATCCATAAACAGTTTCTAAATAGACAAGTACCAGCCCAATATTAAAACAAAAGAGCCACATTGCTTCTAATTTTCTGTTGGGAACTTATATTAAGTCATGCCCATATCAATTGTTACCTCAAACCGTCAGAAAATTACAATATCATCGACTTAGTTATTATGGAACATTAAATCGGATTGTATGGTTTGTATATTAAGACTATACTGATATTGAAGACCCAATATTCAATATAGAACATAGCAAAAAAACAATTGTAAAAAAGCGTAATATTAAAAACAAAATTATTCACTCACTCTTTACTCATGTGCTACGAGGGTTCCATAAACCTTCAGGCATGCTTGTTTGTGGGTGTATAGTATTTCTATTAAATTATTCACAAATGTGAATTTTTCACCACAAAAAATATATTGCCTATCTTATCTTTAATAGGCGTAAGAATGGTGGATATTAAAAAAAATAATAATATCTAGGATAATCGCCATAATTCGCCTTTTGTCTTCTAGTTAGATTTCACCAACCACATTTCTTCATGGTTTTTGGTTCTGTAGTTTCGCCCATAAGGAGGGGGAATGATCTATTTCTGCATATTTTTTTGCATACGTTTTTTTAATGGGCAATTCAAATTATGAAAAAATTAATTTTTGTATTCCTTAATAATAAACCCTTTCAAATAAAATCCCACATGATATACAAAATTCCAAAAAAAAATTAATATCTATTCACTCTGTTTCTACCAAAAATATTTTTTAAAATATTAGCTAGTGCAAAATATATGGGATAAATGAGAAAAAACGTCGTGGCAGACGGACAAACAGAGACATACAGATCACTATCTCAGGTCACTATCTTATAAGGTTTCATTTTTTCCATGTAAGGTACGGAAATCTCAAAATGATGCACAGGTTATCAATGCAATTAGTATACATGCTTCACCATCAGGTTCACTCACTGAGGACAGAGTAAGTCATATTCTTGTCTCATTCCACTTTTGAAACACTCAGCCCACATACATTTATCTACTACAAATAGATGTAGTGGAGACCCACAGGACTCTATATCTAACACATATTTCATTCACTATTTGCTATACGCACATAACAGACGTTTAAGATTTTCTTTCGATTATATTTTTAATATATGATACGATACATCTATATTATAAAATTAATCAGGAGTAGAATATGAAACCGGGTATAACGCTTCTAATTCTTTCACTATTTTAGCAGTCTTTGTTATAATAGACAAACTTTTGCATCAATCATAAATACCGAATAACGCATCGGATTCATTAACCTTTACGTTTCCCTTTTATGATCATTTAGAAGACAGTTACAGTTAAATTTGTGCTTATAAAATTTGTGAGGTCGGAACTGTGCTGAAAATTGAAGATAACTTTTATGTTGGTGGAGTTAAAAAAAAATTGTTTCACGAATTGGACCAAAATGCAGGCGATTTCCCAATATTTTCATTGAAAGTTCTACTAAATGTATTTTTTCGGAATTTTACGTATGTTAGTTTATAAGTTAGAGAAGAGCACACACTATTTAAGACTTTAGTAGCTAATGACCTAAATAAAAATGTTATTTTTGAACCTCTATATAATTTTTAAGACCTACCTAACAATATCCCATACATATATGTGTGCTGGATTTTCTCTCATACCTCATTACTTGTATAGAGTGCCATTCCTAATATCATTTTTATTAATAAAAGCTATATTCGATCAAAATTTTACCTACATAGTGATCATAGTCTCCGTGTAAAATGGCGGGCGGACGGGTAGGGTGAAGTCATAAGGATTCTGTTTTTGCCATTTGGATACGAAACCCTAAAAACGTCTCAAATTGTATATCAACCTACACGTCCACATGGAACGAGATTTTATTTTGATAAATATTTTTTTCAGAAATAGTACATTCAGTATTTTATTTTTGTTTATTTATTTATAAAATCCTTGCTTAATATTAAATCAATAATTCTTTTGTCTCGTATGGTCTCCTTTCTATACTTTGATATCGTCACCCAAAATAATTAACCGCCAATCAGGTTTCTACTAGACACTGTTTGATTGATCTGATGCTGTTTGATTACGTAGATTTTTATAAGAAAAAACACAAATTCAAAAAATATAAATGTTTTGTGCATACAAATTGAAAGAAGGTTTTTGGTTCCTTTTAAAACACAATGTACTGAGTAGTTATTAATATGCTAAATTCACCTTTGCCACATAAATTACAATACATTGTAGTTAAAGCAAAAAAGTTCATTTTAAAAATAGCAATATGATTTTGGATACGTTAATGCTAAGCAGCCAAGGACTTTTAGCATTAGTTTAGTCTTTCAAAATATAATGAGGTTTCTTTCATTCTTTCAAAATATGACAGCAATTGTGCAAACACTAAATGGAAAGGAGTGCTCCGTCAGTAATTTTCATATATATATTAAATAAATTTGTGTATATATGTTTGCTATATTCAAAAGTCTTACAGAAATTAAAATTTTAGAAAAGTATCTATGAGATCCGATTTTGTGGAAATTATTATATTCTATGAAGGGGTATTTGGGGAAAATAAAAAAATACTTGCGGGAAAATTCAAAAAAAAATTAAAGCTGATTTTAAAAATAAATAGTTGAGATTAACCAAATGTGCTGATTATATTTATTATGACTTTATTTAATTATATTATAATTTAAAAATTTACAATTTATGGTGATCGGACGGATAACGTAAACTTTTTGTACAGCGCAAAGTAAATAACCTATGATCGATTAGTTTAAAAATTAACTTAAATTTTTTTGGAGTTTAATCAATTGATTACATTTACAGTGATATTTCAAATTATATTATAATTTTAAAATTAATAAATTATAGTAGGAGGACGGGAAGACATAAATTTCTTGTACATAGCAAAGTAAATAATCTATGACTGATTAGTACAAAAATTGAAATAAAAATTTTAGAGTTGGAATTTACAGTTTTTTTTGTCAAGGTATTAGGAAAAACCATAAAATATCTATAATATCTCACAATTTAAAGTTTTTAAAGAACATCTATGTTAATAAACATTTACAAAATTTATTTTTAGTGACACTGATATGCAAAATTGATTTTCATATTTGTAAATGTGACGAGTCAGTGTTATAGAAAAGTTTTAATTAATACATTCGACCGCAATGTAAAAGTACCCATCGGCGTTGTAACATATTTTTTACTCCGCTCCAAAAACGAGTAATTTATAATACTTGGCAAAAAAAAATTTAAATCACGATTTAAAGGAACTGAATAATCACCGTGATACCCACATTCTATTACAGACTAATTATAAAGTCCCAGTTCGTTAACGGGTGCTGTCGTTTTACGAATAGATTGAAAGCGAATTTCATTAAGATTTATAAGTATCTCTTAAAGGTTTATAAGTATCTAAATGTGCACTAAACCCTCGCAGTGCGAGTTCTACTTATTCTTAACTAGTTTTTGAATAATAATACATATTTCACAATTATAGATACTTGATGAAAACTCAGTCAAAAATAAACGGTGAATTAGAATAAGCGTATTAAAAAGCAATCAAAAGGGCCATATTTTGTTATCAAAATTCTGTACTAAAAACTGATTAATACGATAAATGTTACAATCTATATATAACCCTAAATACAGGTGACTTGAGAAAAAATATTTTTGAATTATGAAACTGTAAAAATGTTACTAGTAATAATGTTTTTATACTTCTTATAGTCTGTGTGAAAATTATGTTTGACAAACGATGTATTATAATTCCTATTTGGATTTAATTTGTAATAATATTATGTTCTAATGTTCTATGTGTAATAATATTATGGTTATTAAATACACTTGCGAATTGCATTAGAAAATTACTGGAAGCAATAATTATTTCATTAAATTACTATTACAAAATAGAGAGTCGTTACAGTAATTTTGGAGAAATATTGTTGAAACATTGAACGTAACATTTGTATTTTGAGGACTTGTTAATATATTTTATAATGGGTAATATAATATTTTACACTTCTTGAACGTATTAACTTACAAACATGTCACTGGAACATGAAACGATTTGATGATAAATTGTTGCAAATAGAATACATGAGTTACTTTTTACTTGATTAAATACATGGGTTTCTTTGAACTTGATTCAATTAAATTAGTCAGAGAATGCGTATTTGATTACATGTGTCGACGTAATGATTACAGTTATTTATTATTTAGTAGCAGTTTTCCATGCCTTAAGTTTTGGTGTTTAGTGTGCAAGCTTAATGGTCATTGATATTTCTGATTTTAATTTCTAACTATATACTTTGGTTGTAGGGTGATTTGAATATTTTTCCACTGGGTTATAGGTGAATATACCAATGACAGAATTGTATCAGTCCGTTTTAAAAAAAATTCTGTCCAAATTTCATAACCTTCGATTGTTTTCAACCTAAACCTAAACTTTTAAAGTTCCTTTTAACTTAAACCCAACAAAATAAGGTAAATTTATTAATTAAAGTTGAAAAACAACTTTGTAAGTTGTAAGCGGGATTTGATATTTCAAATTGGTTCTCGCGCCGGCAGAAGGCATAAAGCAACCTTTACGTCGACACACACTAATTTGTCAGCTTCCCTCAAAATTCCGAGCTATCCAAGGCTGCCCACTCTTTCGCTAGGGCTTGCCAAATATTGTTTGTGTATTAATATTTTTTAAATTTTTAAAAATATTTTTTATTTTGAAATTCCACGAACGTGTTCGTTCATTTATTTCTCTGTTCCTGCTTAATTTTTACATGTATGTATCAATTTTAATATAACTTTTGATAAAATAATAACTGAAATTACCATGAGTTTTCGTGAACCTCAATTTACTAATTATCAAGCGACGGAGAAAACATCGAAAAAAATATATTGATTTTAATGCCGTGTTAACCTTTAATAAAACGAAATTTTACGGAATAAGCGTATGTTTTTAGACAATTATTTATGTCGAATGAGTAATATATACATGTATATATATATATATATATATATATATATACATATATATATGTATATATATATATATATATATATATATATATTAGGCAGAGTTATATTATATAGAGTTATCTTAACTGTCTCACTTATTCTGATGATACTATTTTCTTCAACAGATACTATTTCCTTATACTTTGAAGCTATTCCTTATTTCAAATTTGTATGAAAATTTTAAACGCATATTTAAAACAGGGGCGGCATTAACTGTGATAGACAATACTTGCTTTTATTAATTTTATATATCTTAAAGACCAAAAAATATGTTGCGTTTAAAATAAAACAGATGGGAGGCAATCAAGATAATGAAATTAAACGGTAAAGAAATAAATTATTCTCCTTAAAATGGTAGTAAATAGCATTTGTTTAATAAATAGCATATTGAAGTACATACCTTGGTCTCTTACATTGACTGTTTTATGCGACAGTTGAGTTTTCAGTTGAGTTTGAATTATATAAAAATAAATATTTGATTATTATATGTCATAGCTTTTGAGTTACCTATAATGATTAACAATTTTTGACTGCCGTAAGTTGGGTATAATTATTTTTATTTATGATTAAAATAAAAATTAAATTAGATCTTAAACTTCACAAGAAAGCAGCCAAAATATAAATCGTCCGCCAATTAGAACGCGTGACATCAAAATGCACAAATAGCTAGTAGATATTTAATTAAGAGTAAGATAGGGGTATCCCAAAAACTGGAATCTATGAATAATATTTATTGGCCACTAATTTACAAAATGAACAAAAGAGAGAGGAAATTTGATTGGGGCATTTGGCTTCATGGAATTTACATGCCACATTATTTAGTCTTTTGGCGCAAAGCTTTGCAGGAATGCAACAAAATCGATTTTTTCGGCTTAAAACACGTTTTTTTTGGGAAAACATGAGAATTGTAGGTTGATTATTGGAAATTTATTGAATATTTCCAATAATTTAAATTATTTTTAAAAAATTTCAGATATTTGGTTATGTATAGAACGTCCCAGATATTAAAACTATAAACTGCGTTTCCCGCAAAAAAGGTGATTATTTAATTGACTTGTTTTCATTCTGAAAATGTATACTTGTCAGCTGTAAATTGTAACATGATATCTACATGCTTGTTAACATGTTACATGTTGCACTGCATGATTATAAAGATTAAAATGATAATTTATATTGTGGTTCTTGTTTATTAGCGTTTTAAAATTATTATTTTTTATACTTTCTCTTCATTAGTAGCATTTTCTGCTGTTAGGAACTTATTTAAATTATGTTAAAAAGTAAAAACACTTGAACGGAATGCCGCTGTAAAATCGATTGCACATTTGGGAATCACCGTTTTGAAACTCGCTCGCACTCTGTAAAGCTCGCAAATTGGCCGTGAATTTGGACCTGTTTACAGTTATAAATGATCATAATTTGAGAGGGCTCTACAGCTGCAGGTAAAAATGGGATTAAGGCAGGGGGGTTTACCTGCTCGTCGTTTCCCGACTCCCATTATTCGTCAATGTCATCAAAAGACAAACACGAGGAATTGATGAATGAAGCAACTTTTCTACTGTTAGGGCTGTGGGTACCATTATGGTAAGCTACGCAATCGTTTCGTGTAAATTTTACTTCTGTGATTGTTATAATAGATGGAGTCTGAGCAACAAGTTTTATTCAACTGTTCAAGGTTGGGTGTGCATTAGCTTACTGGTATAATATCTGTACAATTGGTAACGTCGTTTCAATCAATTTCTAAATACATATAGAAAATTGTTGTTTGTGTGCGAAATCTTTTGACCGTTTAATCATCAGTTTGAAAGTATCTTTCTTAGAAGTGACAAACTGGTGAATTGAGAAATACACTGATGTTATGTGCAATTTTAGAAGAAAGCGGATATATATATATATCGGAATTTCGTTATCATTTTTTAGGGAAGCCGTCAAGTGAAATTCTAAGGATGTTCAGTTTGAAAGAGAGTGAGAGTTTCAAAATTTTATCATTGGTTAATAGACTTAATGTGAAGAATGCAGATTTCTCATGTTGGATGTTCGCTGACTTTGCTGTGATTTGGTCACCGATTTAATTAACGATGGCGATTTAGAAAGGATATTTTTAATTGTAACATCCGAGAGAAATATGTAAATAGTATAAAGTTTTTTTACACTTTAATTTCAAAATTAATAATTGTATGGTAAGATATTTTATAAAATAGTAAAGATTTAATTCTCCACGAAAAATAATTTGTATTTTATAATAAATCTACCTAATGTCATTTATGAGATGTAACATAACTAAGATTATTTTTAAATACTAATGGACAATGAAATTTTGTGTCAAATACGGTTTAACATTTTTTATTTGTTAAAAATAATAGTTATGAAGTTACATAAACAAAAGTGAGTGAGTCATAACATTTTTTGCATGTTATTTTTGTTTATTTTTCCACACCACTATTATTCAACATCAATCGGAATGTTTATAAGGGCTTGATTGTGCATGGATAACATCCTACACATTGAACATCTCCACTTTCCAAAAATTTCCGAAGGGAAATATGTCGATACAATTTCGATATTAAATTACAAAGACCTTCTAAGGTTAGCATTTTTATTATTTAATCGCAGAACACTATTAAGTTATCAGAATACTATTGGGTAAAAGTCAGTCAGTTAGTCGTCCTATAGTTTGGATTGTTTAATTTTGCCACAGAAAAATTCATATAGTTAATCTGATAATTTTATGACATATAGCGTAATAGTCAATTAATATCATACAAAAAATATTTTATTTATGTAATTATAAATGACAATCGGAATCTTTTTAATGAGGATAAATACTTTGAGGGATGCTATTTTGATTGGTGGGATAGTTGATATTGAGAGTATATAAAGTAATGATATATATTTTTTATTATTATCTAGTTATATTTAAATATATTTGTGTTGTATATATTTGTTTTAAATATAATGTCCTAGTTTTTGAATATGTTTGACGAGTCCTGTTTCATTATCAAAGCCTAAAAGTAGATTTATTTTTTTTTAAATAGAAATATGACATCAACTTTTTAATAATAATAAGGATGATTGTCAACATTTTTATAAAATAGTGGCAGACAGTCGAATATACGTAACTAGTACCGAACTAAAATTATTTTTTTCGTATTTTGCTTTGCGAATCGTCTCTGAGGGTTGTGAGTGCCATTCCTTACCGACGGGATATTTAATTGATGCCCAGTTTATTTTCCTTTGCTCTTCTTTCCATACGATCCCGGGTTGCGGGTACTTTAATATATTTAAGTGGCATAGCTAAAAAGCATAAAACTTAATTGAATAAATGAAAGGAGAAATAATATGAGAAGTGAAACGACGTTTTTTTCTGTTTATTTAGGGATGTAGATCATTTCTAAGATGCGTCATATATTTTTGAAACGGCCACTGGTTCGAAATCAGTAGTATGGGATCTATTAGATGATGCAATTTTTGTGAGTATAGATGTCCTATATTCACATAATCGCTTTCAGTGGTCGCTTTCAGTAGCTCGCTTTCAGTGGCGCACAGATCAGTATTGCTTGATCGCTGTTTTTGTTCACATAGGTGTCGCCACGGGGAAGACTAATTATGTGCGTTTACGTCGTGCGAAAGTACGCGTCCGCACGCCAACGCACGTTTTTACAGTCGAGACAGACAAGGCCATCGTGTTACAAAATAAATAGCTACATTCAGTAGCCAAGTAATAATTTTTTTTTTGTTTTTATAAAGTAAAGTGCTGTTATAATGATGTGATATAAAATATAAGAGTATATGGACCGCGCACTTTTTTAAGTTCAAACGTACAATGGCATACTTTTGCGTTTATAAACGTGTTGAAGAGCGCTGATGAATGCGTTGCGGTGTGGGTGATATTATTAAACCAAATACTGATCCATCTTTACAGATGGGAAACAAAACTTAGAGTCCTTTCATACTACTATCGGAGACCATCTTCTTTAAATGGACAAATTATTGAAGAACGGTGGTTGGATTCCGTGAGAACTGATATCGATATAGATGCAGGCATATGAAGATGATTGAAATAATTTACTCACATTTCGGGACAAACCGAATGTTTTCGAAACCTTTAGACCAAAAATGGAAAATAAATGTTTTACAAGAATCATTTGCTCAAACGACAGTAACTGAGTGTTAATCAGAAAATATTTTTGACTCTCAAATATGAACAACAAACACAAAGTTCATGCAATCTCTCTTTAACTCGCAACCAAGAGGACTTTAAGAAAGTTAGTATTTTATTACTTCGGAGTGGAGTTTTTCTTCAACAATAATTTTTTTCTTCTCGAATGTCTTCAAGTTAAAAATAATTTACCTTTTAACTTGAATAACCTTTCCATCTTGAAAATGTCTTTGACAAGTGAAAATAATTAATTAAGCTAAATAATTAATTAAGCTAAATAATAAAAAATAATTAATTAAGCTAAATAATAATTTCAGCTAAATCGCTGCAAAGATTTTGAAAATATTTTATCAATTATAATTTAAAAAGAAAATGAAAAAATTGCGTGTGTCAGCTCCGACACGCCACTGAAGTTTACTCTTTAATTACGAATGTCTTAAAATGTTTAAAATAGGTCAAACTGTATATAAATATAAATACCAATATCATCTATCAATATATCTCTTACCGTTAAGAGAGCGTTGGTAAGAAATGGATTCGCTTGACTGTTTTTTCGTCGATTTATGATGCAAAACTTGTCTCTATGAAAAACATTTTTAAAGGGATAGTTTATAACCTATGTCCATCCTGAAGGTCCTTTCCAAGTATTGGTGAAATAGTTTTTGAAATCGGATAAGTAGTTTGGTTGGAGATTAATTTCTCCATCCAAACTTTCATAATTTAACTTTTTTATAATATACGATTTTTTAATGGTATAATTTACAACGTATGTCCATCCAGAAAGTTCCTTCTAAATATTGGTGAAAGAATATTTCTAATCAGATGAATAGTTTCGGAGATTACCTCCTACATCATAACTTACAAAATTTAACTTTTTAATGATATATCAAAAAAAATGTTTAACGGGATAATATATATCCTGTGTTCATCCTGAAGGTCTCTTCTAAATATTTGTAAAATAATTTTTTAAATCGGGTTAGTAGTTCCGGAGATTACCTCCTACATCCAAACTCACAAACTGTTATACTTTTTATCACTCTGAACTTCTGTTTTGATCCTCATAAAAGTTCATACCGGGCGCCATATATGAAAATCGATTCTTAAGGAGTAAACTCCAATAAATTAGATGATAGCATTGATCTCGTGTAAACTATTTTCACTTGAGTGTTAGATTGTAATTTGTTAAAATTTTGACGCAATAAATGGGCAAGGATAATTATGGTATTGAAAAGAAATGTAGCCATTGATTAAAAAATTTTGTTAAACCATAATTTTTGTGTACACTTTGTAGAAATTAAAATAAAATGAGGAATTTTTATCGTTTTCTTACTTAATTTATATATTTTCTTTTAAGTGTCGCCAAATGTTTGCACAATAAAAATATTGAATAGTAATTATTTAAACACTCATCAGTTGGTAAAAAAAAAATTATAAATAGATCCTGTATTGATTCTTGAGGCAATTGGATATTCCTATTAATGAATAGGGATAATTTACCACAAGCTTGGGTGCTAAGTTTGCTTAATCTGCATTTAACGTTGGTATTAAAAGAATATTGTATTTTAAACAATAATTTCTCATTTGCTTTTACTCATAGAGGACGACAAACACACAAATTGTTATAAAAACGCGATTGTGTTGATGTTTGGTTTCAGAGAAGGGCGGGGAAAGTGATACAGTGCGAATAATTTTTCAATGTTTTTAATTAGTCACGTCGTTGCTTTCAACGTGAAAAAATAGTTTTTTGTTTCTTTTTGATTGTATTTTCTTTACCAAAAAGTTATTTCATTTTCCTACTTTTGAGATTGCTGATGAATTAAAAACTAATGTTAGACCAAATTAGAAGCATATTACGAAATTCTATGAATAGCCGAGATGCCAGTTAAATGGAAAAAAGAAAAATATCTATCATTTGAAGATATTATTAGAATTAAATAGTTGAAAATAACATGGGTTTCGGCTTTAATTCCAACCCTATCTCTTATGTGAGTAATCAAAATATTGAAAGCTTTCCGTGAAAAGTACGCAGCTTTAGAAATAACCGACCATTAACTTTCTTTTGTTGACTTTCAGATTTAGAGTTAGAAGCTGTTTGATATTTCGTATTGCAAGTGCAGAAAGTTTGTTTCTTTTATTTGTCTAAAAGAAAAAAAGGTTCTATAAAGAAAGAGTTACTTTGGGAGGGTAACAATTTTATTGAAAGATGATTATTGTAGTATTCACATAGAATTAACTAAGAAGATATAGCCCTGGTTAGGAAGAAAAAAAAGAGCAAAAATCAGGAAAATCACTGATTAGCGCTTAATGATTCCGATTTTTTTTTCAGAATATCTCTTTTTAAATTATCTTGACCTAAATTCTATCTTGTTAAAATATTTCCAGAAGAAATTATTTTTCCAAAGTAGAAGCTGAGTAAAGGAGACGAAATAGATTATTATTTTCACCATTGATTTGTAACAGGAATTATTCTGTGTTTCAGATATAGTTAGACTTGCGATTGTTTCCATATTTTGAAGGAAGAACTTCATTTTTCTATAGGACCCAGAAAATATTTCCGTTCCTATTGGAAAATGACTCGATACTTGTAAGAATATACTTATTATGTCATAGGAGATAATACCTGCAGAAATATCCCTAGTTATTAAACAAACCAAAGTAGCGAATAATCTTATTTACATAATTTTTTTTGTACTGTTGTGATATTGTCAGATGATTTAGAAAATACATAACCACGAGAACTTTGAGATGCTAGGCGGTTAACACGAGCAAATATAATCCTATATTTATAACGTTGCAACTGATAATGCTTAATTGATTAATTTTACCAATTAGGTAATGAAGGTTTACGCACCAATATGGTTTAGGGTGAAATAATATTCTTCCTACAATGGTGGATATCGAGATCTTTTTATTGTATTTTTGATTCACGGTACTTATTAGAAATCTCTTAAAAATGATTGATCCTGTGATTCATTACAATTTTTAAATGATACGTCAATACCCTATCCATCACTTGTTGAACAAAACATGATGAATGAGAAGTTAAACTGCAATTGTTCGGCATCCAACCTGGATTCAATTATACGAAATATCGAGGAATAATTATTATGTAAATTTCGCACCACAATTCGAACAATATCGCTTCGACGTTTCGCCGCCCGCTTTGAGCACAGCTTTGGGCGGAGTGAAATGAGCCGCGCACAGTGCCGAAGGAGCCACGGCCCCAGCACAAAGAAAAGAAGGAGTGATTTGCATACGCGTAAAAGAGTGGGCACGCTTATGACAAAGCAATTTTCAAAAGAAAATTTAAATTGATTTCATGAAAAATCCATTAGATGCCGAATGGAAATGTTTGAGACGCAATATTCTTTCATCAATCAAGTTGTCGTGAGCTTTTCTCTTTACTAACACATTTACTCCGTTGAGTTGTTATATTTATAAAAAAATATTTTATAAATTGACTACGCAGGTACTCTATTGCATGGGTGATATACGTGGTAAAAAATCGCTTTATGTTATGTATGTTATTTTAGATTTACAAAGTTTTAATACTCGGTACTTTGTGTGCATGGATTTTTAAGAAAGACGGAGGGATTTATCTTCAACCCACTGACACTATTTCAACACATATCTGTATAAATAATGACGTATTAGTTACCTATTGACTAATATTATTTCGCAGCCAAAAAGTGTTAGTTTGAATCATGAACTATATCCGTAACAAATTTTATGAAATCTGTTGTGCTGTTTAGGTGTAATTAAGTAACATATCCAAATATACTTTTTGTGGTGTAAATATTGCACATATACACAGCTTAGGAATATACATAGATAATGCGGAAAGCTGCTACACGAAATACGCAATAAATAAAATACCAAGAAATTACGTCAGCCAGGTTGTTCGAATTTTTAAATATTATGTCGTGGTAATTGAAACAATGTTTTTTTTTAAATTTCGTAATAATGTAGATAGTAAATAAAAAAAATGTTGATATACATTTTTGTAACGAAATAATGACAGATATATTTTTAATTTTTTTTAAGCCTGTACTTACATTATTACAACATATCAAAATGGCAGTGGAAAGACGAAAGAAGAGGCGATGGTATACATGCAAGGAGCGTGGTATGTCAAAAGCATTATTTAAAAGCATAAAATGTGTCTTCCTAGCTATCAAAATAGAAAGAATACATATGTAAAAATAATTTTTTTAAATATTCACAGGTTTGGATGTTTTAGGTAGCTGGCTATTCAGATATAACGTAAATGAAATATGGACAAAAAAAAAAGTTTGTTTAATAGAATTTTATAAAAAAAAATATAAAAACCATGTCGTCGTTGTTTATCATTCGAAAACGTTTATTATGTAAACAACGATGCGACTAAATGAAAACTCAATTGTAGATATGATATAAATATCTCACCCGGTCAGTCTCTACAATATATTGTTTATTCAGCATCGCTTCGAGCAAATCTGTTATAACTATAATCGTCGATTGTTTTGAAATTGTTTACATCCGCAACAAGTTTACTGAGGAATTGTTTAGAGACAAGTTCGGTGACACAAGCGAGTGAACCCTTGTAAATTATGCGAAAGCTTTGTAACGACAAAGCTGTCGTTTGCTCAAAACTCAGCCTATATTTTTCATTTAAGTTGTCTCCGCATTATTGCGTCATTTCTCTGGGATGATACAATTTTTAGTTAAAAGATACTGACTATGGTAATGAAGTTGCGGCTTTTATCTTTGTTTTTAAGAGGTGCTTTTAGGAAATTTTTCTGTTTTGAAGTAAATGTCCTATTTGATCTTTTGCTTTTTGTCACAAGTTCATAAGTTTATTTCTTGTCCGTAGTGGAAAAGTAATTTAATATTATAGTCTGCGACATTAATTTTAAAAGTTTAACTATCTGTAGAGATTTGTATTTTATATTTAATATCAGTGTCGAGAAATAAAGGCAAAAATGGTTTCAGCTATACCTATTTGATAGTTTATAAAAGTCATGTTGTGGTATAAATTTTTATTTTCCAAAGCATATTTGGAATGTTGCAAAATCGGTTAAAAAGAAAAGATATTTTTGAAATGTTATCCAAATATATTTATAACCTTTATTTGATAAGAAAATGTGTTCAATAAGACCTTGGTAAATAGATGTTCGAAAATAAGAGGATTTGCAATTGTCTTCTTTTACCTTCGGCACTTAAAAATATCGTTTTATTGTTTGATAGTGATATAAGAAACTAAATTTCGTCTCCATGTGTCTGATCAAAATTTTGAAATATCTCGACTAATGTATGATAAAAACGTTCAAAATTATACAATTATACATATTTTAAATAGGGACATATTTTTTCGCAACTTATCTAATTTGAAGAAAAGTAAAAGTTTCATAATAGTAATCTTAATTTTGCGTTTTCGAAATAATGATTTTCACAATGACGTGTAGTATGTTCCTCTGTCTTTAATTTTTGACCTATTGAATTAAAAGATCTAGAAAAAATGGAGATACAGACATTTGTCTACAATTTTCAATTGAAATTATTTCGGTCGACATGTATAAACAATTTCAAGAGACAAAGAGTTCCGTAGTGTTCTACTACGGAACTCTTTGTGTGTTCCGATGCCCACTTAATGAGTTTTTTAATGTATGTCGTGATAGAAATTTTGTGACCATTAGCTATGTGGTAATTTTTGGTTAATTAATAATTTTGCAAACATTCTAAACTTTCCCCATATTCATCCCAATAGATTTGCTTTCAGAAAACCTTAGAATGTTTTTTATATCTAAACCTAGTTATTCTTCTCTTAGTTTTTCATATTTATATTCGTTAACATGTAAAACGACTGAATCTATTTTTTGTTCGCTGTGGTTAAGAAATCCGGTATAGTGTGCTGATACGGTATATATAAGATAGGATATATAAAGTTTAAAACGTTATTTTTAATCTCAACTAAGCTTTTGCGGGAGATGGACAATTACGAAATTGTTCGTGGTTTTGCTCCTGAATATTTAAGAATAAAATAGTGTAAAACCTATAGTGAATATTTAAGAATAAAATAGTGTAAAACATTGAAAAGTTAACGGCTAAATTATTTCATAGTATCGAGTAAGAAGATCGGGATGAACTGCTAAATTACAGGATTTCAAATGTTTTGTAAATTTAATAAATGATATGATTTTAAGGTACAAGCAGACGAAAAGCGAAATCTGACAAATCTTAAGAATTTACAAATTCATTTCCATAACCAGTTTATTTTTTATTAAATTTTTGTATGTTTACAATATTGCATTTTGATTAACCGAAATACATTTACCTAGCAAATATAGGAGATAAATTTTTAATTCACATAGGGTTTAAATACTGTAATGTAATCTTTTCTTCATGTGACGATCAAAAATCTTTTAAGGGAAGAATTTAAAATGATAAGATTTTGAAACATTTCATTAATGATAACTATTCGTAGCTAATAATAAAATACGTGTGAAATTTAAAATTTATTTTATTAATTCATCACGTAGAATTTCTTCTCCAAGATTATTAAGAAAAAAACTGATTGAGAAAAAAGCTACATATTCTCCACGATTTGAGTAATTTTTCACCAAGTGAAAAGTTAGTAACATCGATTCTGTTCCCTGCACTAGTAATTTAAACTTTAACGGTTTCCTTGATTCATAGCTTTTACTCAGACTCGCCAGAAAACAAAAAGACGGATGCCGCTTTTAAAACTTACTAAAAGTAGAGAAAATCCACTCATGTGATTAATTTAACACATTCCGATGACTGCAGCTTTTCTGAACGAAACTTGATGTGTTTTATTGCTAGAAAGAGCTGAGTAAAGTCTGTAATTGATTCGAACTGGAGAATATTGACATATTTTATTTACACATTACAATTAAATATATAAAAGGTATATTTTTGGACAATGCCTTTACATATTATGTTAATATATTAGTTTTTTAACTAAATGCACAACGTAACCAGCTTTTTAAATTAAAATATATGTTTTATATCTTAGTATTTAAAATATAAATTTTAAAGATTAAAAATGGAAATCATTTTAACAAATATACTTGTTTATCCGTTCGTGGTTAATTTGAAACTTGGCATTTCGTTTTAAAATTGGGTTGCTAAATACGTATGAACAATATTCAATTTTTTTTATAAGAATGGAATATTAGTAACTTATTGAGTAGATTTAAATAATTCGTGTAAAAACACTATAAATATTGGCGTTAGTTTTGTAGAAATTCATTATTCACAATTAAATGAAACTACGTGATGTAGTATTATTTTTACTTTATTTAATTTCTTTACCACGACTTAGGTTTCGTTGTATTACAACATCTTCAGGTGGGATATTAGCAAAGATAATTTTCTTACCAAATTTAGCATGGTATCGCTATTATAAATATTGCAATTGACGAAACACCGTAAAGTTTGAAACGAGCGTTTTGACAAAAATTCGTCACAAAATTTTCATGAAAATGAGGGTACACCTGAATCATATTGGTAAATATGTGACACAGTTACAATTTAATACTAAAGAAAATAACCTAACATTATTTTAGAATCATGGACGATTTCGCAATTATAGCTGCCGTATTTGTGCGGTAGTCAAATCTATTTACTGTACGCGCGCGGTTTGCCAGCAACTATTTTGTGAGTAGAAAATGAAAGCATATTTTTTCCTCATCTACGAAAATACTTTTCTTCTTATAACTAGTAATAATATTTGTTATCTATTTGTTCAGTTTTTATCCAATTAGTTTACATTTAGTTTTGTAAGATATCGGTTTAAATAATAAAAGGCTGGAAGGAATTTTCACGCTTTGAAATTTATAATTTTCTTCACTCCGCTAAGCCCCATTAAATAAAAAGTTCGAAAACACCCTTCTTTCCTCACTTTAATTGATTCCATGCCAAATGCTAATGTAATACTTTCATTATTTGCATGCTAATTGAATTTTTGAATGTAAATATAGGAATATTTGAATGTACTACTTTCATGATTTGAATTCTAATTGAATTTTTGAATTTAATAATATAGGAATATTTGAATGTAATACTTTCATTATATGAATGCTAATTGAATTTTTGAATGTAAATACTTAAATGTAATAATAAAGGAATATTTGAATGCACTACTTTCATTATTTGAACGCTAATATAATACTTTCATTATTTGTCTATACAAAACGACCTGTTCAATTTTATTTTGAATATACTAAAGTTTTATTAAATTATATGCATATTACCAACAAATGCATTGCTCGTAGTTCAAATATTTTACACAATTCAAAATGTTTTTTAACTCTTTCATGTATTTTCATATAAATTTATTTACACAAAAAAGAGCGATGTACTTGCATTCCGCTGCGGTCCGTCTTTAATAAACTAGTTTTCATACCAAATTGAACATGGCATCGCTCGGTAGTTTCCAATCGCTCCTCGGTATTCTCAATTCACTATCTTTAAATACTTACATTTCCCTGAACAAAATCAAACTACTCGAGTTATAGAAACATGTAAGCAAGAAATATAATCGGAAGGCAATCAGGTAGACGTTAGTGCGAGCTTGAAGATTCTTTAGTGCTGTTTTCATAGGTTGTTCCTAAATATTTATTCTTAAAAAATAAATACTCAACGTCAAAATTATGTATTTATCTGTAGTCAGATTGCATGCATGGGGTAATAATAACGTTTTTTTAATGTTTAATGGCAAAGTTGCCAAAAATGAAATTTTAATGGAATAACTTCGGTGTTGATGCATCCGTCTGTTACAGGTGATTTTCTCCGACACTATTGGACGTAAACATTTGACGTTTGGCGCAAAGATAGAGTGTAGTGACCCAACTATAGACGTGAAGTACAAACTTTTAATTTTGATTCAGGTAGATATAATTTGGGGGTAAATTGAGTAATAAAAACGTTTATTTTAAGGCAATTTATTTTTTTTATCAACTTGTTAAAATTATGTTTCAGGGAAAGTTTTTGATAAAAAGTGTTTTTCACGGTCCAAGAAACAATTTTTCTCCTTACCAATTTTTCAAATAGTTTAGTTTGTGAAAGTAGAAACGCGCTCCACTATCACCATGTATACGCATTACTTTTTCCTTATGATTTAATTAAAGTGCGTAAAAAAAGCGGTTTACAGCGGCGCAAGCGTTAAAATCTTAAGTTCTGTTTAAAACAGACTTTTTATTATTTATTAAAAATGTAATAAGTCAATATTTTTCTGAAATATATGTTGTTTTCCATCCTCCTAGTGGAGCATTCAAGGTTTTTTTTCGGATAGGGTCGCGAACATCCTAAATAGTAAACCTAAGTAATTATTAATTTTCTTCTGCAGCCAAAATTAGATTCCATTTTTTAATCCCAAGTAAACATGAATGTATTAATCCATTTACATACATATTAAATGTTCAATCTTTAGCTAATAAAATAATTAATTATTTACACACTGCTATTTGAACTTATTAATTAAAAGCTTTTAAGCTTTCCAAAGTGGCCAGAAGGTTTTGTAATATCGGGATCACGATTAAATGTTAACGAAGCCCATTTGATAACCGGATGTGGCAAACTGTTTAAGGCTTTCGCGGTAATTATTATTTGGAGTACCGGAAAACATCGCACAATTTTGTTTCGCCATATCACGTAGATGAAGCGGCACGCGCTCAATTAAGGTACTACGTGGTGGCTGTTAGCATTTTAAATTTCATTGGGGCGTTCAATTTGCGGCGCTGTTATAATTAAATTTCGTTTCGAATTATGGTATTTATTTCAGTTAGTTTACTTCGCATATTTGCAGTTCGGTTATGCGATTGGAAATTATTTATTCTGTTGGATATTTAACCCTAGAAAGATAATCATATTGTGTAGTACGGAAAAGATAGTCATGCGTAAAATTTACGCATGTGTTTTAATTAGTGGTAGGTTGGAGTTTCCTAATTTATTTAAAAAAAATATATGTTATTATATATTTACATATATATTGGAATAATTAATACTGCAGACAATTTGTTTATAATCATTTATTCATTAAAAAACAAAAACTTTAAATTTCTGTTACAAATCAACATTTTTTTTTAACATTCACTCTGTCATATTTTTACTTCAATAATCAGTCATTATTTTATAAAAAATAAACAATTAAAATATCTTATAAATATAACGAACATAAAGTTTTATAAAAATTAGTTACAAACAGCTTTGGCACATATCAATATTATGCTCACGACATATTATTTTTTTACATTTTTTACAAGAGGCATTAGCTTTCCGTCTTATTTTAGACGGGCAGAAAGTACAGTAAATACGTTTCTTTACTATTACCTCATCAGCTTGATCTTCTGATGTACCAGGTACTTTATTAGGCAACATATTAAAGATATTATCTCGCAAATATCTTTTCAAAGTAGGAGCGTCTAAACGCCTACGCAAAAACGAAGAAGACAAACCCAAGCTGATGAAAAACCTTTTTTCATGAAATTTTTGCGACTTAGAGGCTTTTCCCCTTTGCTGGTAACATTGTGGCTATAAATTATATATACATTTATGCAAACAATGTTTATAATCCCATCCAATAAAGCCATAGGCTACCTATTTGTCTTCCTACTACACGACATCAGATAACACATTTGGTCTAGAGTGTCTACTCCACCTGTTGTTTGATTATAATACATAATCATATCTGGCTTTCCAGTAGCTTCGTTGATGGTAGCATCATTATCACAAGACGATAACAGGTAAACCATTTTTGCCGGTTTCGGTTTATATGAGACAAGAGTAAGACGTCCAACAAAACATTGATGTCCCGACTGGCCTAGAGCGACTGTTTTTTAGTTCTTCCGGTATCTCGCGTTTGTTCAATCGTACGGTTCCCACAAGTGTTAACTTGTAAGGTTCTTGGAGTAAGCTTTTCGCCAAAGGGATCTAGGTAAACCAATTGTCGCACGTTATATTACGACAAGTTCCATGTACAGGCTTTGATAATTCCTTTACATAGAATTCTCCGAGAGGCACTCCATTAGTCTGAGTTCCCCTTCCCAAATAGGGTATTCCATTTATCATGTACTTAGTACCACTGTCACACATCATGAGGTTTTTTATGCCATACTTACTTGGTTTGTTGGGAATATACATCCTAAACGGACACCGCCCTCTAAATCCAAGTAACTGTTCGTCTATTGTCAAATGAGCCCCTGGAGTATAATTGTGTACGCATTGATAGATGAAGAGATCCCATATTTTTCTAACAGGAGCAAAAACATCATTTTTTCTAAGTGTGGGTCGTACGGTTTTGTCATACATTCTAAGACATCGTATCAAGAAATCAAAACGATCATGACTCATCACGGAGACGTACACCATTGTAGAAGATCGATCAAAGAGCTCGTCAGTGGACATATGATTATCTTTTCTTATAGCCGTCATTACCAGTATACTTAATAAAGCGTGAATTTCATCCTCATGTGTATCACGAAATGTAGCACCTGTCATAGAATCCCGTCTCTTCAATGATATCTTGGCGTTAGTCCATCGTATGATTTCGGTAATTATCTCATCAGTAATAAACATATTGAAGCATAAGACGGGATCATATACATTACGGCACATGCGGCTTGGACCTCTTTGAGCTTGAACAATGTTACTCGCTGACACTCTGCCACGCCTCGTTGACTTTGAAGTCGACCAACAATGTTTATTCCTACCTCTGATAGTCCTCTGTCGCAAGACTACGACCCTACGAGAAACCGATGTGGAGCCTGGTTGTTCGGCACTGCTTTGCCTGTCTAGGATTGCACTTCCACTTGGCGTCGGCTGGTCTTCTTGTACCTCATCTATATAAGCTTCTTCTGTGTCGCTCTGCACGTCATCTTCACTTTCGTGGTCCGCTACTTCACTATCGGTATCCTCACAGGGAAGCTCGTCATCGTTCTGCATAAGAGCAGCCAGGATATCATCTCCGTCCAAATTTCTACTCCCCATATTTTTATAGTTTTGCTTCAATATTTATAAAAAGAATAATATAATTATAAGTAATCATATCTGAAGATGTTGTTATACAACGAAACCTACAGAAATTAAAGAAAGTAGAAATAATACTACATCAAGTAGTTTCATTTAATTATAAATTAATTGAAATACTTATTATTTGAGACAAGGTCGTAAAGTGGCAGCTAGGCGTTTGTGTGAAAGAATAAAATAAAATAGCATTTGTTTTTATTTCACATTCTCATCCAGTGTCGCATTATTTCACATATATCGGTAAAATGTTTTCGATTAAACTTTCAGTGCAATTTATTTTTTCGTGTTTACAAGTTGTTCGTTAATTATTAATGATGATGGTAATTGAGAAATTTACAAATATTTTCCTTATCCAATTATTTTATTATTATTTTTTCTAATCGCATACCTCCCGTTTACATGCCTTAGTGTATACGGAACCCTCGTCGTGCGAATTCTACTCGCAATTGACAGGTTATATTGTAATATATTTCTGTTACTTAAAAAAAACCTGTTTTATAGTGTATTTTGGTACTTTTGATTTTTGTAAATGGTTGTTCCCGAATCTAATTCGCGGTCGGTACCATAGTTCTTAACAACACATATATATATTCGGTTGGATAGTAAGTTTTTAGTCACAACTTTGAGACCTTTCTAGAAGGATTCTTGAAATTTCTAGAAGGTTTTACTGTAGAGTATAAATAGGCCAAAGTGGAGTCAGTTGACAATAGTCAGCACCGAAGCTTTAAGTGAATTACATAAAAGATAATGGAGGATTGAGGAGGATTCTTGACTAACGACTTGCCAATTGGCAGATGTGCTACACTGCAGTCATGGCACCATAGAAACAAATTTGCACGAATTGATACAATTATCAAAATACGGTGTGTGAATATTTCAAGAGTTGTCATATCATATCACATTCAGTGCAGGGTCGATACTTGTCAACCGCAATAACTGTTACGTAATTTCTTAGAATAATGAGTGTTCCAGAAGGCGAGAACACGCGCGATAGTGTAACCAAAAAACTACCCATAAAATGGGTAGTATCAAAACGCGGCCGTCTGTGCAATTTAAGACACAGCTCTGAAAGGTTACGTGACAATATAGCTTAAAATGCCGGCTTGTGCTATTCCCACCTGCAAACATATCACTGGACTGCAAAAGAAACAAATGGGGATTACTCTTCATACGTAAAAACTATTACTTAATTTCATTTTCAATTAACTATGCAATTTTAAAATATCGAAGTAGATTATTATTAACAGAAGCGCGCCATTTTTATTGGTGTTGTCACCTCTTAAAAAATTGTCTACCCAAATTAGAACATCTTAATTGCTCGATAGTAAAAAATGTAAAATTTTATTTGTAAAAAAATTGGGATTTAGAAAATATCGTTAGAGAATTTGGTGTAACGTTTGAATTTCCGTTATCATATTCAATTTTAGAATATTTAACGTATTGCGTATACAATCACTATATGTAGGATTGCGGCAAGAAACACATGTTACATTCATTCATTTCCGCCGTCTTCTTTAATTTCTTGAAAAATGCGAACCGATATTGTTTAAAACATGAAGAAATTTTATCACGCCGTTGAATGCTAATTAGTATAAATAATTGTTTCGTCCTATTTTGAATTTCTTTAGTATGAGATCGTATATTTTCAAACTTTTATTATGGGCTTTTTCACATTTCTTATTATTTTAAGACACTAAGATAATTGTTTTCTTTTTGTATTAAAAGTGTTAAGTGATGAATAAAATGGTAAAATATGACAAAGTTTTGAAATAATTTTAATCTAGTCGTGAATTACTGTAGATTGATATATAGCAAAGTCGTTTATCCTACAAAGAAGTTGGTTATCTCACAGCGGTAATTGTTCCTCTTTCATTTTTAGAGTTGGTAGTGAGATTAACAGTCTCGTATATTTATTACATTGTGAATGGAATTTTAGAATTGATTTATTTCATGTGGAGATCAAAAATTATCTGAAACAAAATACCAATTTCTTTTGATAAAAAAAAATTTAAATATCATTTATTCATTTTAGGATGGTAAACCATCATTTAAAAAATTTGAGTATTAATATTACATATAACACAGAAATGAATTATTCCTATTACCAACATCAATATTTTGTAATTGAGGAACTATATTTTATAGTTTATTTTTGAATGGATGACTTTTTATAGATTCATGTAACTATTTTTTTTTTTAAGTTTTACTAAGGTTTAATTAATAAAGGCGGAGGTCATCATGCCTAGCAAAATTATGTTCAACATGATAATTCAGGATTGAATCCAATCGTCGCCCAAAAAATTTATTTAATAAATTATAATGGAATTTAGAAAAATAGTATGTAGGAAAGTGAAATACGAAAAAAAAGTTCTGGGCAAATTATTACTTAATTGTGAAAAAATGTGTATACATTTTATTTCAAAGCACTTTTCCACTATACTATTCCACTATAGTGACTACTCTTAATAAACTTCATATCATAACGTGTCATGTAGGTAACTACAGTTATTAAGTTACGAATTTCATCTTTATATACGGTATATACGCATAGGTTTTATGTGTATTTTCATGAGTATTTAACTTAAGTGAATACAATTTTGCATATATCTAAATATTATTTCTCGAAGCGTTTTTTGTCGGTACGCCATATTTCTCTTAATACTTCATGAAAACCAATAACTGAGCTATTATTTTAATGAATATCATTATCGCTATGGACAAAAAATAGATTTTAAAATGGAACTATTTACGTTTTGTGACTTGTGAATTATTCATATGCGTCAGCTACTTTATTTATTAAAACTCTCGAAACTTCTTTTTTTGTGAAATTATTCCGGAATCCTAATTGTCAAAATTATATTATATATTCTGAAATAAGGAAAACACGCAGTGTAATTATTAAGACTTATTGTTTTTAGCGGAGTGAATTGTGTCTATGCAACTTCATTGCCTTTTGCAGAAAGATGACGGATTTTTCCTGTTTACCAAAGTATTACAAAATTTAATTCATATTTAGACATAGGAAAATTTTGGATATTAACTGTTAATTGTGGTTTTAAGGAATATTTTAAGCATTGAGTTTTATTTGTAAACAATTATTTGATTGGAACATTATCGAAATGATAATAACAAGGAGATTTTCGAAATCTATAAATAAAGGATATTTTTTATTATTACTTAAACAAATCTCTTATATAAGTAATTATAACAGGTATATGATTAAAATGACACTGCTAGGTAAATTTGGACAACGCTATTATTTTTTGCCGTACGATTCTTTTTAGTGCATTCAGAGTGGAATTAATACTGAAACAAGATATAGCACACTGTTGCAAGGGTAGTTTTTTTAATAATATTTGAATTCGTTTTGAGCATTGATAGTATAATATTCACAACTATAATACCGCTACTTCAAGTAAGTGGATGCAAGTGAGTGTATTATTCAGAGTTCCGTTTAAAAATTAGCCGAACGGAACATTTGTAAAATCACTCCGGCATCTCTTTGTCCATTTCTTACGTCACGTTCTTAAATTGAGGTGTTCAATAAAGTGCTTGACAAGGTAGCATAAGAACTGAAGAACGAAATGAGTATTTGAAATTATTTATAGTTAAAGAAACTAAATTAATTTATTTTTATTTGTCGTATTATTTATTTTTGTATACTAAATTAACTAAGAAATTAAACACTAAATAAATTAAACGATAGAACTATATCAACATATTGTACCTATGGACTGTGTAAAGGTAAACAAAAATATTAATTTTTGAAAGAACGTCCCTATAAGTAATGATCTAATAAAAAAACATTGTTTAAAACCTGTTAAGTACAAGTAGACCCCATACTACGAGGGTTCCTTATATATTTAGGCCTGGATAAACATTTAAGGGTACATAGGATTTCTAATAAACTAATTAAAATTATTAGTTTTTCATAATTTTATGTACTATATTTTTCACAGACGTTAAAATATGGCGCATTTTAAAGAAATTGTTGGTTCAATGGCAATACAATATTTTCCTTAAAATTTTTCGGTAAGCTTCTAAAAATCCTATTTTTTCATTATTTTAGGTTGAAAAGCTTCGAAAATAAGGTATAGAAAAAACATTTTTTTTACTTATTTTCCAGTATATCACCGAAGATATGCTATCTAAAATTATGAAAAATATTTTTAAGGCTCTTATTATTAGTACTTGCCTCTGCTAAAAAAGCTTTTCTTTCAAACCATACTCCATACTGTACATGAAAATAAAATGAGAATTTTACTATATTATACCAAACCTAAACAAACTAGCTAATGACAAAAGTTTGTTCAAGATGTCTTGTTCTATTTTGCGCTCCATTGAGGGTAGGGTTCTATTAGAATGTTTTTAAAGCATATGTTCTCTCTCTCCTACCATTAAATGACGTAAAGAAAGTTTGGCATCGGGAAACTGTCGCTTAGAAGCAATGTCGGGGGCACAGTTTTGTGAACATTCTTGCAGAATAAATGAAAAATACTCATAATTTTGAAATAAGCTGCCTCAATGTAAGGGGCTTTCAAATACGTGTTTCTCATCTATACAACTTCTATCACGGCTGACATCCTTCTGTAATTTTGATAATTTATTCATTCAAAGTTACTATGTTACCCTGTACGCCTCATGAAATATGATGGGTACTGAAAAATTAATACTTTCAGTTGAGAAAATAATGTTTTTGTCAAGAGATATTCGACATATACCATCACATTATTAGCGAATTGGAAAGATATCCAAGGCTTCTCAAACATGATCCCACGGTTAAATATTTGAAACGAAGTTTTTTTGTCACCCGAAGATATAAAGAAAAAAACGACGAGGTCTATAAAACTAGTTCACGAGAGAGTATACACCTGGGTTTGATAACCCAAGAAGAGTCTTTATTTCCTTTATTCGATTTTAAGCTTTAAAGGATTAATTTTAATCATTGTAGACAGCACAGTAGCCGTCAACTGCTTAGCGTATTTTTAAGTCCTCAACAAAGAAAATGGTCCAGAGATCGAGAGAAGTATCTGGACATGACGAAAAATTTCCGTATTGATGAAAAGGAATGACATTTTTTAAAACAAATATGCTGGAGAAAGAAATGCATTTTTAATACATTTAAATATACAATTTTCCTCAGTCGAGCAAATTTAACGTAAGTCAGACGTAGTCGGCTAAATCTAAATACGGACGGTTATCTATGTCAGTATGAGACTAATCATAAATTTTCTTCAAGGTCATCCGTCCGTCTGTCTGACCCTTTTTGTCCAATCTTTGTAGTTTCTACAGTTTTAGACATAGTTAGTTATAGATAACTTTGTATACTTGTACATTATGGAATAGGTGTTAATATATTATTAATTGTATTACCTAAGAAAAAGTCAGAAAAATGTTACTATTTACGTTTTAGTGCTCTGTCTCTTTCAGACCCATAGTTAGAAAAAGATTACTTGCAAGCAAGAGTTTAGCTTTTAGTTTTCTAAATAAACTTTTAGGGCTAACATACATATTTATCCAGAGATACCGGAGAATCTACATTCAAAAGCAACTGATCGTAACTATACTAATTGCGTAATGACGACTTTCACTAGATCTGTGTTTAAATTTTGATTACCATTTGGATTTTGGTAAATTGTGCGTGTATGAACAAATCGGTCGGTCATATATTGATAATAGTTTATTAAGATTGTTAATACTATTATTACTATAGAAATATTTTGACTAACATGCCTTCAACAGGGATAAAGTTATCGTAAATTTCTAAAAATATCCTTGGCATTGTTTTTCATTACTATTTTAATACTTTATATTTAGCTCTCTTTGGTATTCCTTGTTAAAACACAGATTACGAGAGATATTAGGGCAGAACTAAAGTTTCGTATGTAATGGAGTTGTTGAGACAGACCTATAATAAAATGAATATAAAAATAAGGACTTTTATGTCATGTTATCAAATTGTTATTTTTCGGTGAACAAAAATTAAAAAGTAGATTTTTCCCAAGAGGATTCTTCAAAAATAACCCTTTCTTTTTATGTAACTTTGATGATAACTCCTTCAAAGAAAATATGTCATGAGTAAATTTCAAACTTACTTATTTCGTTTAGAAATGAGAAGTATTTATGGACAGGTGGACAATTAGAGAAACTAATAAAGAGGCAGACAGACACCCTTGCCGCAACAATAGGTTTCCCTTTAAAATATTCTCATATGGAACCCTAAAGATGAGTGTACAATTGCATTGCAGATACTTTCTATACGGGATTTTATTTATGATTTTTTATCAAAAAGTCAGTATATCCGTATTTGCTCAGCCTTTATTTAATTACCCCAGCTACAGTTGCAATTATCTCAATAGACATGAACAATTATCGACAGGGTAAGTTTACGATTTGTCACAAGAAATAATTTGTTACTAACTTTTTTATTATTGCTATTACCAGTATAATATTGAAAATTAAATAACGTTAAAAGCACTTGTTTCATTTGCTACTAGTTTAAAAGTTCGTAATTTTTTCGCTGTGTACTCTCGGTGAGGGAAATATTTTAATAAAAATCAGAGACATAGTGTACTTACGAGTCGAATCTAATTCACTAATTATATTGGTATTTCTGAAGTTTTTTCTCCGTTTCAATTAATTTTTTTCTCAAACATATTGCTGTCTTTAACACATATTCGTTTTTGTTTCTGTGCTTAATTATGGAACAAATTTGAACATGACATTGGAGATTTGTCATTGCCGTACCTATTCAAAAGTCATCCCAAAAATTATGTTTTCAAATACTAATTACACTACTCTCTATATTCGGTCACCTTGATTCATCCAGTTCTCTTTATTTTTTTTTCTTTTAATATTGCCTTTCATATATTACGTAGATTTATTTAACGATTCGTTTTTTTTATGTTTTTTTCATTAGTAAATATGTCTTTGTCTTATGTACTGGGCCCACAAACTTTTATAGTCAAGTACCATGTTATTTTTTCTTTCTTTGGTTTATAGACTGTGATTAATTAATTAATTAATTTATTTATTTATTTATCACCTATGGGAAAAAAATAGATACAAGTCATAGTGAGATGCCATTAATGAGTTTTTCAAGTATTAGGTTAACTTGTATCCTAACATTCTCACATCAAAATAATCTTCTACGTACCTCAATCTTTTACAAATATTTGTATGATACATTAAATATTCAGAAATTTTATACTGCACTAAATTAAATTATATAACATGTAATATTGGTAAACAAACAATAAATATTTAAAATTATTGAAGTCAGTCTTACATTCAAAATTCAGTATAATAATTATAAGTAATACAATTAATAGTAACAATTATTTTAGTTGTAATAATATAGATTTGAGAAAGAAAAAGAAAAAAAATGTAGTGTCAATGCTTTCGAAGGTCTAATGGTTGTATAGTATCCGTTCAATTGACTGCTTGCATTGAAATAACGAGCTAGCGAATATGTCTAGAGAATGGAACAATCTGTTGCGATCATCACAAAGCCGGCGTAGTGGTACGCGAGCACCAGCATTAGTGCGATCGGTGGGTAGATACAAAAGCGCAAAGCTACAGGTCGCTCTCTCTGTCACACGAAACTGCAAGTGATTCACTATATCGACACAATCATAACGACTATAACAGATATTATAAAGTACAACTGCTCCAAATTCAATACGCCTTTCGTGGAGAGTACGGTATTTGAATGCGTATAGTGTATTACATTAGTCTATTTTGGACATACTGAAGCAATATTGCAATGTAAGTATAAATCGTTTTTGCACTCTTTCGATCATATCAGACTATGTAACATAGTATGGATTCCAGAGTGCAACAGCATATTCAAGTTGACGTCGCACAAGAGTCGTGTAGAGGATGAAGGGTTTAGCAGTTCTTAGGACAAAGCCCAACAAAGCATAAGCTCACGAGGTGATATGATTATCAAAATGTAAGTTTTGATTAGACATCACACCAAGATCACGTACGCAATTATACGTAGGCAATGACCGCCTGTGTCATAGCTATGGTAGTAGATTGTATTGTTTTTAGAAAAAGTGATCGATTTAGACTTACCGTGACTTAATTGTATCTTAATAGGCTATCTGTAATATGCATCTAGTCGATTAAGATCTTCTTGTAGCTTCGGGAGTTCAGCAGAATCTCTTATTTTGGAGAAAATCTTAAGGTCGTCAGCGTATAACAGGAACTTGCGGTATTTAAAGCAAATACTGATGTCATTTATAAATATGCTAAACAAAAAGTTTAGGACTTTTAATACCATTTAGGACCCAATATGGAACTTTAAGGCATCCCTGAAGGCACGAGAATATGCGATGATTTCAAACTGTTAATTTTTACTGCTCGTTACCTGTTGCTGAGATAGAAGATAAACGAACGAAGTAAATTACCCTTTAGACCGTTAAACGCGAGTTTTTTCAGCGAGATGAAATGATCAAACTTATCGGAAGCTTTTTTAAAATTTGTGTAGACGGAGTCGATCTGTGTTCTGCAATCCACAGATTTAAAGACATATTGCGTATATAATAACGGGTTGGTTAATGTGATTGGTTCCATACGAATCCATGCTCCTCCTCAATAATATGCCGATGCAATGTCGGTTAAATCCTGTTGTGAACTACTTTTTCAAATACCTTAAATATTGCTGATAACTTTCGATAGATAGTTTGCTGCCAGATTTATATAGTGGTATTATATGTGTAACTTTCCAGCACCCAGTAAACGTATCATGTGCGATACATATGTTAAATATTATGGTGCGTGGAACAGAAATTGTATCGTGGGTGTTTTTAAGAAATAATGGTATGATGTCGTCTGGACCCGTTCCCTTATTGGTATTAATTTGCTTGAGTTATTTCATCTTTTGGAAGCAAATGGAAGTAGTATTAGTATCTATCTCGAGTACCAAATTGTGGTGAGGAGGTATATTTTGTTCGAAAGATTCACAAATATAATTTTATTTGAGAAGTGGATTCCTTTCAAAGGTAGATTAAAAGAAATTTAAAAAAAAACATTTGGCATATCGTATGAATGTCATTCGAATCGTAACCTTTGAAAGTCATTGATGATGGATATTCTTCCGACTTCTTTAGGGATGATGCGTATGACCAGAAACCTTTTAAGTTTGTTATTAATAAGTTTCTTAGTATTTTGAACACATGAGAAAACAATACTTGGACATTTACTTAAATTGACATCTTAATTTAGAGAAATTCAAGTAATCAGAGAATTTTCCGTATAATTTCCATTGTATCCAGAATTTTTCTTTACGTCTTTTTACTTGAATTGAGTTGGGAGTATACAAGTTGGATATTTCCTTTTTTTAAAAATACTAGGCCTGAGTGGGATACTCTAACCGTGTTTAAAATTTTGATTTGGTTTGATAGAAAAATAATAATTCAAATTATGTTCAATTATATGTAACATAGGATAATGATTAATATTACTTATTAGAGCTAAAAGTAAAATTATTACCAGAGCTAAAAGTAGAATAAAAAGTAGTGCAAAAGGAGAATAGAAATGCTGTGAAGGAATAGTCACATTTTCTGGCTATCGTTTTTGCACTGGATTGCGAAAGACTTGTCCATGGAATTTTTTCTCACATAAATTTTGCCATTTTGTATTCAAACATACTTGTAGTCTTTCTGTTTTTTCATGGCACGTACATTTACGTAAAGTATTTTGTTGCGTAGCGTAAGGTGTTCATTGATGCAAATCTTTTGTTTGGTCGCTGAGAGCTGGAGAGAGTGTGCGGTGAGAGAGCGACGCACGTGTACCGCCACGAGAATGTCGTCACGCAGGCGCTGCGTAGCCAGTTGTACCACGATGTTACGCGGGCGGTCTAAACTGCCGGTAGCAACGCGATGTGCATTGCGTACTTGGACTTGGCACGTTTAAAGCTGCTGCTAAGTTAACTACTATATTTAGAATGTTTTCAGTTTTGGTCTCAGGAACGTTTTGTATTTCGATATTATATTGACGAGCGGTTGTTCAATTACTTCAAGTTTGGATTTTAATAAGTCGAATTCTTTTTGTATCAAGTTGCTGGAGGCCTTCAAAATTTTCTATGACTTTGTTATTGTCCACTATTATTGCCTTTAGGCGATCTTTTTCGGTAGTATTAAACTCTAAAAACCTCTTTAATCCTTCAAGTGGTGCAAGTTTTTCTTTAATTTTAAGCAAAGTTATTCGGTTTTAATTGAGCCAATGACTAACTCCTTTAAATAATTTTTAATTTGTTCTGTAAAAGTAGCCGCCAATTTGTTAATTTTGTATCAATATTAGTTATATAATCAAAATGTATTGGAAATATTTCTGAGCTAACAGATGATGATTTTGTTCATAGGGAGATTTTTTTTCAAATTTTTTCAGCCATTCCAATGGAAGTATAATGAAATTTTAGTGTACATTTAGCACATTTTAACCCCTCAGAATCCGGAAAGTATTTGAAGCAGTTAGAGCAGTTTATGACTGATTGAGCGAAATAAATTATAATTGAACTTTAACGTAGTATACCCAGAGTAATTGTGTGCACTTTGTATTATTAATTATACTGTACCATTTGCCGATGACTTAGTATTACTATTTTACCTTTACCAAAAACGTTCGTTGGTTTTAAAACTTTGAAATTTTGTCAGTAGGTGGTGCCGTTTAGCGAGTGAATAATTATCGACTTGAAAGTTTATTCAGTGCCGTGTTTTTAAACGATTTGTACGATAGTGTTGTCTTTGGTCAGTGTTTGTTACTTAATAATTTGTATATCCATTAATTAATGCAATACAATAGATTGATGTAACGACATAAGTTGAATAGTAAAAGTTTAAATTTATTAGTTTCCTTTCAGTATCTAGAAGAGGATTTCAGTTTTGGCTAAAATGACCTTAGTGCCTTTTGCAATCTGTGTGTAATTAAAGACAAGATAATAAATTAGCAAACTCGCTAATAGTTATTGCTGAGACCTGAATATGCACAGCTGCTTCTTCAAGTCAACAGACGATGACAGCTTTACTTGTAGAGCGGCAACAGCTCGCAATTTGCTTTTCAGAACTTTACGGTTGTTGGCTGCTATTTATAGCCAAAACTTATGATATCTTGAATGGTAATAACTATTATAAGTTTCGAAACAAACTTTTGAAATTAATACGTACATTAAATAGATAATCAACTGAATAAATATTCCAGATTATGAATTAGTACGCACATAGGTAGAAAGGTGACTGTTTAGTACATTACAATAAATAAGTAAATTTGACTGTTTTTCAGAAAAAAAAACAATAAAAGAAATGACGTGTTCGAATTAGCAATTGTCAGCATATTTTATCGGTATAAAATATATGTACAGATGCATAAGAAATTAAAACTATCACATTTATTAGCTTAATCTGTAACTTGCTAACATTGTAAGCGAATTTTATAACTGATCCTATACCCTCTTTGAATATTCAAACCATTATGGAACCTTCTTAACTTTTGTAATTCTGATGACAATATAATGATATGGTGCTCTTGAGCTAAAAAGACGAAGGAAGAGGGAGGTGGTCGTGGAAACTTCTTAGCGTTTAACACATATTCTGTCGTTTGATTCGATTATGTTTTCTCAAAAATTCTTAGCTTATGTAATTGTAACTAGAAGGATAATGTAGGAGGAAGGCCATTATGGGGACTTCTCACTTGCTAATAGAAAATTCAATTGCAATATTTCACAACCCCCTATACGCAATTATTTTTCGTAAATACAAACTTTGTAAATACAAATTAAATAAAAGGTTTGCGAAATAACTCCATTACACGTTAAATATCCGAATCGTTAAAGTTAAAATAATTATTTCGACGCGGTTAATAAAATTAAATATTATTTAAAAGCTTTTCAGCCTTTTAAAGAAGCGTGATGCATCCGGAATATCCAGATCACGATCAAATATTAACGCCACCCATTTGATAACCGGATGTGACGAAACCTTTAAAGGCTTTAGAGGTTATTATTATCGGGAGTACCGGAAAGTTTCGGCCGATTTCATTTCGCCGTATCACATAAATGGAGTAACGCCCACCCAAATTACGCTAATACGTGATAGCTGTTAACGTTATGAAACGTTTAATTTCCAGTATTTAATGCGCACAGCAGGTAGAACTGAGTTGTTTCGCGTTATTTATTTCGTTTGCTTAGTTTCATTTGGTTTCAATTTATTTTGGTACTTGGTGAACTTGTTACTGATATTCGTATTTTTAAAGTTAGAATCATACATGGGGACGTTTTGCGTGATCAGGTAATTATAACAAGTGGAAAAGTAGGTGGTAAGTATATATATATATATATATATATATATATATATATATATATATATATATATATATATATAAATATATATATCTTTATTTCGTTGCATCTCAAAGTGAGGCGATAGTGCAGTGATCAAGTAGAGGAATCGAAATTACCGGGTTTTGAATTTTGTTTCACATTATTATTTATTGGAGCTTAAATGTCGGGATTAATCTTTCTTTAGATTATACTGAACAAGAAATTCTTTTGTGTATTTACATGTTTGAGAAAAATAATTATTTTCCCTTAAAACTTTTCTAGAAATAAGCATATATTTATTACAGCGCCATCCGTAATATTTCTTACGTTAACTATATTATTATATTATATTAACATAATATTAATGCAACTCCTTATACCTGGTATAATATATACAAAATTAATAATAATTGGATTGGCCAAATAGTAATATATTTTGAAACGATGCATAATGTTCACGTTTTTATAAAAATTATGGTTCGATCATTCAGTAAGAGTTTTGTCAAGTTGTTTTTGTTTTTTTACGTTATTATGTTTTCAAGGAGAGATAATGGAAGACTCTATTGAGATTCATTGTATTAACATTTTATAATAATAAATATTATATTATGAGGCATGAAGTAAACGTGCATAAACAAAATTCGGAACTCGTGTTATCATTTTAGATATCAGAATGTTTAGAAAGAACTGCCTATTAATTTTAAAATAAAACTATGTCTCGATATTTCTTGAATTCATAAATGTGCGCTCAGGTCGTAAAATAATCTTTTAAAACAATATCGCACCGCATCACTATCCACGACGTATGAGGAGTTACGAATGATGAATAAATTCAATGACGAAATTTCCTATAAAAGAATATTTGTATACCGTACAGTAGTTACTATAGGAATGTTAGGGGAATGTTTAATGAAAATAAATATAATTTAGAAATTAAATCAAGATTCAGTTGATAAAAACCACCAATGGATATAGGTTATCAAACTTTAACCACGTCACATTTTAAACGTCCATTGTTGAGAAATTTGTTAGTAAGTTTGCCGAAAACCAATCTACCCGTAATCTGATTCTTGCTGGCTATAGCGAGTTAGGAAGCACCCTAAAACTAATTTTTAAATATGACATTTCTTTGGAATGAAATATTAGGTTAAAATTATTGGTAGCTAGTATATATGTGCAAATTTTTTACTGATTGGAAGTTAAAGGGAACAAACGGAATGCAGGGTTTTTTGTCTTTTAGTGCTTTTATTGGAGAATAACTCAATAGGTACTGGTATAATTTTTAATTTCGTGTAATTGAAACTATATTTGTATAAATTCAAAATTACTCCAAAACAAGACACAAAGTTGAATCCGTTACACTACACGAGAAATTAGAATAGTCGAGTAAGTTTCGTGTAAAGTACTCACTTAAGCTCGAGGTAATAAAAAGAGCAAATTTATTTATTTCAAGAGAGATTTTTATGGAAACGAAACCACGAATGTTATTTACAGAAATTTATATATGTATGATACTACTTGGCAAAGTCTCCCATTACAAGTAGAAAGTTTTAGTTAATACATAGTATTAACTTAAACTTTGAATGACTTTTTCAACACACTTTACAAAAATATGGTAAAATAGGTATTATTGCTAGTCTAGATGAAATGGATATGGATTGTGTAATTTCATTTTGTGGTGCCTTATATTGATTTGGAGGAAGCAATAGAGGTCAGAAAATCAACAAATCAAACTTAACATCCACAAATTATGAATTTAATTGTACTAGTAAGATTCGAATATTTTTTAGCATTTTTTTTTCAATAAAGTACAGCTCTATTTCAAAACACTTTTTTCTAAGTTTGATTATCAGCTTTACACACACACGCATATACGCACACATACAAACACATATAAATATATATATTTATATATATATATATATATATATATATATATTATATATATATATATATATATATATATATATTCGTAACTGTATCCACGTCTATACTTATTCCTTTGAAAAAATTGCATGAAGTGTTTACCTCCAAAATGCGTTAAAATAGCTAATTTCAACATTGTCGATTTTACCCATGTTAATTTTCTTTTCTCTCAAATGAGATTTCAAGTTGAAGATCAAATACAAATAGAAGAACACTTAGTCCAAAGTTATATAAAGGACGATCGACTTTTGTGAAGTTACGTTTTTCTCATTTTTGCTTTCTTAGGCCTAAGCCATTTAGTTAATTCTCATTTCCAGAGAACATCATTGTTAAGGAGCAGAGTTTTATCTCCAAGAGGATAGTCTTATAATTTAATAGTGTCGAGAATTCCATAAGATTTAATAGCAATGATACTGTTGAACTCTCGACCCCGTCTTTTTCAAAAGATCATACTTCTCATCTTTAATCTTCAAATGTCCATCATATACATATTTCTTCACTGGCTTTACGTTTTCTGTAGTGATCAAGTTCGATGTCCGTCCCAGGTGGAGTTCATCTTAATAATTTCTGAGCCGAAGTCAAATTATTTTGTCAAGTCTTTTAAAGCAGACAAGGAAGACGAAGAGTCTCTGTAATTGTCATCTAATCGTTGCTTGATCTACGTTGGTGATTTTCTTCTTTAAAAGATATTTGATTGCCTTTCAAAGATTTCGTAAGACTTTTGATCGGCGGATGGTACTAAGACATTTTTAATTGTTTACTGCACCAGTTGTTTTTGAATAAGAATATCTGGAAAAATAAATAGGATGACTTTAAAATGTTTATTAAATTATCTAATCAATCGTGACAGCAAAATTGTCGATGATGAAAGTAGAATGTGAAAGTGGGTAAGTCAGAAAGTTTTGGACCGTATTACGTACGTATTTCAATGAGATAAATACGATGTATATTGTGAACAAAATTATGAGAAATTAAAATAAATAAATCTATTGAATACAAAAAAAATTAAAGGCTCCCTTATGTGCTTATCTATATAAATATTAAAGGGCATATTTTGGTTATATTAAACTAGTTCCAAATATTAATATTAATTTTTGTCGCACAAATATATTGTCTAGTGGACCCTTTTACAAACAATATAGGTAATATATTTGTGCGACAAACACTTTTCGCGAGCGAAGGTTTAAAATAAAATTTTAATAGAAATAGTATACTAAAGGACATTAAAGGTCATGTAACAATACCGAAACAAGGGAGAATATTTTTTATTATTAAACTTTGATGTTAAGAGTTGTGCAATTATAAAAATGCAAAATATTCTAGAAAAGCCGGTAAGCGGTTAGTAGACGATCTTTAAACCCTGATTACTGATTGCTAAAAGTGAATAGTGGACCAAAAATATAGGACCAATTTGTTCAGGATATGCCTATATATATATATATATATATATATATATATATATATATATATATATATATATATATATATATATATACGGTGCAATATATTACGAGATATATCCTAGGAAGAACATGCGGAGCACGAATATCCGAAGTTTTGACTTGCGCATACATTTACACCACTATTGACATTTAGTAATACAATACAATAATATAACGGTATCCATTTAAATTGTATCATACTTTGGGCTTATTTTACTCCATAAGGGACAATTTTGACCATTTTTAGATTGTCTAATTTCATCTTATGGAATAGATTTAAAAAATCAACGTCAATAGCTTCAGCACTACTCCTGTAGCCGTCCCCTACTCATGACTGGCCCTATTTTCATACAGATGGATGAGCACAGACTACATAAAAAACTAAAGGAGTTTTCATTATATTTTGTGTTTATTCAAATCATTTCAGAAATTTATGAATTTTGCTAACGACAGTCGAGAAAGGCGTATGTTTTTGTTTGAAATTTATAATAAAATAAAGTTGGGTTTTGAAGAAAATAGATATGTTAGAATTAAAAAAATAGATGTTTACGAAACCACAAAATAAAAATTCTAATCAGTATCGGACAGTTTTTAGGATTCCATAGTGGAGCAAGGAACTCTTACAATTTTGTCATGGCTGTCTCTCTATCTGTCTTAAAAGTCGATCTGAACATCGACCGTCGTATTTCGACTGCCCCAATCTTTTCAAAGACCATTTGGATGAAAATCTTTCTTTAAGCAGTAATTTTAATTAAAATATACCAATATTTCAAATCAACTTTTACTTCACAGCCAAATAATCTTTATGAAGGCTGCGATTTATTCCAATGTCATGAGGTCTATTATTCATATATTCAATAAAATTTCTGCATTCCGACCATTTTATTTTTTCTAAGCTAACTGGTCAATATTTTCCTCACATCTATATTATTTCAAATGTTTCTTGTGGTTGACCGTGTTTCTATTTCCCATGAATAATTTTAAGCTTATTCCTCAGGCTACAAACTTCTCCAATAACTTTGTTAGCAAAATCTATGCAGTACATATTCCGCAAAATGCGTTACAAACCATACATTTTTACCAAATAACAAAAAGATGTGTTACTTGTGTTAGTTTTATTTTTAATGCTCATAGGTAAAAATTATGTTAAAATTGTTGTGAGATGTTCCTTATAGACGGGTTACTAACCAATGATTATTAAAATCATTGGTTTGTGACATTATATATATTAAACCGGTGTGACTCGTAACAGAGACTCACTACGTTCAAAGAGGTTTTAAAGCTCTGTTTGGAGCACTTTCTTACTTTTGATACGGTAGAAGTGTTTTTAAATAAATCATATCATTGATATTTTATATTTTGTTATTTCTCGACTGAATTATATATTTATATCAAAATATGTAATTTGTGTATAATAACTTTTTAACTATTTACTGGTACGGTGAGTTCGATTTGGTTACCAATTTGAAGAATATCAATTATTTATATTTTGCAGTTGCTTTAATAGTATTAATGCAAAAAAATTCATGTGCGTATGATTACACGCGTGATCTTAAAATTAAAATAACTTTTATCAATTGCATAATATTTGACATCATGACCTCAAGGTATACCTGCTATGCATAGAAAGTATGTATGTGCTTTCTTTCTTCACAGCCACTTTATATTCCGAATTAAAATTTATCACATTTACCGACAAAAGACGAGAATTGTCGATGATAACCACTCAGTTTGATGTATTCTTGTGATTTTTTTACCTTTACCCAGTAATTTATCCATTGTTAATTATTACTAATTATTTATGTCTAACGTAATATAACAATTATATTATTAAATTGATGATTTATTTTTTCCCACTTTTAATGTGTTTGTGATAAATCGCTATGTATTGTTGCATTTGTTAAGTGTGTTTTTAGGAGTTTTTTTTAAATAAGTCTCGTAATTGTGTTTCTTATATAATTAGTAGGATTTTGGTTGTGTATTTAAGGATGAAGATATTTATAAAATTGATGTTAATAACTGTAGTTAGTTCCATTTATAGTCAATTGAACTGACAATAATCAAGTTGATTAAGAATATTCTGATTGGAAAGGTTACAAAACGTAATATGAAGAATTTGTTAATTGTTTATTTTTCTGTCTTCCATCGAGATCTGGCTTTCATTGCATCCATAATTGTGTTTATCACCATCAGTTTTCATGACATTTACCCCCTTTACATTGCGGTAATTGCAAATTTCTGGCGAACTTGCAGACTCTAACCATGGTTATAAATTATCTCTGGTAAATTTCATGAACCTTTGTTACAGATGTTCAAACGTAAATTACACTCAGTGTCCCAAAATTTATTAATATATACTGTTTTTAGGTTTCAAACCTTGCTTGTTCCAATCTCAACGAACTCATTAAATAAAGAGTTGTGAGGACATTTCATAGCTTTTTCCGTTTTATACGCAACTTTACTAAACATTTCCTTGCGACTTTGAATGTTTCGAATCTTTTCTATTTTGTCTAATAAACGGGCATATTCGAAATGGTATTACCTCTTAACATATATTTAAATTAAAAGTATGTAACAATATGTCACACACACACATTAAAATTTTTTTCAATACTAAAATTTTTTCATGAAAATGGCAGACAAATATTTATAAAAATCTTATGTTATATTTACGATTTACTTTTAAATACCTTTTGATACTATCTTGAATGTTTTTCATTCATCAAATTTTTTTGCCAATATGATAGCTACGAATCAAAATTTTTCAAGATAGTTGAAAAATTCGAATTTTCCAATATAGCGAATTTCTGTCAAATTTGAATCGAATAATGTACATGAAATCCTATTTCTAAATAGCAGCTTTGGAAACAACAGAGGCGTGCGTGGGTGCATTGACATACAGCAGTAACATCCCACATATAAGTTTTCACCCACGCTTTTCATTATAACATCCCCTGATACAGTAATGAAGTATACTAATTACTAGTATTATAATATTAAGCCTTATTTAATCCATAAATAAAATTTCCACATAATCTCAATTAATCGTCGCCATGATTTTTCTTGGGATCGTGCTAGTTAATTTTTGGATGGAATGAACTCAAACGACGCTACTCTATTGGTTATTTTTTCAATAGATGATTACCATAAGGAATTATAATTTTACATTCAGTATGAATGGAATCACCAACTTCTTTCTGCCGACCTTCACAAAAATATGAAATCTCAGTGTCTTATGCGTCTTTTTTTTAACTCCCAAAACAAGTCTCGTAACCCACTCACTTTTTTTATCCTTAAATATCCTTGTGAATTCTCAACACCGTGATTATTAAAAGATCATACCTAGCTGATGATATTTTATCTTTAAACGTCAGTTTTCTTGTATTTGTTTCAACTACTTTCATGTTATCTTCATTGATTACATGTGGTGGCCGTCTTGGTCGAAGTTCATTTTCAATAAATTCTTTTCTTAAACAAAACTGTTTTCTGTATTCTTTTACATTATATTACAAAGGCAAACACCACACAGTAGTTGCTTGTTTTTCGTTGGAGATTTTCTTTCTTTGCTAAGGAATTTAATCGCTACACTCATGAATATTATGCTTTACAATTTTGAACTGCACTCATTGGTATATTTTTATGGGTCCTTAATGATAGTTCATTAACTGAGTATCAACAAAATGCCGTAAACAATTATTTCATATCGAGCAGCCAGAAATTTTTGATCCATTTACACATTGACCCTGTAATGTTAAAAAAAACTTGGTTTCGCTTTTTCTAAAAAGTTATACATTTAGGGCTTTGTAGCGAAAAAACGAAATCCTTTCATACTTTAGTCATTTTTGTATTTACGTCTGTCCGTTCCTAGCTGTTATAGTTTCCACATTCTTGTAGTCTCCATAGTTCTAGACCTAAGTGCGATTTTCCAAACGGAAGATTTTTTTGCAGATTGCTATTATTAATATTTCAAAAGTAGAAGAAAGTATCACTTTATCATACACATATAAAGCGGGAGCAAATTTTTTGCACATCCGTCGAGTGGAGTATCTTTGGATAGATCTTATGACGTAACATTGATATTCTATTTACAATTTTTAATTCTCAAGCTCCGTTTACAAAAAATAAGCTTCAAGATAATGTGGATTCCCCCTTCAATTTTTCAAGTATAAGTTTGAAAGGGCTAGAAAAATTCTAAACCCTATCATTATATGATAAAAACTTTGAAGAAATATTGACAACGATGGAACCTTTCTTTTTGCATGTTCCGATACTTTTTTGTTTTTTTTTTTCGTTTCCGATACAAATATGATACGGCACTGAAAGCATGTAAGGACTTTACATTGTTGGAACTCATACTAAATCATAGATATACATGACAGGAAACACTAACTACTCATATTAATGACAGTAAACACATGTCCGCCTAACAGCTAGCAAGCTAAGAAAATGTGGAGTTTACCTAGCATCCAGGAAACAGTCTAGCACGTTTTACCTTATTTCACCTTGCTCAAGAATAATTTTTAGGATTGTCGTCGTTTAAGTGGTTTAAAAATAGGCAGATAATGTCGTTAATTTATCTCGTGTATAGGCAGATTATATCCTTAACTTATCTTGTGTAATAACTTATCTGTGGTAACATACCTTGTGTTCAACATATCTTGTGTGTAGAAACCTATACATGATACGTTTCCCTTTTCACTGTAAACAAAATAGCATTAAATTTATTGCTGACCCCATATAATACCAGTACAGCATATTGAAAAGATCGAATTAAAAAAACTTTTTCACCGGCCATACATGTCATTTGCGTATGATTTATGGACGGCGGTGAATACACTGGGAGAAAAGGATTTCATTGTGATTTTTATTACAGCGACGTAGCGTATATCTATAACAATATACCCAGCGACCGACGTCACAAGCTCTGCGATCCGTAATTTTGAATAAGTTTGAAAATGGATGGGAAGTACCTCATATAACAAAAAAATATGATTAAAAAATTCGCGCGATAAGTATTTCTCGTATAATATTTGTTCTTGTAGTTTAAATGTTAGATAATACACCACCGCAATATTTTAATAAGATACTGCTTTGATGTTGGCAAACCAATCACGAAGTATTCTAAATTATAATCAATATCTGTAATTTAATCTATCTATTATTCTAAATTATAATAAATATAATAAATGTCTATAACCTTGCCACGAATTAATTGTCGCAAAAATAAAATTAGTTAAATACATTCACAGCTATTAATTTTTATGTTACATAACCTTAATCGTATGTCCACTCTTTCCATTGCACTCTTTAATGTTTTTAAAAGAGTCCTACATATATCTTTAGAATATTTTATCTTTAGAATTTTCATTGTACCAGCTTTCATTACATAACTTTATGGTGGAATTAAAAAATATATATTGGTGACTATTTTGATCCCCCAAAGAATTGAGATCACCATATTTTACAAATCAAGTATAAAATATTTTATCTCTAAATGAGAGAATATGGTTACTTTCCTTTCCTATTTCCTATTTAATTAATTATGAGTTTGTCCAGTTTCTACCCTCAGCAACTTAGAAGAGACTTTGCTTTTATGAGATTTTGTCATCCAAAAAGAAAAATTCTTTACCCGTATTATTGAGTAAACTTCATACTCTGGAAACGGACTCTCCAGTTTCCCACGATATTTAATTGCTTAACCATATGGTCGAAATGTATTTATAAATGCGTGTGGTAAATAATGAATAGATAAATATGCATATTTAGGTTATTACAAAGCATTACTATGTCAGATTCTATGTTACATCCGCGTCTCAAGTTCTTTAAAAAAATATACTGTGAGATAGAGGTGTATGTACACTGAGTTGCTTTCTTTTCTATCTTTTTTTCCGTTTTGGTACTGAACGTTAAAGGAAATTTCGAAAAAGTATTTCTAAATATTTTATTAATTTTGCTCGCCCCAAATATTCGAATGAAAACATTAATAGCATTCTTTCTTGTAGATCAAAATGATAGATATTGTGCAATCGTAATAATTTAATTCTATACTACTTTAATATTGTCAAATGAATCACGAAGTATTTTAAATCGTGTCATCCATATGAAAAAATTACTCGAATAACATTTTCTCCTGTAATTTAAATATTGGAAAGTATGAAAACGTAATACTTTAGTATGATACTACTTTAAAATTTGAAAATGAATCACGAATATTCTAAATCGTGCTATCTTTTATATTACCATGAGTTGATTGTTGAAATTTATTTTATGTGAAAACAGAATCCCCGAAAATTGTTAGGGACGCTTTTGTTTCCTGCAAAAAATGTTTAATAATTTTATGCAGTATATCTTCAGAGACGTACCGACAATATGTAAAAAAGTATGTTACCCTTCTTTGTCCTTGAAACTACTGGACCTAATATAAAGAGACAGGGTTTTAAGGAATCCACAATAGGTTGTAGAAAAACTACAAGAAAACCATACTCGATGTCATAGTTTTTGGAATTTTTACTATAGTATACAGGCTGTAAAGTAAACAAAGTCACAAAAAGGTTTTTTTCTTCATTGTGTGTTCAGGCGAGATTAAAGTCCAAAATAGAAATTTTGTTGAAAAATTATTGCCATGTTTTCCATATTCCTCATTTCCATGTTATAAAATATCATTGAACAGTTCTATATTTTTAATTAAAAAATGTAAGTGTAAACATTTAAAACAAAACTAACAAATTAGCCGTAAAAATTTTTAAACGAATTTTGCGTCGCCCCATTTCAGGGTTTAGAAAAGTGTAGCAAGTATATTTATATTAACACATATTACGTGAAATATAGTTTTACGTAATGTGGCAAATAGATACATTGCATTCTTTGAAATTAAAACGTATGTCTTTTTTGTTTCATAAATCAGTTAAAGATTACGTAATTAACCCTCAAGCGGACAACTGATTTTTGCAAAATTTTTCATTGCGTGGAATTTAAAAAAAATATTCTCATTGTTCTCTTCAGATGATTGAAGAGAATTGCTTCTCCGAGGCATTATTGTGTTAACATTTTCACCTTATATATATGTATATATATATATATATATATATATATATATATATATATATATATATATATATATATATATATATTCCCCGTGCTAAATTATATCTAATATTACTAAATATTTATTGCTCTCCCAGAGCATATTAGTAATAACTTATTCTAAATAAATTAATTTCACTTCAAATGGGATAAGGACATCGCGATACGCAGATCAGACCCGTACTTCATACTTATTATAGGCCAGCAATTCTTAACAGGAATGTACCCGTTATTGTCCGTGGCTGCATTAGAAGTTAAATGCTATTTTTATAGAGTATTGGTTAACATTGTTTATATAAACATGACTGCGTTAGTTGCGTCGATTTTAAACGTATTTCAAGAAATTTCATTTAATTTTCTTGTTATATTTTTTTTGTCTAAGAATAAACTATATTATTTTCTCTTACCCTTTGCAGCTGTCTGATTTTTGGAGGAGTTTTATGGTTTCGTAATTACTCAGAGATTGATGCCATTTTATTAGCGGCAAAGTTTATTTCGTAATGCTGTGTATGTACTATTGCAGGTTCATTGTAGCAGTTTCTTATTTCTTTACTAGTATACTATTTTAACTCTATACGTCTGCCACCCATTATACGTGATATGGGGTGAACCAGAAACCAGAAAGGAACTAAAAGGGCTTGGCTGATGGACAAAATGTGTAGGACAGAGTAATATTAGTACGTACTTTGGTCGCATGCCTACCCAATTGCTTGACCAGACGGCCAATTTACAGGTATCAAGTAAGAAAGGTACCTAAACCCTACTCAATTTTCTTAAATTCTGATGACTGATTTTTATATATGTGTTACTGAATATTATCAAAAATCAATCATCAGTACTCCCGAATACTTCCTGTCGGCGGTAATTGCTTGTAGACGGTTTAAAGCTCCCAAAAGAAACTTAATCTTACTTATAGTCTGAAGCTCAATTTTTATATGTGGTTCAGAGAACTATTTTAAAACGTTTTGGAAATGGTCAGACTGATCTTAGGGGCCACACATCCTCTGGACATAATTTAAATGTCACTTTGAGTATGAGCGCGAGGGTTTTATCTGTGCGTTTGAGTGTGAGACATATATGAATATTATATTGACCTCCCTTTTGCGGTCTGCTCTTGTTGACGCTGAGGGTATACGAGTGCGTAGAATATATAATCGGAGCCACTAATAATAATTGAATAAAAATAAAAATTAATACCTCCCTTTAATTAGTAACAAATAATATAGAATTATTTACCAAGAAGTGGATTATAAATATTTAATATCACCGATTTTTCATATTTGATTTACGTTAAAAAAATCAGCTAGAAGTTAAAAATTCAGACAATTAAAAATTAGCTTTAAAAAAAGTGCTTCCTTGACCAAAGTAATTTTTGAATTCTACACTTTCAAGCTGTTTTAATGAATTGGAGTAAACTTTGGTAGTTTTACTAATGAATTATTAAATGCTTAATAAAGTAATAGTAAATCCATTAAACAGAAACAATTTATAAAAATAACAATTTTTTGGCGATTAATTTTATAAAATATAAAAATATTTTATGAAAATATTAATTTTTACACATTCATAAATATTTTACTGACTTCCAATCATCATTATCATTTCATCATCAATTATTTTTGCAACATTGTAACCATCACATGTAAATTTTTGTATTGTGTTAAATACAAGTTCTTCTTTGTTTACATCATCAAAACAAATTTATCGTGCCGAAACTATGAAATGTTCGGCGGTACTCTATATATTTTTTCAAAATATTAAACCGTTTTTGTTTGCCTTTTTTGAAAAAAAGTTGGATTATAATTGCATCGACACAACGATGGCTCTAAGTGTTTATAGACATTACTGATATGAATATACCTATGCTTATCTCCAGTGCTATTTTTCGAATGATGCATATTTCCCAGCATTATCGCTGCAATATAAGTATCTAAACATCGTATAACAAAATTAGCTTAGGCTTTGATATTGCAGATGTGGTAGATTATTTTTGTGTAAAATTCCTCACGGTCGGGATACGAAATATTTTCGTCGATATCAGATATAACTTTGTTGCTAGTTACGGTAAAAGAGTGACATTGTCTGAAATTTATGAAAACTCGTTTACTCCCAATGAATGGTCATTTTGGTAGTTTTACTAAGAATTCAGAGTTTTTATGCCTTGGGTTTAGTTAGCCATATGTCTATAAAATAATTTTCGAAGTTGGCCATGGGTCATATTTATTTCATCGTGATCATGGTTATTTTTTCTATTTTTTATTCTAAATATGGAAGTATACTATTTCCATATTTAGAATAAACATGGAAGTAATTTTAATGAGAATTAGAATAAATGTGGAAGTAATTTTATGGAAGTAATGTTCTAGAGACAGATCAACAAAGAAATAAATGCCGTGAACGAATTAGGTAATCAATTATTGGTAACATTTTTAGCACATTACTGAAGAGCACCAGTATATAGAAATTGTAAACAACAGCAAAGTCCAAATCTATACAAAAGATCCTTAGTTCCTTAAATAAACTGGACAACAGAATTGAAATTCCGTCACAAAAAATACCTTTAAAGAAGGCCATTTAAAGGTAGTGACATACGGCAGCCAAGTTCTCGCATAGCTTTGCTAGAGAAGTGTAAATAGATGAGTGTATGAATATTTTCATTGTCAACTGTGCTCGCAAAGTCATACGCGTAGATCACTGAAAAACCACACTTCACCTTTGGCCACATCCATGTCGGCTATAAAGTTCCGGGTGGAAAATTTCATTGTGCAACTCAAAAAAATACGTGTAGCGCTATCTATTGATGCACAAAAGTACACTATACATCGCAAAATTTCCAAGCGTCTAGCATCTAGACATTTTGAAACGTAAATACATTTTTGAAAGTTTTCCACGTACGTTCCGATTGAGTAAACCCATTGCGATGAAATAAAAACTAAAGACTACTTCAAGTTGCTTCCCATAATTTCTGAAAACTAAATTCAAAGTTGGTAAGTACTATGTGTTGCGCGTATAAACTAACATACAAACAAATGATCTTTACGTTTGACGTCGGTTATCCTTTATTCGAACAAATAATTTTTTTACAAATATTTTGAAATTATAAAATATAAAATTATGACCTCATGTTCAATTTTCTTTAAATATTGTGAACTAATTTAACTTCACAATTTTTTAGGCCTAATTGCAAAACAGGAGTCCGATTCAATTCAAGATTACACAAAAGGAATCCAAATCGATATTAATCACATTCTTTTTATGTATTTCTTAATGTTTTAAAAGGCAAGTAAAATTAAAAACGCAGTCGGAATAAACTACTTTGGTATCGTAATCTGTTGGTTCCGACGTCGACACAGACATCAAACAAAATTGTATTTACATCACGTAAATAAGTAAATGCGAGCTGCACGTCGGCGGCGACCAGCGGATGTTACGTGATGGCTTTCACAATAAATGGATGTGACGTATGCTAATGAAGCTATTATGCTCGAGAGAGCTGGGGCTTACGAGTAATTTAATAATGCAACTCTTATTCGTATTCGATATATCTCCGTAGATCGTGGGTAATGATTATACCCGTGCATAAGATTAGAGAAATATAAGGTACCGTTATGTTGGATATGTAAATATTTTGTTCTAAATAAGGAGCTTAATTTGGCGTTTGATGCAGTTTTAAATCATATTGATACTTTTATCATTTAAGATTTGTTCACTTAATCATTTGAGATCTATTGATATTAATTCTATGGTGACAAAAAATAATAATACACAGGGGATGAATAAACTTTCATTGATGTGACACTACTCTATGCGACACTACTTTACGTAATTTTGTTATCGTTTAAAATCTTTTCAAACTTTATTTTGATGTAACTATAATAAGTTAGATTGATTAATTCGAAAAATATTTCGATGGTTTAATTTTTCAACAGGCGGTTGCCCATAATGGGCAATCCGTAATAAATAATAATACACGTCATAGAACATGTTCTGTAGAATTTCGTGTTGTTTGTAAGTACTTATACATTCTTTCAGTAAGCGATAATGATTTGAAGGTTCAATCAAAAAATAAATCCCATGTATTTGAACTCCCTTCACTTCAATCATTAATGCTCATTATCCATATGTTCTAATAGGTAAATTACACCCTGTGACCAACCGGACCTTATAAATTTACAGTTTATATATAATGCCCAATATGTAAACTATATAAGTATGTGATGTGCAAATAGTCATAGAGTGTATTATATCTTTCACAATGTGTGGATAATGAGCGTTAATGATTTAGTTTAGAAAATATTATAAGGTTGTGAAAATTTGATGCCAACTGGATAAGTAGTTTTGTTTCAAAATGTTACAAAATGCCAAAAAATTAATCTTCATAAATCATTTTGATAGTATGATTAAAATGATTATAAGATAAGATCGTTATAGTTTTGAGTGAGATTTGAAGCTGTGGACTTAATTCAACTAATTATACTATTTTACCGTAACATTAGGTTGGCAACCAAACTAAGAACATGTTATAGCTCAGGTCAAGGTTTATTATGTCCTTTTCTATACTTAAACGTTTTAAACGATAAGTTTTAGAGTGACGTATCACAAGAGAAAAAATACGACATAAGACCACTCAGGTGTCTATCTGTTCCCATGCCACAGCTCTTTTTCTCAGAAACCGCTCGATGTAGATATAGAAATATTTATATGAATATTTCAAGGTATGTAGAATGTGGAAACGTATATATGTATATATTATTTGAAAGGTACAACTAGACCTTTCAAGTTACTAGTCTTTTCACGTTTTTAAGGAGTGTATTAAAAATAATGAAAAAAATAGAATAATTTTCTGAAATGAGTCCTGAACCTGAAATTAAGGAAAAACATAGTTTTTAGAAGCCTACGCAAAAACTGTAGGAAAATTATATCAATGATACCAGATAGCATAGTTTTTGAGATATTCACAGTGATATATAGGTACCGTCTACTTAACCATATTATATATTTTTAAATATTTATTAATTCGGAAATATGTATGAATGATGACTTCTGATAAATAAAAACTTTAAATGAGGTAAGGTACCTTTAATGAGTGAGTGAGACTTGTGCTGACCGTTTTTTTATTAAAATTCCTGTAATGTACAGCTCATGATCGAAAGTACCTGAATGTTAAATATAATTTAAATCTCATTTTAACGGAAACGGTTAACATTACTTGCATAGGGTACGACGCTAATTGCTTTTATTATAAATGTATATGAATAGTTTAAATTTGATATTTTCGTCAGGTGATTTCTTAAATTTTCTTGATTTACTTTTGTTTTTCTAAATTTTATTTTATTTTACTCTTTCTAATGGTCCAATTACTGTGGCCACCTTAAGTTTTCTTACTCACTGACTCCAAATTGTTATTGTAATTATTGGTTATTACGATGTTTGAGAATTTGTTCGAAGGTATCTCGTACTCACATGCGTTACTTTTAAGCTTAATACTACAGAGGCTTTTTTATATATGTTACGGCATCCGTACTATGGGTCATAGTGATATACGAATAATTTAAACAACTATTTGTCAAAATTAGCTGATGCTCGTCGATAGCTAGGGATATGGCACTTTGCGTGACAGCGTCGTATACGGGAAGACGTGGGTTGTTTTTTATGCTTTGTTTTATATAATATGCACTCTCATTAACTTATGGTAATACTTTTTCAATTCTTTACTATCATGTTACTTTAGTGACTTACGCCAACCAAATATTATACGTGAGTTATAGTAACCTAGAAATATTTTAGCCACGAGACTCTAGACGTAAAGCATTGATTTTTAAGTATTTTTCTTCAATTGTCAGACTCAACTGTAAATTATTTTAGATAATTAATAAGTCAATATTTTGTTTTCTTACATGCACTTTTGAAATAAAAAAATAATTTTGTAACGTAAACGTTGTCATTTTTATATCGATCTTCTTACACTTCATCGTTTATAATGATGTTTCAACGGACACTTTTCTCATTCACACTCATTAAAATAAATATCCATAAAAACATGTTTTTATGTCCTTGGTGATGTTTTAACATATATGTGTATATATGTTATTTTTAACTTCTGTCACTTAAAATAATTTCCGAGCTCTTATTTAATTAATCTAAAAGTAGACTTCTAATTTTTTTTACAGAAGCTATGTTTGATTTGATAAAAATAATCTTGTTTATGTAATCGTATTATGAGTTATGCATCACATACAGACATATGATTTATTAGAGGGGTGGTTTAAGCTTCGATGGTAGAATACTCTCTTTCTTTATCCTGACAAAGTCCTTTCCACGTTTTATTTTTAGGTTCTTTACATAACATCTTTGAGGTATTACTTAATTTGATTTATATGTGTATTTCCGGTTTAATTCATCAATAATTTATGACTTCGACTTCAAAATTAATGTGCTTAATTCAGAAAATTTGGTTTATCTAAATTGTTTAAGCTACAGAGGAAAAGTGACAAAAGAAATATGTAAATTTTTAACTAGGAATATAGATAAACTTTATGTTATTGAACCCATCAAGTTATATTTTTATCAAGATATTTAGGATTATAGATTTTATAATTTAATTTTAAAAACTAATACACTGAGTTAGAAAAAGAGATTTTGTTTCAAGTCATTGGAAATTTGGCTTCATTATAAAATCTTATTTTGTTACATAAAGACTTCATGTCTTTTATGTAGCAAACTTTTATAGATCTCGAGTTATACAAAACTTTACGTGCTAGGCAGCAGTTACGTTCATTTTATGTTAATTTTTTTCTATGTAAGGAAGTATTGAATATACTTGTAGAGTCAGATCATTATGCAGCATCTAGTAGATCATTAGAAAAAGCTCGTGGTTTACAATTGTAACGAATGCGGATAGTATTATTTCAAAAAATTAAATACGATAAATAGGTTTTGCGACCAACTATCGGCAAAATCTTTAGCATATAGCTGACGAGTCCCAAAAAGAGAAAACTGTAAATAGAAGAAAATTTAATTTAGATAAAAATTAGCATTATCAAATCTTTGTCAGTGATGGGACATTAAAGAAACTCGATAAATAAAGAGCTAGTCCAAAATATTATTGTGAATAGGAGCCAAGTAATATAGTGAGGTAAAACACTGAAGCAACCCAGTTTGTGATATCTGTCGCAACAATGAAATTGGTCTCGATGAACTCTTATCTTTCTTTTGTTTTAATATTTAATTACAGCTATAAAATCACTAGAATTTTGTCTTTGCCTAACTTTGGTTATTAATGCGTTAAATATCTGAAAACCATTAGCACGTTCTATTATTTTAAATTGAACTACACAAGCTACATAATGACATATTCCGTTGTTTTATAATTATCAGTTTCAGTTATACAAGCGTTGAAAATGATGACCTCCCATTTCGTTTTCATAAAAAAATATTATGAATTAATTTATCTTCATCTATTTTAGGGTTCCGTAACTAAAGTGTGAACTTTTATAATTTCGCCATATCCATCTGTCCGTCCGTCTGCTTGTTCCAGCCGCTTTACTCACAGACTATTAGTGCACAAGCCTGAAATTTAGCATAGTTATAGATATTTATAACGCTTGCAAAAGTATGAAATTAATTTTTGACGATGAATTTTTTTATTCGCATCCTCCATTGTGCAGGATATCGTTGAATAGATGTTTCAAAAATATTAAAGTTACATTATTAACCCTTTTTCGATAAAATATAATTTGATGATAATTTTTGAATATCTAAAAAGTATTAGCAATAGTAATATGTTTAACAAAATTAAGAGAAAAATTATTAAAACTAAGTACGCTCTACTAGCTAATGAGTAACAGCCGACCAATTTATAACCTGTAGTTTTGTCTGTAATGTTTACGGACAGTGCACACATCTGGAAAAATAATTTATTTATTTTAAAATGTATATTTATTATGTCTTTCAAAGATATACTAAGTAATACATTTACATATTTGCACGTAGAAAAATAATTTTAACATTCGTAAAAAGTTTAATTGAAATACTACGTAAGATTAAATTTTATTGTAAACGTAAGTGTGTATGGCAATTTTGTGATGCGAATTACACTTATGCTTAACAAATTTATTTAGATTTAACTTGAAAACAAGAAATTAATTATTGATTACGTAAACGAAACATACAACGAATTAGAACATGATGGTTTAATATATTTCTTAACATTTCAAAATGTAACAGAAAGCATGAATGCAGCCAGGTCCGGTACTTCAGGCCGATTTTGGTACTATAATATATAGCTCACAACGTTGATACAGACGGCTGACAAAATTTATTTTTGCATTACGTAAAGAACTGTGCCGCATATCGGTGACAACCAGCGGATGTTGCGTGATGGCTTTCACAAGTGGATGTGGTTTTAACGACAGATGTTTCTTGCCGGTTTTTTTCGGCTTGAGATTTATCCGAAAAGTTTACTTTGCATATGTTAGATGGCAGTGAAGGAATTAAAATATTTTGTTTCTTTTAGGGGTATAACATATGTCAATATATGTTTGGTATGTTTTTCTCGATGATTTTGTGCTTTTTTCAAACACTATTTTTTTGAATATTGAAATTGTATAAATTTACATAAGAATAATCTGGCAGAAAAACTGTTACAACATTGAAGTTACTCGATTGGCAGAGGAAAATGTGGGAGAAATTAAATGAATAAGTATTGTGAAAAAAATTTATACTTCGATAAACTTGTAATTTGTTATATATGACCGTGTTAAACAAATTTAAAATAAATGAAACAAAATTGTTCATGATATTTTCAAAGCAATTAAGATAGACTAAAAACCGCATATGTTGCTGATACATTTTTTGTTAACAATTGGAATCTGTTTACCTAATAAGTTAATGTGATATAACGTTCAATATAAATTAAATGTTTAATCCAATTAACCTTTTAATGGTTATTTATTCAAATATGAATATATTTTCAAAAAGTTTGAGCCAATTAAGTTACGTTAAAATTAAACAAATTATAATTCAATAATAAAACAATTAATAGAATAACTAGATTTCTAGATTAAAAACTGAGAAAATGGCAGTAGGTAAACAATATTTTATTCAACTTAGGCAGTATTGTGTTAGGTCTGAGGAATATAAATTTGAATATTGAACAAAATGAGTGAGGTAACTTTATAATATTTATGTGGACACTAAGTAATTGTGTACTAACCGAATGGTAACAAACTTATTTTTAAATGGCGATAGTTCCATCTTTACTCTAAAGCTAGACTTCTCTTTGCCTGGTCTAAAAATTTACGTTTCCGGGTTTCGTAGCCAAGTTGTTTAAAGAAAACCTTCATGCGATAGTAGCATGTCCGGTTTTCCCTATTTTTATCTCAATTAGTGAAATTTTAAAGAAAGCTTTCACGACACGTCTTCACGATGCATCAAAGACGGAGTAATTTTTTGATGATATATTTTGGCAATACGCGATTTCACGATATTTTCACGAAAAAATATCTCCGTGTTTGATACACGAAGATATTTTTTTTGCACATTCTACCGTGTGGTGGATCATTGAATAGATCTTTGACATCGTATCGAGGATCTGCTTACAATTTTTAATTTTTAAGTTCCATTTGCGAAATTATAAGTTATTTTCTTGTCGATTTTTTTATCATGGAACCATTTCTACTTTGCACGCGGCTGTCAAAATCAGCCAAATGTGTATCAATTTGGCTGATTTTACCTGTTTTAATCACAAAAATAAGGCGGCACTAAAAACATTTAAGGTCTTGATATTATTTACATCCGTTCTCAAACATAGACAAAGACATAATTATTCACAATTAAATGAAACTACGTGATGTAGTATTATTTGTACTTTCTTTAAGTTCTTTACCACGACCTAGGTTTTGTTGTATTAAAATATCATCTTTCTATATTACAATATTAGCAAAGATGTTGTTATACAACGAAACCTAAAGAAAGTAGAAATAATACTACATCACGTAGTTTCATTTAATTGTAAATAATTAATTTCTACAAAATTAACGCCAAATATATTCAATAGACAAAGACAACAGGATATAAAAGAACTCCTCTTATTAACAGGATAAGGTTAAAAACATCAGCCTGAAAATATGCTAATAAAGGTAAGAAAATGTGAAGATTTGCTGGCAGCACACAGGGAACGGTGTAGAGCGCTCTTGTCTTGTTTCACGTTGCTTGAAAAGCCTATTTATAATTTTTCGTAATTTTAGTGACGTAAAAACAGACTAACAAAATTGTTATTTCAAGTTTTCTTATGTACAGGAATGTATATGATGTATTTCCATTTTTACCATAAACAAAGTAGCGTAAATTTGTTTCTACCATATATAATACCAATACACCAAATTGAAAAAAATTTAATTAAAAAAACTTTTTCGTCGGCCACGCATGTCATTTGAATATGATTTATGAATGGTGGCTGATACAATGGGAGAGAATGATTTCACCGTGTTTTTTTATAGATACGCAGCGATTGAATTCTAGGTCCTACGTAGCATGGGTATGAGTAATTGGATTGATGTGACGTTACTCTACAATTCGTAATTCCGAGTAAGTTTCAAAATGATTGTGGAATATCTCTCTTTATGACAAAATAAAAAAAAAATTACCTAACAATGTCACACGAGAAAAAAGAGGTTAAATATTATATAAACTCGCGCGGTATATCTCCTGGATATAATTATGATCATTTGATATCAATAATTTTGATATAATGTAATCTTCACTGCATATTTCCTTTTGTTTTTAAATATTTTAGATTTTTTGCCATATCAAGGATTTTACTCCTTTTTTTAAATATTTTATTAGTGTGTTTAGAGATGTAAATGAAAATTGTGTTTTTTGAATTTATATTTTACCACATTTCACAAAATAGCTCGCTTGATGGAATTAAAAGAACCTATCAAACACGAGTCGTATTTGCATTACGAGGTACTGATAGACTTAAATATTATACTCATTTTGTATAATATTTAAAAATATATAGTACTAAGATATTTACGAATATTAATTTTTCATAATCTAAATACATTGAAACATATTTACTATAGTAAATAATATGTTTCCATATATTTCACAGCCGTAAAAATATGATGCATATTTAAAAAAATTATAAGATCTAGGTTAATCGCTAGAGTTTTTCTGTAATCTTTTACTTACATTTTACTAACCGTGTTATTTTCATTATTTTTGACTACGTAGTTTCGAAAGCAAGGGGGTGGTGTGCTATACTTTTGTGTATTTTTTTGGAATATCTTTTTAAATGTGCAATTGAAAATTGTAAAAAATAATATATATATATATATATATATATATATATATATATATATATATATATATATACTCCTCATTTTTTTTGCCTTTGCGAATGATCCTCCATATAATACGTAAAATGAGAAAAAATATTTTTCAGGACCTTTATTCATATCTTCTTAAATTGTTATACAAATATTTTGAAAAAGTCGTGGTGGTGTAGAATATGCGTTAACATGATGTACTACTGTGCCAACTTTCACTTTTCTACCTCATAATGTTTCTGAGGAAATCGATTTTATAAATAGAAAAAAAGGGTGCGTGTACTTATGTACGCGCGTGAGAAGTTATACTTCTTTGGCATCATTAAATAATACATACGGACAGATAACCTCAATTATATTGGAGCACTTGAAAAGGTCTATAAACACAATTTTTGCACTAATATTTACGAATAGTAAATATATTAATCAAAATATTGAATTTAAATCACTACTGAATACAATTTATCAGCACATATATAAATCGCACTTATATGAAACTAAAACACGTGTGTGAATGTAGACACTAGAAACATGTGGATAAATACTATGAATATGAAAATAGTGAACAGAGGCGACGATGGTGCCAATAGCTTTTGTTTCGAGACTGCAACCGCTGCAACTTCATACCGTAACTTTTGTGTGACGAATCTTAAAATTTCACGCTCATCATTTTTTCATAACGCGCCTAAAGAAGTATAACTTCAAAAGTATAAATGTATTGCTTGCTATAAATTTAGTATTCGTAAAAACATGGGGAATATTTAAAAAAATATGATGTTTAGAATCATCGTTATAGTTTTCTTACAATCTTTGGGCGGATTTCTGAAAACGTATATTTTTTTTATAATTTTAGGTTGAGTCCTTTCGAAAATAAGCGAAACGTACATAATTTTTTGCATATTTTTCAGTACATCTCTGAAGGTATAATATTCACAATTAGACTAACTCTTTCAAATAACTCTACACGACATATGGAACCAAAATAAAATTGAGTAATTATTTGCCCCTTAAAATTTAAAAATGATTATTTTTCAGTCTTGACTATTACAATATGCCCAGTTTAAAATATTTTAGTGTTAGGCCCAATTTTAAGTTTCCACGTCAAACGGTTTCTGAGAAAAACTGCAGAAACATAAGGAACTATACAAGGGTTCTGTTTTTCCAACATACAAAACCATAAAAATTATTACTTCTTCGTACCCCTAAAGAATTAAGATCATCGTACTATTCAAACGATATTTCCTACAATATTTGTGAACGAAGCAGTATGGTTACTTTGTTTTCCATTACCCACGGATTTTTTCTTTAGTATGATAAGATTTACAATATCTGCAACTCAGAAGAGATATAGTGTTTATGAAATTTATTTTATAACCATTAAAAGGAGAAACGCTGTGCTCCGTATTATTAAGTAAATTTTATTCTTCAACCCGAAAATTTCCCACTTCCACACAATCCTCATCTTTTTACTCCATCACTTTTACAACTAGTATAATTCACTGGAACTTTCCATTTTCAGGATATATTCAACTTTTTAACCATCAGACCAACCCTTGCACTAGACTGGTGTTTGTAAGTGAAAAGTGCAAGTAAATTTAAACAAGTGTGTCGTTGTTATATTTGCTATTTTTAATTAATTTTGTGTTAAGCCCTTGATACTACATCGTTAGAAGTAGGTTCCCTAAAATGTATTGATACATTTATCGATATATTACAGGTAACACATTGATGAATAGACGAATATGTTAATGTTTATATCTAAGTGCATTCTAAGTATAACTATAACTGTATTTATATAACGTTTCACAGTTTCTAAGAAAGTAGATTCTCACATACGAACGTATCTACAGTGAGTTGCATTCATATATACTTAGTTTCTTTTTCAATTTTGGTACAGGATACTAAATACAAATATTTCGAAAAATGTTATCTCTTCGTACAATCGGATGAAAAAAATACTAACTCGCATGTCTTATAGTTTAAATTAAACGGAATTAATTATTATTATTTTTTAATATCATATTACTCAAATATTGGCAAATGAACACCGAAATATTCCAAAACCTATCATCTATAATCTGGCCATTGGTTCGTGGTTGGTATTCGTTTTACTCGATGACGTTATGTTAGATAGAAACTTTGTACGTTTATAAACCGAACTGAGAATATGGTTTCAGCTAGTGTGTACACAAGTGTTATAAAATTTTACGTTCGCACTCAAATATTGAACAACGTGGACAGAAGAATGAGGTGTCAAGCCAAAAGAAAATAAATTGTAAAATGCGTACTATGAGACGACCGTACACTTGCACGTATATAAATATTTAAGCGAATATAGTTTTTTATTAAACTACTACAAATATTAAAATTACTTCCTATTATGTAAATGTGTAAATATATTGCCTGTATATTTTTCTCACACGTAATAAATATACATTTTAAAACACACAATTATTTTTGTATTTTGTGTGGAGTTAGCACGAACTTTTTGTAGAACCATCTCCATGTCACAAATTGGTCGACTGTCACTCGTAAAGTAACAAAGTCTACTTACTTGTGATCATTTTTATTTTAATTTCGTTTTAGGTACTACTATTGTGAGTACTTTTCAAATGTTATAGAAGTAGTGTTTTGATTGGTTAATTGTGGGGAAAATGGACATTTGAAAGCTCAATATTTTGTAAACAGATTCATTTATCGAAATAATGATCGTGACATGCTCGCAATATTTTTGAAAGACCTATTCAACGATGACGATAATGGTTATGTGGATAAAACCATTAAAAAAATTCACCCCTTCTTTACATGTAGGGTAGATAACTTAAAAAAATTAGAAACGGTATCTCGAAACTTTTGTCTTTATAAATAAATATTACATATATTTATACATATTCGTTTATTTATCATGCCAAATTTCAGCGTTGTAATAATTGTAGTCTGCAAATAACGCGACTGTGGAAAATGGATAAATGAACAGACACAGTGAAACTTTAGAAGTTCCTAGTTTGGATACGGAATCCTAAATATTCGTATAGAAAAAGACCCTAATGAGTTAATTATAAAAGTTTTTAATTTTAAATTATAAGTGAGCGAGTGCGATATGGGAGCCAATGAGGTAACATCGCTGTTAGGTAAAACGGATAATCCATTCCCTTCAGATAGTGGCGGATATCCATTACCAAACAAAAGAATTCAAGCAAAGGTTTCAAAAGTGAAATTATTATATAAACAACTAAATGTTGTTAGTTTAATGTCGTTACTTACCCTCGCTTTTGAGATAATTAAAAAAAAACAAAAATAGATGTCGTAAAAAATTTAAATGTAATATTACTAACATGTTCATAATAATAAAATGTTGTTCACAAGCTAGTGCTGGTGGTAGCCTTGTAATTTAAAAAAAATATCTTAACGTAAAAACATAGATATTTCCATAAAATAACAAAGAAATGACAGACGACCACATATTATGACAAGAATGCTTAATTCACACTGACGACAGTTTAATCAAATTGTGATCAATTACTCAACTTTTGAAGGCTAATGACGTGTCAATATTCTTTCAGATCGCTAATGATACATCCCTACAATGTACTATCATTGATCCTGATAGTTTCATTGCGTCATAATCCGAACAACGTAGAAATGGTATTCTGTTGGGAGGTATACGAAAACTTTATTTTATCGTTATATTGAAATCTAGTTGCTCGTTTTGGTTTTGTTCAAGCAAGAAAGAGTCAAAGTAGCATTTTTTCTTTAATTTTTTATAAATTACTTATTTATAGCCCATTTTTAACTGTTTTTCAACGGTTTAATGATGTATTCCATGCTTCATTCGAGTATACGACTACACGGTTCAAACTTGTAACATAAAAGTACTTAAATCGATCATTAATTATTAGCGTTTTTTAAATTATGTATATAGTTTTTTTAATGTTATTAATCGTTTTTTTAGAAATGTTATTAGTCTTTTACAGCGATATTTTAGTTGAAAAATACTTCTATGGTCTAATTTTACAATAGAAAACGACCATAGTAGATAACCGTCAATGATTAGTAATAAACACATTTTGAGTTTTTTGTAGGTTTTCGCATAGTTTACATTATTCTCCTACAATATATTAATGAACCGATAAAGTTTAAAAATTTAATTAGGAAGTACATCCTCCACACTTGAAGTCTCTTCGGTTACATCATTATTGTTTATTATATATACGTCCCAGATGTTTAAATATACGTTTTAACCATGTATTCATAACGGGATTATAGTTTATGATGTCCATTGTCCATATTGCCATAGTATATATTATACCTTTTAAAATATGTGAATAATGAGCGTTTTGAGGTTTGGGTGAGAAAAATATAGTAAAACTGTGGGAGTTTTATATCAATGGGATAAGCAGTTTTTATGCCATACCCTATGAAAGAAACAAAATATTGGTCTTTATAAGATTAGCATGAGAGTACGGTTAGAAAATATATTTGCAAGACCAAAATATTGTTATAGTTTTGAGTACGATTTAAAACCGAGGACGCAATACAACAGATTTTGTCGATTTTAATGTTTTGAATTCGATAACAATGATAAACAATCCATGATTGTTTCATTGTTTTGGTTAAGTATTATTGACATTTTTTCTTTGAATTAATATCCGAAATGATAATTGTTGAAGACACGTACCTCAAAGAGAAAATGAAACTATTATACGATCACTCACGTAACTTCCTGTTCAACTATCATTGCCGCAGAGTTATGAGTATGCGTTTCGCCTACAATTATATATATATATATATATATATATATATATATATATATATATATATATATATATATATATATATAACATCTACCGTCTGGCATCAGACTTGCGCATGCGCAGCGGCATGTGTACACGTATACATATATACACCAATTCATTGTATGTATGATGTGCGCGTTGGTCGCTTTTTGGACAGGTAAAATCTTGTGAGTTCGCGTCAATCTGTGTATAAATACATATTTCGTTTTTACGTAGTTTGGCCGTAAACTAAAAAGACCACATTTTTTTAGCTATAATTAATTCAAAATTAATATGTTTTTGGACTTATTTCATTGCTAGCGTTATATGTTTTTGAAGCAATTTATTTACATTTTTTGGTGTAAATATTGTGATTATACCTATATGAAATAGATTTAGAAATACCGGCAAATGACTGTAATTTCATACGCATTATTCGACTTTAGTATTTTTTTACAAGCTCATTTACGTAAAGTTCTTTAATCCTGAGGCAAAGTTGCTGTCGTTTAAGTCAGGGTATTTCAGACAATTTATATATAATACATTTCTCAAATTACAAAATAGTAAGGAATTTCAGAGTGGAGGCATTATACTTTTTATCTCAACCTCATTTGAAATAAAACAATATTCAGCCAGGCACTGCTTCGTCCCGAATAAAAATCTCGAATGGACAAAAAAACAATCAAAGTAAACGATGGACATGGAATTAAAATAAGATTTCGCAGTTCGTCATATTACGCGTAAAAAAATTAATTTTATGTATAGCGGTGGTACAATTATTGTTTATTTAATTTTGAATAGTCGATTCAAAAATAATTTTGTTGATTCTCGAAATTTATTATTTTGTATTTAACACCCGTAATTTTATTTAAGTGTTCTAATGTTTGTTTTTAATAATTTGTTTATATATTTGAACGTAACGTTACGGAAATAAACAAATTTTGATTAAATTTTGAATATCAAATATAATGACACTATTTGATACAATGTGGTATAAATATTTTATTAACTGAAATATTGACATAACTGAAAACATAAAAACAAACAGGATAACCAGTCTCGGTATCTTAATCTGTAACCCCCGAGTTTATTCATATCATGTTAAAAAGTAAATGCGAGTCTCACGTAGGCGGTGATCAGTGGACGTTACGTGATGGCTTTCACAAGTAGATGTGGCGTATGCTAATGAAGAGCTATTGTATTTGAGAAGCAGGAGCTCACAAGTAATTCAATAAAAAAGCTCGTCTGTATTCACAATTTTTTATTAGCTCGTGGGGATGATTATATTTTTTTATAAGATCACTTAAACAGGCACTTTTGATATCAGGATATGGAAATATTTTCTTTTAAACGAGGGGCTATATTTTACTTTTGACTTAGTTTTAAATAATTGTGTGATTCTTAATAACTTAAATGTTCTGCGAGATTTATTCGAAAATGTTTACAATCTTCATATATATTAGATGGCAGCAAAAAATTAAGACATTTTGTTTAAGTTGTCTCTCACGCATGTTTACGTCAACATGTATTTAGTAATTTTTTCTCCATAACTTCTTGTTTTTTTTTCAAAAACTAGTATTTTTCATCAATATTAAAATGGTGTAAATCCTAGAAAATAACCTGCCAATAAAACAATTGCTTAACTACTTGAATGGGATAAAGAAGGACTGGGGTATAAGGTAAAATGTTCAATGTAAATTAAATGTATATTCCAATTTAAATATTTTGATTGGTAAATCATTTAAATTAGAATTAGTCTGCAAAATTTTAAATTAAATCACGCTAAAGACAAACATAGTATAATTCAACAATTAAGCAATTATAGAATAAATCGAAGACAACTTTTATAGATTTAAAACATAGGAAATATCAAATGGAGAAGAAAGTTTCATTCAGCTTTCGATATTAGTATGTTAGTTAAGGGTGGTTCAAATTAAAAAAAAACTCAAAATATTAGATATAAATTTAAATAATAAAAAAGAAAATTTTATAACGTTTTCTGAATACCTACTGCAGATCAGCCCTGTAATACTGTATGTAAGACTTAGCTACGCATTTAGGGGTTTATATTCAAATTGCTTTTATACAATAGTTTCATAAAGTACGTCCGCCCCTGGCTGAATATTTTATATGAAAATCTCAGTTAGTATAAACTTCGGAAAAGTGTTCATGATTAGGCTTCTCATAAATGTATGTAAGGAGGGAAATTTTTTTGGCACATCCTACCAGGTGGAAAAATTTGGATAGGTTATTTGAAATAGTATTGAGGATACTGCTCATAATTTTTAAGCTCACTTTGCGAAATATTGAGTTTCAAAGCGACGTTCAATGTTGGTGTAACCTCTAATTTTTCAATGTTGGAAACCTAACCTTTTTATCTATCATGACACGCACTTAGTTGAAGATTTCTATACCGTACTAACCATTTAAGTTAAAGACATTGCTGAAAACCATACTCGAACCATAGAGAAACATGACTGGATACAGTAAGTAGAGTTCAAATTAATGACAGGAACTATATATTAGCCTAGTATCATGCTAATGAAGGTAAGAAAACCGTACTTTGGAAAAATTAAGTTAAGAAAATTGCGGACAAAAAGCGTTTATTACCTTATTTCATGTTGTTTACGAAGCTGGTTTTTTATTGTTATCGTTGTTTTAGGGATGTAAGATAAAGTCATAGATATCAAACAGATAGACAAAGTCATTTCCAGTTTTATTTTATAATGAACCTATGTATGTTGTATTTCCATTTTCATTATAAACGAAAAAGTTTATTGAAGCTACATGTAGTACCAGTATATTATATGAACGATTGAAATAAAAAAATAAAAAAAAAATTTCACCGGACACACGTCTTTTGCCTGTGATCTATGGACATCGGTAGATAAATTGGAAGAGGATTTCAAAATTTGTATTATAGCGACGAAACGTATGTCTACAGAAGCGCTAACAGATGACCGGATTTGGCCGCCCCCGATTGGGTCTTTTCTCAAACTGTATCCGCTTGTGTGGAGTCATACTACAAGCGTAACTATTATTATTTCATGTCCGTGTAGTTCGAAGGTCTGTAAACCGTGGTCTGTAGTCCGTTTTGGAAAAAAATCCGCCCAAGTGGACGCTTGGAGCGGACCATGTGTATTACGACATTATAATTTGGATTACGTTTGTGGAGGAAGGTCGCGTGAAGTGGTACCCGTTAGAGTAGAATGCGAAGTTTTTACTGACGATTTGAAAATGTACAAGACTTTCTCATATTCATAGAATTTATGCAATGAATTATTTTTTACGCCATAGCAATTTAATAAAACGCTCGCAATCAAGTACTACAAATACTTCTAGAGTGTTACTGAATGTTGGAAAGAAACGCTGTGAATACAGTGATGAGGGAGTGGGGGTTTAGTACTTCAAACTAAAATATGGAACCTTTTATCAGATCACTTATGTGTCTGTTTGTCAGTTCGTCTGTCACAGCCGTTTTTTACGAAGAAATGTCATTCGTTCACATATTTTTTACTATTTAATTTTTTGAATATATTTGGCGTTAATTTTATAGAAATTCATTATTCGCAATTAAATAAAACTACGTGATATAGTATTATTTCTACTTTCTTTAAGTTCTTTACCACGACCTAGGTTTCGTTGTCTTTCCTAATAGCGCACCTGAAGATGTTGTAATACAACGAAACCTAGGTCGTGGTAAAAAACTTAAAGAAAGTAGAAATAATACTACGTCACGAAGTTTCATACAATATACACGCAAATATTCATTCGTTCTTATAAATGATCAATAAAATCTATTTCAATCAATCTTATAAATGATCAAAAAACCAACAATTAAAATTTCGCGTCTCGATTTTTATAATACGATATTTAACAAAAAAATGATCAAAGATTTTGGTAAATTTATTAATAATTGGAATATTATTTTTATAATCGTATTCTTTGAAAATATAATGCGTTCTTCAAAATATTATAAGCGTCAATAATGATACGTGTTAGAATTACTTTCTAGAATGTTACTTAAATCGCGATATACTACTATTGTATTTTGCGACGTTAAAGTATAAAATTGACATTAATATTTGAAATGTGGTGTGGAATATAATATAATAAGTAATAGGGAATAAAATGTACCAACTTTTGCTTCGAGGTAACAATAGAAACGACAATTCAGCCGTGTTTCTTTTAATGAAATTACATCCAGGAAAAATACACGCCATTGTGATTTTGATTGCCAATTAATGACAACAAAGATTGTAATTAAATAAACACTTAATAAAATAAATATATAAAGATGCGATGACTACAACACTGTATTTAAATACCATGCAACACTAAAAATATTAAATATGTAAAAATATTTAAAGTATAATAATATATTTTCTGTGCAATATTTAACGCATTCCGCGTTTAGTTTGTACATTGTGACTTGGGTTTCGACTTGTGTGTACTATAGATGGCGTCTATTATGACACGTAGCTATCGCCAGAGGTCGCTGAATAATGGCTATATACGTTAAATTTACCGCCAATTCCCTGGCGAGACGCTGTCACCAAATTCGAGGTCCGTTTGACCACACCTTGTTTCGCAGATTTAATTCGTCTTACCATATCCAATCGTATGTCAACAATAGGTACTGCTTGGGATATAGTTCGACCCACGTGATACCGCTCCACTATCCGTAATTCCGAATAAGTTTGGTGATGATGATAATGGGTATAGAATATCTCTCTCATGTCTTTATTATGTATAGAATATCTCCCTTTATTTAACACAAACAAATTTAACGAACCGTCACTAATATTAATTTAATTTATTTGTTACTAATAATTTTTATCTAATATAATTTTAATCACAAAATTTTCTTGCAAAGTTTTTTGCTCTTACTAAGGGGTTGAATATCAGTTTCAACTTCTTTTTTTAAAACGTTTTTAGAGTTATTTTTACAAAAATGAATATTGTATTTAAGAATTTTTGTTTTATCGGCTTTCACAAAATGGTTTGCATGACGGCATTTGTAAGAAAAAATAATTATTTCTTTGAATCCCTAAAGAATTAAGATCGTCGTACTTTACAGAGTCAAGTAGCTACGGCTTGTTAACCGGACATGAGCAAAAGACATTCCTATGATATCTATGTATGAGAGAGTATGGTTACTTTGTTTTCTATTTCCTGCCGATTTTCTCTTGAGTATTATAGGTTTTGTAACCCTGGCAACTCAGAACTCATATGGCACTCGTGAAATTTATTTCACAACCATTAACAAGAAAACCCTGTGTCTCGTATTATTAAGTAAATTTCATTCTTCAATCGGACAATTTCCTGTATTCAGGCAATCCTCACCTTTACCACCTATTACTTTCTAGACCAGAATTTTACTAGAATTTGCCAGTTTCCCGCGTCATTCAATTTTTCAACTCTGGTGGTTGAAAATCGCGGTTGCACTAGATTGTGATTTTTATATGAAGAATGAATGTATCGATATATTTGTCTATATATTAGAGATAACATTTTCTAAAGTAAATAATTAAGTTAATGCATACATTTAAGTGATTACCAAGTATAACTGCGTCAATGTCTATGTAATGTTACATAATTTCTCGAGACAATAGGCCCTTACAGACGGACGTATGTACGGTGAATTTAATTTATATGTACTCACTTTTCCTTCAGTTTTGGTACTAAACTTTAAAAGAAAATAAATATTTAGAAACATTTTATTCATTTTGCTATCCTGGAAGAATGCGATGAAAAGGTAGTAACTCGTACAGTTTAGACTTAAAAGGTAATTAAAATAAAATTTGAAATATTTAATATGATAATTTAATCATAGGCTGATCAAATTATCATGTTAAATAATCATAAGCTGAAGGAATCAGCTTATAGCAGCTAAAACTAAAAGTTACTTTTTTATTTAAGTAGTTTGTGCGGAGTTTTCATGAAATTTCTAGAGATCCGACTACATGTCATAACTTAGTCACAATTATTACTTATAAGCTAATAGATGCCACCTATCTGTGAATTTTATTTTTTAAATTTTTTAGAAATAAATAGTTATTTAGCTGATAGGAGATAGGGTATACGTAATTCTAACAAAAAATATTATTTTAAGGCTTCTAACATTTCATAAAACGGATACCTGTATTGAAAAAATATTTATACCATACCCGCCATATTTTGAACGATTTATGACCTGTTTAACGATATTCTATCACCTATGCGAATAATACAATTTACCCCTGTTTTATATTTGTCTGTCCATCTCTCGTGACCTACAGATTGAACCCTTGAAACTCTTATAAAAAAATAGTGATGAGATAATTATAAAAGTTACTAAGATTAAGTTATAGGTGAGCGAGTACATGGAGGCGAATGAGACAACATCGCTGTAAGGAAAAATGGATAGCCATAAACAAATCCATAACCAAACGACAGATTTCAAGTTGACCTTATTACAGTGCAAGTATGACACGAACATATGAATATTGCTATCTCAATATTGTTATCTCACTCTTACCTTTTAGACTATTTGAAATAAATGAAAAATTAATGCAGTAAACATTTAGTAAAATTAAGTATTATTTCCATATGTACTTACGAATAAAACATGGCTACTGAGGGAGGTAGCTACGCAATTTAAAAAAAATATTTCTCAAAACCCAGGGACATGTTAAGATAGATATTTACATAAAATAAGGCAGTAACAGCAGACGACCATATATTATGAAATGACTGCGTAACTCGTGGTAATAACATTTTAATAAAATTGTGATCGAACACTTATGAGGACTAATGAAATTTTCTTGTCCTTTCAGACCATTAAGGATACATCGATATAATACAATATAAATCATAATAATTTTGAAGTATTATAATCGGGAAATTGTAGAAATGTTGTTTTATTGAATGGTATATGAAAACTGTTTTAATGCTATCTTGAAAATTCGCGCCCCGGTTCCTTCGTTATATATATATATATATGTATATATATATATATATATATATATATATATATATATATATATATATATATAATTATTGTATTTTCAAGATCTAATTATTTATTCCGTGTTTTAGTTAAGTATACAAATATATGATCTAAACTTTTAACATAAAAATGCTTATATCTATTATTAATTATAAGTCATATAGTATTTTAAAGAAATTCTGGACTTTTTCGTAAATTTTTTTATCGTTTGTAATGTAATGTATCAAATCTTTATATAAAGATACATTTTTAATATGAATATAACGGTTTAATTTGCTTAGTAAAAACACTTCTGTGATATAATTCTAATAAACACGGTTTGACTTTTTTGTAAATTTTATATTGTTTAAAACATCTTCGTGCTTTATTTTAATGAGCTCCCTTCACTTAAATTAATGCTCATTTTCCACAAATACTACAACTTTACTTATTTTTTATGATGACCAAATGGACAGAGAATGTATTGTATTTTAGAATGTGAAATAATGATTAAGTAAGGAAAGAAACTGATCATAGTGGTTAAGCGAGAAAAAAAGTAGTATATATTACGATAATTAGTAGATTTCCAAAAGTAGCTGTTTGCCAAATAATTTGTGGCACTTAAAACTAATAAAAAATATCATATTAAAGCTTAATATTTCGTAAACGTATCCCTGAATATTTCGTAAATGAAACCCTATCCTCTTATTGCACCCGAAATCAATTAACCTAAAAAGAGACTTGTTAGAAGCGATAAACTAAATAATTATTAGGCCTACGTACGTAAAGTTCGCACAAAATATATAACGATGAATCTAGATGACATACTTTTTGAGATATTCACAATAATATTCTTTTTCTTAATAATGTTAGCCATTATTAAATATTTGTTACGCTAAGCCATATTAGTGCCGATTTACGATAAATTTAACACTTTAATTTCAAACGAGGTAAGAAACTTTCGATGCGCGAATCAAACTCTCACTTCGCTGGTTTTTTAAATAAAATTCCTATGTGCTTACAATTCTTAACCGCATGTACCAGAAAATGTGGGTGGAACTACTTTGAAAACTAAAACTACTTTATACACAAATATTTCGTACTATTTATATATATCGCGACGTTAATTTCTTTGGTAAGTAAAATTGACATGTTGTTTAAATTGCAATTTCCATCTGATTATTTCTGTAATTTTCTTGATATATTTTAGTTTATCTAAATGTCCGATTGTTTTGGTCACCTTATGGTTTTTTACTCTACGTTTTAAAATCTTCGTTCCAACATTGCTTTGTAAATTATGCTATTGGCAATATAAGATATATTACGTCCAAATCAGCTCATAGTAGTGACATATTGTATACATGCATAATGTTACTTTCAACCTCAGTCCTTAAGAATATGTCACGGTGTCCCTGCCATTCGTCATAGCGACATGTGAATAATTTAAACAAAAATTAATCAAAAGTATCTCGCAGGACGGGCGTAGGTCGACTGTAGGTTTCGATATTGAAGACTTTCTGTGAGCGGGCATCGTATGCGATAAGTTAATGATTGTTTCGTAATGCTGTGTTGTTATGACACTTACTCTTATTGGTTCATTGGGTAGTTTCTTAACCATGTAATATCACATTTCTTTAGCCACATATGCCAACCACTTATTATATGTGTATATTAGCGTAACCCAGAAATTTCGTTGTACTAAGACTCGACACGTGAAGCATCGATCGATCGAACATCGATTTTAAATATTTTTTTTCATTCCTAAAGACTAAATTATAAAGTAATTATTTAAGTATTTTACTATATATAATTGATATACAGTACCGATTTATCGCAGTAAACTATTATGAGTAAACTATTACTGACAAAACACCAGTATAGCCCCGCTCGATGAGCGATCGGGTATCGAACTCGGGCCCCAGCGGTGAATCGCTCCGTCAAAGACTTTATGCCTTGAGATAAATTCAATAAATTTCAACTACGAAGATGCTATTATTCTTTAATTAGTAATTTTGAAACACATGTTTACGTTTTATTCATACACTTCTAAAATCACAAAATAGCAAAGAAATTCGTAGCGGAGGTCATACACTTTTATATTATTCTTACTACTCTTCTTCACTTGTAATGTTCGGACAGACTCTCTTCTTCATGCAAAGTACCCAAGTAAAAAAAAACAAAAAGCTGGTCTAGTGCATACCAGACAAGGAATTGAAATTTAGTTCCTTGGTTTTTATCTCGTGCATCGAGTATGTATTTAATGTCTCGCGCAATGGCGGTACAAACGTTGTTTAATCGATTTGGATTTGTTAATGCAAAAACAATTTAATAATATAATTCAATTAAAATTTAAATAACTTAATAAATAGCCGTAATTTTTATAAGAATTCTGAGTATTTTTATACTAATTTTTTTAGGGCTTTATCCCTTACGATTTTGGAGGCCTAGGGCGTATGACTAGTGTGAAAATTTAAAAATAATCATGAGTAATGAAAAGAGAGAAGGGTGTAATATAAGAGTGTTTTTATTTTCCTGGCAATGTCATAATGTAAACATGAAGATAAATTTATCTTATTTTCAACTCTCATGACTTAAAATTATTTAGGAACCCTTACTTAATTGATCCCAAAACATTTATTTTTTAATTTTCTTTGCTAATAACCATATTCAAATTGATGATCATAATTATAATCATAAAATTTATATATATATATATATATATATATATATATATATATATATATATATGGATATATATATATATATATATATATATACATATATATATATATATATATATTTATATATAAAAAAGTGATTTATTATATATAAACATAGCAGCCATGATAGAATGCTATATTCCTTTATGTTGACAAACTTCTTTACGGTCTTTTTTACGGTTCTTTACAGAAATTGTATATGCATTTCCGATTCCAGTGCCATTACCTTTTTTTAATGTTTGTTCTAAGTCGTAATCTGCCACTCTCAAATATACACTTTATTTAATTTGATTTTTATTAGAATAATGTACAGTTTTTATTTCAAAGAATAAAAGCTTTAGTTTAAACTGTGAAAAAAGATATATTTGAACGGTCACCAACAAGCCTTCACCCGAAGTGCTTCGCAGCTTTTTCAACATTCTCATAACTTAGCCGTGTCGAAGGTTGGCAGTCTTATTTACAGTATGTAATACTCATTTATTAACATATTACCGTAAGAAGATGTACTTTAAACTGTGAAAAAGAAAATTATTGCTACTTAGTTGTTTACGTGTTGCACATATAAATTTGAAATTACGGTTTAATTTTCGTTCATATACGAGTAACTAAGCTTCGACGAATGTTGGTCACAACCTGTAGGTAATGTGCGGAAGACTCAACACCATTAAAATGTTGCAACATATAAAGTGTTTAAGAAACCATTAAAACAAATCTGCAAATTGTTTAACAGAAAAAAAGAGAACGTATATGTCGATGAATCAATCAAGTGCCTGTATTGGAATGAAATTCCTTATCGTAAATTGACACATTTGATGAATGAGAGTTAGCCCGAAAAAAGTGTAAGATTTCGACAGACACTTTTGCAATAGTAGAAATGTGTAAATTCTATTCGACACTTTCGCTACAGTATAAGCTTTTGCGTATTTACCAGCTTATGTCAATGTATAAATATATTACCACAGTAGAGACGTGCGGCGTGCGCATAATCTGTATCCGTTTGAGCGTGTGCATTTAGCAATCCGTGCGCGCCATAATATTCCTAAATAATAAATTAATAACCTCTCTTCACTATTTTATAACTCATGTCATTGTTAACAATAAAGAATAAATTGTGTAAGTGATTCAGTAGAAGTTGAGGATGGTGATGATGAAGTCAGGTAAGTACCAGTGTTAAAGTGACAATAAGTGGATGATTTATTTGAACTTAAATTTTAGTATCATCTTTTATTTCATTCTTAAATTTGACATAGTAATGAATCATATTAACCTGTATGTATTTCAACAGCCAATACTCAAAAATATTTATAGAGAAATTTCAGGAGAGTTATTTTTTTATTCCATATTTAGTGGTGATTATCGTTTGAAAGGGTTAATCTATAATATAAGGGCCTCAAAAGCAGTGTTTTCATAATTTTAGGTGGTATTTCTTCAGATATATACTAAAAGACAAGCGATAAATATACGTTTCACCTTTATCTCTGAACTTGCTTAACCTAAAATTATGAAAAATTAGGTTTTTGAAATCCTAAACAAGGATCGTAGGAAAACGATGGCGATTATCCTAGATCTTATAATGTTTGTAATATGCGCCACGTTTTTACTTCTGTGAACGATATAGTAAGCAATAAATTTAAGTCATGAAAAAATAATATTTATAAATAATTTAATAGAAATGCCATGTAGATTTAAATATTAATAAGTGCCTAAATATGTGCGGAATTACTATAGGCGAGCTATGCTCGTATTTAACAAAACAAACTAATCGTTGATTAAACACTACCTAGCAACTTTAAAATAAGAATCCAATTATTGATTAGGTAGACAAAACACTAATTGAAATAGATCAGAAACGTTTAATAAAATTCTGAATAATATGAAAGACGTAATTGAAAACATAAATACAAAACCGATCTCGGAGAACCGATCTCGGTTTATTAATCTCTGAGCCTGGATGTTCACATAGTGAGCTAACAAAAGTTTATTTACGTCACGTAAATAAGTCAATGCAAGCCACATGTCGACGGTGACTACCGGATGTTATGCGATGGTTTTCACAAGTGGATGTGGCGTTTGCTAACGAAGAGTTGTTGTTCTCATGAGAACCGGGGCTTACGAGTAATTCAATAATAAAACTCGCCCATATTCGACATATTTCTGTAGTTTGTGGAGATGATTATATCCGTTTATACGATTACGGAAATAGATGATACTTTTATTATTAGGATATGCAAATATTTTCTTTTAAATATGGGTTTAAATTTGAATTTGAACGCAGTTTCAAACCATTTTGAGATTCTCAACGGATGAGAGGCTAATTCTAAGAGGTTTATGTAAAAAGTTTGTAAACTTCGTAAATGTTAGATGGGGGCAGAAAAGAAATTGAGAGAGATTATAACGAGACATATTTTTATTTTTCAAAATAATAATTAGCATTTTCCTTGAAAGGTTCTAGACCTTAGAGGTCTAATCCGCGGGGAAATCGATTGTCCAAGTCTCTGAAACTCGCACAACCATTTGTGTCTCTGAAATTTGCGTAATCTCAGAAACATGCAATTTGAATTATTGGATGTATAAATTGTGAAAATAATTTACACACAAAAAAAAATTTAATTACAAATTAAATCTACACAAAGTATAACCTAAATTACGTTACTCTAAAACCAACCATAAGTAATTCCAAAATAAAAATAAGATAATAACTTGAATACCACTAAATTTGAAATTAAATGAATAAGATAAGACGGAGAATTTTTTTTTATTATGTTTAGGCACAAGTATGATAAGTCTAAATAGTCTACATTTATATGTCTAAATTTAAATTAACTTGAATTATGGATTGTTTACAGGAAACTGAAATCGGCCAGAAATAATTTTGCACAGAACAATATAGAAGAAAAAATGGGATTTGAACCTGGCGTATTTTAAAAAGCTTTAGACTATTTTTAATAGTATTAATTTGTTCGATTGATAGATATTTATTGACAGGCTTTTTGGAGGTATAATCTACTTGTATATCAATTTTGGAAACATGACATATGTCCACGCAAAGTTAGCATTGATATTAAACATGTAAATCTATTCAGTAAACGAACATAAATTTTATATTACGTTAAGTATGCTGATATTCATATACATAAAAGAATTAAAAAATATGTAAGTGCCAATACAAATTGTTTCGTTGAATAATATTATTCAGTATAATACGTAAAATTATTTAATAAAATATTAATCGTTTCGTTGTAAAATACATTTATTTCTGTTACAAAATTAAAGATTAAAGTATACGGTTAAGTCTAATTAATTTGGAGAAAAATACCAAGAAGGGGCTATTAATATTAAAATAATATAATAATATTTAAAAATATTAAATATTTTTACTGAAATACCTTGCATCTTACATCTTTAATTAGAAGCGCTTCTTTTAACAGGTCTCGTATACTACGTTTTCAGTGGTTTAGTAGTAATTTATGTACTAAATTTTATAGTCCAGATGTTATAGAAGTAATTGTAAAAATGTTATCGTTCTAAATGGGCCTTTACATATTTAAAAATTATATTGTAAATAAATATCTTTTTTGGATCAACTAAAACAGTTAAGTGAGACAGATAGTAGATTGTAAAATATTTAGGACTGATTAATAGACAACGACCAAAACAGTGGAAAAAAGAGAACAATAATCAATTAAAAATGAATAAAATATGGTGTTGTATATCGACGGATTTAGATGACGAATGTTCTAGGAAACAAAGGGATTGGAAATGTATAAAGGGTTTTTTCAAGTGACACTTGTTTATCGAGATGAGTTACCGAGATATCACGATTTAAATTAGAAATTTTTCTGATTTCCGCAGTAAATATCTTTTTGCTGTAACGATTTATGTAAAAAATTACTATAACGAGTTTTCACAACATAATTTACGGTATTATGATATAATTTGAATTGTTATGAAATAATTCCAATCGTGAATCTTTTATTGTGTTAATGAAATAATTCCAATTGTGAATACTACCTACCAAAAATATTGAAGAGAACTTTTTGATGTTAAAATTTAATCTTCAGTCAATCCTAATGAATAATAAATCCGTCGATAATGAATCTTCACCCTTCTTCAGACTTCAATTTTTTACAAATACCGTCGATGATGATTCTTCAATAACTTGAGATGCAACCTCTGTTTAAAAATGAAAAGTAAAATAATATTTAAGTTGGGGATACTAGTCATTAATTTTTTCTGTTTATACTAAAATTATTTTATCGTTCTGGACAAATATATGATTTTACCTATCGTTTCTCTTCTAGCCTATTTGACGAAGAAGTTAATGATGATATTGTTTAATTTAATAATTCTTTCATGGACATTTAGAAGTATTTCATTCTCATTTATGTTAATACATTAAAAATCTTCGAACGATGATAACAATATGAAAACTATGAAATTTTTGGTTTACATTTTTTAAATAATTCTTGCAATTACGTAATTGGTAAGAAAAATTGAAAAGATTACAAAGTTAGAGACAAGGGTTAGAAGTTTATTGCAGAAATTTATTATTTGAACAAAATACTGCGCTGCAACCAAGGTGGGATTGAACATTTCCAGCAAGGAAGTTTTGTATAAAAAACTTTTATAATATTATCAAGATTGTAAAAGTTTTAGCAGCTGCAAGTACAATATAATTTAAGAGGCGGAATGACGTTAAGTTTAAAAGTATTATTTTTGGAAAATGTAACATAAATATATTTTAAGCGAAATAAAAAATGTAATAACTAGAATAATAGTCGATTCTCGGTGGGCGGGTCGCGTTGCCCGCCCCCGTAAATCATAAGCAACCAACGGCATTTCCGCTACATCGTTTGAATAATTATTTGTTGCTAACGCAGTGCGAAACGTTGTGCGAATATAGTAATAATTCTTGCACCATAGACATATATTATCGATTTAGTATACAGACTACTTTGATTTATATGAACTACACTTCACTTAATTTAATTGAACTTATATATAATAATTTTGTAAAAGTTTAAATTGTGTGCCGTTCTTTGTTAAATTAAATTTCTAAACACGCGGTAGTATATACTACAAATTCACGTAATGTCATACACTTCTTTCACTTACGGTTTTTTCATAGTTTTAAAATGATAAATAGTATTTTAACATTTAAATGTAGGTAATCCTACTGAGATTAAGACAAAAGAGGGAGTAATAACATTATTGTTTAAACTTTAATTCAAATTTTTATTTACTGTTAGTGATATTAAATATTTAATTTCATAAGCTGAAAATAATAGTAATTATAACACCTTACTACCAGTCATGAGTTATACAGGAGACCTAGAGAGAAGAAAAAGTCTGAAAGCCCAGTAAGACAAATTGGATATATCAGTGACGTTTTCATGTAAAGTTGTTAATATATGTATAGTCCAAGCACAAACAGATAAAATTAAAGTGGAAATTGAATATATATATATATATATAAATATATATATATAGTATACTTTTTTACTTGTTTATATCTTTTCGAAAAGTGAATTTTTCCAACGAACAAAAGAATGAAGTATAAGACTAGATATACATTACAACATTAATAACATGAATTTGTAGAAATATTAGGTATGTTTAAGATTATAATAAATCATCTGAATTATCGTGTGATTTCACGTATACTTTGCATAATTTTAAATTTTTTTAAATTGTATTTTTTAATTGTTTTCTATTTCGACAAACTACTTCTTTGGTCGTCTGCCAAACTTACAGTTTTATGTGAAAAGATATTGCAGTTGTGATGTTGGTAAACGTTTCATTTGTTTAATTTCAATAAAGGAATTCTTATTGAAATTGAGGGAAATTAAATTAACAAAGATATAAACATCACATAAAGATTAATTTACAAGAAGAAATTTTTATGTTCAAGTTCATATTGTTATCAATAGGTAAATGAGAAATAGTATTTGATTTAATTGCTATTTTACATAATAAAGCTTAGTAAAATATCATGTACATAAATATGTGAAAATGTAACATTTTTTCCATTTATTTGAAATTCTGAACAATTTTAACTCCTTTGAAGGGAACCATTTTTCGAATATTGTTGTGGTACCTGAAACTACACCCAATGAGCTCGAAAGCTTCTGTATTAACTTTTTATGAATTAGCATAGAATTTCGGTATATTAATTAAGCATTTCTAATAGCAAGCAATAGAGTATTGTAGGCGAGCAATTTGGAGCGTTTTACGACTTTTTGAGGTATTTAAGCTATGCAAATTGTAAGAAAGTTGGAATTCGACCTCAGAAGTCTACATTTTTAGGAAAAGAATATATTGAATATATTTGGCGTTAATTTTGTAGAAATTCATTATTCACAATTAAATGAAACTACGTGATGTAGTATTATTTCTACTTTCTTTAAGTTCTTTACCACGACCTAGGTTTCGTTGAATTACATCTTTAGGTGGCCTATCAAGATTTTGTAAGTGTTTCGTAGCATATGTGCTAATAGCCCATCTGAAGATGTTGTAATACAACGAAACCTAGGTCGTGGTAAAGAACTTAAAGAATGTAGAAATAATACTACATCACGTATTTATTTGTTTTATCATTTAATTGTGAAAGGAATATATATTCCTAATCATTTACCTTGGTGTCGTATTTGAAGAAAAATGAATCTTTACGGTCTCGTATTGGTGTCTAATTTAGTTACTTGTCTCAATTTGAAATTTCTACTTTTACGTAGAAATTTAAAATTTTCATTGTTTTCCCAAAATTATTTTAAGATAAATGAATAAAAATGTTTGTTTTTAAAATAAATTTAGGGGCTTAATTATGTTACCGAACTTTTCCTTTCAAATATCTTCTGTCTTTTATTTGCATTTTAAACAATTTTGAAATTATGTATTTAGCGTGATGTAATTTAGTAAATCACGTGGTCTATGTCAGTACATTAAACCGCGTGGTGCCGACTTCGACACCCCGCTGCTTACCGAGCGAGCCGAGTGATTTTAATGGCATAGCTGAATGCCGCAGACCAGCGGATGGCAGCAGTGCTACCGGAGTAAGAAGCCACGCACTGCGATTGCCAAGCGCAGTGATTATGGAGATTTCCTCTAGCCAAAATTAGATTTTCAAAACAAAATTTGAGACTTGCTAATAGCCCACCTAAAAATGTGATAAAACGAAATCTAGGTCGTGGTAAAGAATTTAGAGAACGTTAAAATTTGAGAGATTAGTGTAAATAGCATCGGAAATGACATGAGATTAGTTCCGAATTTAATTATTAAGTTTAAAGACAAAATACGATTTCCTAAACAAAATTTGAGAGATTAGTACAAATGTCATCGGGAAAGACACAAGCACGCGAGATTCGTTCTAAATTCAATGGTTAACTTTATAGCCAAAATCCAATTTTTAAAATAAAATTTGAGACATAGTATAAAGAGCTTGGGAATGCCATGTGCACACGAGATTAATTCTAAGCTTAAGATTTTGATACCAGTTTCTAATGTTCTCACCTATATGGATGACTATTATTAAATATATTTTACCTTTTGTAAATCATTCTTTATTTATGCTCCATACTTAGTAATGTTTGTTAAATAATCTTTACATGGTGCTGTAATACTCAAAAGAGAAACTGGAAATAAAATAGATAAAATTAAAATAGTTGTAAGGTATCGTGTGACACCCGATAGAAGAAAAGTTAATCATGTATCGCACGTAAAATTCAATATTTAATTTATATATATAATATCGATACAGTAATAAATAATAGACATTTTACCATTAATTTTCGAATTACATATCACACAATAAAAAAAACTTAAGAAAAAAACAAAACTGGGCAGCACAAATTGTTGCGCACTTATGTGGGTAACAATACGTTTTGCCCAGTCAATGAGGAACGTTTCATCGCCGATTTTATGACGTGTCACTTTTTAGTTAAGGTCCCATCCCGAAACTTTGTTACAAAGCTTCACTTCTAAAAAAATTGGGATCCAGAGATCTCTAAATAGTCGATACAGTAATTTTTCGATACTGTGCTGTTAATATTTTACAATATTATGGATAACTTTACTCATATTTTGAAGAATTCTACTAGTAGAACCTTCCAAGGAAGAATTTAACAAATTAATAAATTTATACTCTATCGATGGATATATCAATATCCATAATATATAGATGTGACTTCATTATAGTCACAAATTAAATATTTACTTAATAACATTTATATTTACCATCTAGAATTATTGTCATGTCAGACAGAGATAACATTTTCAGTGTCGTCTATAACTATTTCTAACAAAATAAATTAAAATTTTCAATTCTAATTTATTTATGATAATTTAAATTAAAAGGAAAGTAAAGGGATCAAGGAAAAGGTCAAGAAAACAAAGGACTTAGTACAAACCGAAATGTTGTTGAGGCAAATATTTAGGATATCTAGGGAAGATTGATTATCATGAGCCAAGTTGCATGTCTGGGAATGAAGTTTTTGAACACAACTGTAGTCCTTGGTTGAATAAATATATGCATCTAAATGAAATATAACTACATAGATAATATTTATTAGGATTGATTAGGATATTGATAGGTAGAGCGAAAGAATAATTACAAATTGCTACTAACTTAAATAGTAAACGAAACTTAAATGTATGAACGTACATCGAATATAAAGGTTTAGAAATTTCCTTATAATGTAATATAATCATATGAAAAATCCTTATAGTGTACATTTATCGTTCTCAGTTTGAATTTTAATGTTAACCGACTCCATTTATTACACTCCATACATTAGATAAAGGAAGATAATAAAGTTATAGAATTTATTTAACTACGTCAGTTCCATCTGTGACATGACAGCTAAGCTTACCATCCAACAGTTGTGATTTGCAAGTACTACTTAATAAATTTTCTGAGGTAGGTCTTAAAATTTCTTAATAAACTTAATTTAGTGTCATGAATAATTTGACAGAGAGCGTATTGTTCATAACTTACAAATAATACAGTGATTAAAGAGACAAAATAACCTCCAAGATATGTTGCACGAAACAGTGAACATTTTTTACGTATTGCAAGGTAGCATTGATGTATTACTCTTTTGCATACTTTCGTTCAAGCTGACGTGAAGTTTTATTCAGATAAGTAAATAGCGTGTTAACTTACATGTATTTATTTAATATACGATACTTATTTAAAAGGGAGAATCTGCAACAACGCAGCAAGCGGCGTCATCGTTAGCCTTTACTCTGGGTCGATGGTTTAATAGTCTAAAAGGAGAATAATACGCCCCCGCTTAAACGGAAAATTGAATGTTTTCCCGCAAGAACTGCATCTGAAGGAACTTCATCTGAGAATCGCGGACTTCTAGACTAGCAGCGGCTTCAAACGGAGGGCCCTCCACAAGATCTTCCTCTTCTCACTGTGATGCCGGGCGCGGAGGATGTTCGCACTATCATAAAGGCGTAAGCGTAAACGGAACCAAGTCAACCAATCACGTACGAAAAGACACAGCCAATTTGCAGTCAGCGCGTGCATCGATGATTCGCTATTAAAACGGTTTATTCTTCACAATTTAGTTTTTGAATAAATGCAGCGTCACTTGCGGTGCACTTTATAAAATTGTAAACCTTAAAAATATACATTATACTTTATAACAATCAAATTAGTGTTATTTAAACTCCAATATTAGTCTCCATATTGGCGCAAATATAAAAAACAAAGCAACCTTGCAAAAAACATGATGACATGATGTTTTGCACAAAGATGGGTCGGATTTGGAGGTACGAGCAACACAATCACTACCTTCAGTCCCAATTTTGGAGGGAAATATGTTTGTTTTCATGGTTATTTAAATTATAAAGTAAAAAAATAAAGACTTAGAATCTAATTTATTTTAATCATTCTAGGTAGCACTGTAAATCTTAATTTCTACTTATAAGTACGTAACTATGACCACGCGAGCAAAGTTGCTGATTAAATTTGGTATGTATAGATACAGCAAGTTTTTCTTTCAGTGCATAGGAACTTTCAACAAATTAGTGTTGTTAGTGAAAGTTATTTTGGTTTGAAATTTCATTAAGAAAAATATCGCTTGTCGTGGCGTTTCATTCATTTGCATATATTCAAAATTCAAATTCAAACTAACAAAAAAAGTGGAAAAAAATTGAACATTTTTTGAGTTTATTTACTCGTATGATCTACTTAAACGAATAAAATGACTCAAACTGGGCGAAAAAGTGGAATCAAATAAAAACTAGATACGACGAGACTGAGAAATTATTATTTTGGTTATTAATATAATGATAGAATGACTGCCGCAGATTCTTTTTTTAATTGTAACATGTATAGACATTTTCATAAAATACATAAAAAGGAAGCAGAGTATATATTTTTTTAAATATTTGTTTAAATTTTTAGTAAGAACGCAGAATATTGCAGCGTAAAAATGTATGGAAAATTGAAACTATAATTTCTTCAAGATATATTGTAATTTTTCTCTTGCAACATTGCATTAATCCATATTTTTATCTTAATGAATTAATGGAGGAAAAATAAGTTTTTTAAGTCTTTTTTCGCATTTCGAATTAAAGTGTAATTACAAACAAAATCTGATCGCAAAATAATTTCAACGAAAATCGTTTACTAAATTATGCGGTGTTAAAATTTTAGGTCCTAATATAATTATTATTGCTAGTTCCAAAAGGCAACAATCCACTCTGTGGTCTTACGGAAAGATTCAAATATACAATTTCAAAAATTCAAATATTCAAAAAACTACATTGATCACAATTAAATGAAACTACGTGATGTAGTATTATTTCTACTTTCTAAGAAAGTAGAAATAATACTACATCACGTAGTTTCATTTAATTGTGAATAATGAATTTCTACAAAATTAACGCCAAATATATTCAATATTTCAAAACTAAATTAATATTGGATGTGTGTTTAAAAATCACGTATAATTTTCTATTTACATGTTTCTCTTATGTGGAATTTTAATTAAGGCTTTGGGTTCTGGATGATTATGAGCCATATTATTTTATTATATTTACGCCAAGTTTCATCACGATCTGTTTAGCCGTTAATCTGCGATTGAGTAACAGACATACAAATATATATTTTGTGTATACATATTAGCATTCCACATAAGCAAAGTCGCCTTTAACAATCTATTTACATGTGTCACTTCATCCTACTAATTTATAACATGTTAAATTTCATAGTAATTCGTTGGTAAGTTGTAGAGTTATTAAATAGGGGAGAGCGGGGCTGGAAGTTCCGATTTTGAAAAAATTCTCATTTCACGCTTACTGTATAAACTGATCTTTCCAATTTTTGGTCTGTGTATGTCAAATTTAATGTAGGTTTAGACTTCATATTCATAATTTTAATATATTTTGTAGTTTTCAACCTACACTCAATTTAATGTAACTAGGTGGTGAAGCACAATTAACCCCGGGGGAGGGGCGTGTTGTGCCGATGTTGAGGTTGGTTGTGCCGCTCATAACATTGCACATTTACTTCGAAAATAAATGGTTTTAGAGAATGAAATAATAAACACAAATTTAATATTTTTCAATGTGTTTATTAATCAGTTAGTAAACATCAACATTCATATTATGCTTTTAATAATTCTGCAACTATCTTTTATTAACTTCTTAATTTTTATATTCTTAGGAATAGCTATCACAGCTTGAAAATAAAAAAAGTCGCAACTTATTGCTTAAAATCAATTATTAAACGTAACATAACTTCTTAATTTATAATTCTTGCCAAATATTTATTTATTAAATTAGAGATCTATGCTAGTTTTATATTGTAATATAAACAAATAAACCAAAATTTTATACAATTTTCATTTTAGAATAATTCAACAATAATTTGACCAGAACAGTTGTTCTAGGACTATAGCAGAATAGTTATTCTAGGACTTATTTAAGCGAATTAGTCTTAAGTTATTCCTATTCAGTATGCCTTATAATTAACTATCATCTTATTCTGATTCATCCGAATCACAATTAGGACAAACATATATGACACGTTTTCTCATTCAGTTCCGAGTTAGAATAGGAATCGCAGCGTATCAGGCAAGACCATTCTAGTCCATCTTCTTCGTCGCTTTTATTAGATTCTTGCAATACTTTTCTTGTCGATTGTTTAACGTTGTCTTTCTTTTTGTTGCTGTGTTTATTTTGTTGCTTTTTAGCTTTGTTTTTGTTTAACTGGCCTTTGTTTTCGTATTTCTTTTTAACAATTCTCTTCTTTGCTTATTCTCCAGCCAGTGCACTTTTTTCAGGTGTATTAGTCAGGACAGCTGCTTTTATAACACGTCGTTTATTTGCTGTGGATACTCGGGGAGGTGTTTTGGGCAACGGCTTGATAATCTCTGGTGAGGATGTAGTCTTATCATTGGAGGATTCTAGTTGAAGATTGCATCGTTGAATGAAATATCCAGGACCATGTTCTGGACTATATGGCCGAATTGTTTCCTGCTGAGCATTGTTTTGAACAGGTTTCTGTAAAGGTTCTTGAAGATCTTCGCAGTCATTTACTTGAGCTACTTGTTCGCTTTCAGCTAGGCTTGTACGTTGGATATCTTGACGCTGGATGCCCGATGGACCAGGTTCATTGCTTAGATTTACTCGTTCTGATAGTGGTAGATCGATGACAAAAAAGGTGCATAGTCTTCGTCGGTGAACATATTGGAATTATAAGGTCCTATGCCTGTATTTTTTAATGTGTTGCAGATGTTAATCGGTGTTGAAGCTAACGGCCAAGCGTATTTCACAATGCCTGGAATTTCGTAAATTGACATTGTTTTTCCGGGTATGTCTTGAATGGACCGTTGATACCAACGTCTAACGATTGAAGACGATGTGTACAGTGGGGGTGAAAGGAAAGCATTGTGACGTGGCTTTCCTTTGCCTTTTCGTCTACTTTAATATCGATGTAGGATGAATGATTGTCCAATAGCAAAAGCACTGGTTCCTCAGGTATGGGTTTTGTATACTTTACGAAATTATCCATATAAATAAGACATTCTGTACTTTTCATACACTATGAGCTGTTGCTATTTCTAATGCATTCTGGACCATCGCGTAAAAATAGATTTTTAAATTTTAGCCGTAGAAACACAAACATTGGTGGGATCATACGCATTTACTCACCTGATGCAAGAGCAGCCAGACAAACCCCACACTACTCCGACTGCGACTCGGCGAAACTAAAATGGACATGCACGACCGAATGATATTATAGAACGTAAAACGAAAATATAGCTATCTCTTTTCATGTTCGAGCTATATCCATCGGCACACTTACCCCTGCACTTTCAGCCCCGCTCTCCCCTAATAAATTAAAATGCTGATTGATAAGGTTAGTAGGTATAGTTAATCACAAAAATATATAAATTGTTCCATTGTTATTTGATTCTAAAAGATTATGATGTCAAGAGAAATTTTCGTTTTGAACTTTACTTGATATGTATTTGAAATGGGTATTAAATAAATTTAAGAAAAATTGTTTAAAAATATTGTTCACGTGAAACAAAGTTCAATCATGTAAGTATATACGGATATATGTAAAAAGTTACAACGAACTGAACCAAACTATTTAACTAATATTTTCTATAGTTTTAAACTAATATTTTCTATATTTGCACACTAGTTCCAATATGGTTATTTTTAAATTAGGCGTAAAAAGCAAAGATGGCGGAGTATCGATCTTAATGGTATTCGTGCTGACATGACAAATCTTTATAATATGGAATTATTTGAACTAATTTTCCCTAATTAAGTATGCGTTGCATGCCCAAATATTACATTACAATAATACGTTTAAAGTATAACGTAATTAGAATTTATTTCAGTGTAGGCTATTCTTAAGTGGTAGGTTCAAGTATCTCAGATCTATGATAAGTCATCCGAGAAACATCTAAAGAAAGATCTGGTGGCGCATTCAAATGGCTAAAGATACTGTGAATAGGCCAGAAAGGTCTCCAATGACATTGAAAAAGATTCACAAGAACGCTTCTTTACTTTATCTTTCTGTATCGGTCCCAATCTTTAAAATCTGTCCGTGGATAGGAAGAAGATTGATAAATTTGAGGTGTGGCCTTGTAGGCTAATGCTGTGTACACCAAGGACTGCAAAATGAATGAACAAATCTACACCCGACTAACTTGAAAGTTAAGACCAAATTACAGACTATCTGCCGCCGATAAGTTCTCGATTACTTTGGCCATATAACTTGTAAACATATAAGTTATATAAACTTACTGTTGTAGGGTATTTAGAGAGCAAAGATCTTACAGTCGTTATTTTGCCATCGATCTAATCAATTGATGTCATCAAGCGACTCCTTATCATTGTCACCGAGACAAGCTATGGACAAGGTAACATGGATGCAGGTAGTCAGAGCTCCTAGCTAGGCGTTGCAATAAGTAGAAGAAGAAAAAAAAGGACAGGTTCTATTTTTAATTTTGTCCATGCATTACATTCATAATGTCAAAAACGGAAAATCTAGAACTTGGATTTTTTGTTCATTAAATCTGATTCTAAAGTTAATATTTCTGATGTATACAAGGAAAACGTAAAACTACTTTACAAATATTAAACAAAAATATGACAAATAAGATATTTTAAAACAATTGTTGCATTTGTTAACTCTACAAGTGAAACAACTGCTATTTGCATTTAATCACGCAAGCATTATGTTAATTGCGATCAATTTCGTTTTTTTCGATTTTATTAAATGAAAATTTGCTTAATGATATTAATTAAATAATTTAATGATTTTTAACGCGGTCCCAGAAAGTAGCAAATGCGATTTAATATTAACGCTGCTCATTTAATAAACGGATGAGATAAAACGGTATGAGGATCTGGCTGTAATTACCGTAGTAGGTATTATGGCGTACCCTGTAACCATTATCGGATTTCGCGTGCCACTCCGTCTACGTTAAACAACCAGTATTTCGCGTAAGTGAAGTGGCATGCGCACAATTGCGGTATTACGTGATGTTAGGCATGTATATTTAGGAAATGCCTTAACGTTTTATTTTATAATGGCTTCCATTTGTGCTGATTTTGGAACACCGTAATAAGATATAGAACTAAGGAAACGAGAATGAAATATATTTAAAATGAAATTTATCCACAATTAAATGAAACTACGTGATGTAGTATTATTTCTACTTTTTTTAAGTTCTTTACCTTTCTGTATCTTTGCTAATAGCCCACCTGAAGATGTTGTAATACAACGAAACCTAGGTCGTGGTAAAGAACTTAAAGAAAGTAGAAATAATACTACATAACGTAGTTTCATTTAATTGTGAATAATGGATTTCTACAAAATTAACGCCAAATATATTCAATAAAGAAATTTATATTTATTAGAATACAATGTTTCCAGCATTCACATTTTGAATTAAAATACTGCTATGAGGAAAAATAATTTTAATGTTTTTAGGCTTTTTGTTTTGTGGTAACACAAAACAAAAAGCCTAAAAACATTAAAATTATTGCATAAATTAAAAAACATTAAAATTATTGCTATTGCATAAATCACATTATTAAAAAATGAACTTTCAAATATCATACTTCTTAGAAAAATAGTAAAATAGAAACCAAAGTAAATATATGATGTGTCAATTTTCAAAATGTTTTCGCTTCTAAAATTGTATGTCCTCAATACTAGACGTTGCAAACATCATCACTATTAGTAATATGACTATAAAACTCTTTTTCTTTTTATACTCTTTGAGCAGATTTTTTCTATCTACTAGATAAATACGTTATAAAAGGATATATTATTCAGATACTATATTCTACGGCAAGGAATTGAGGCTGGACGTTTTTTATTTACCTACTTTATGGAAACAATTAGCTAAATTAATTATATCTGTAACAGACTGAAAGTATATTTAGATCCCATTGACAAAAAATTCTATGAAATTTCTATTGCAAGTACTACGAAATACCAGGTTGTGTACTCACCACCTAATATTTCGTAATTTAGTGATTTTGAGAGTATTATTGATAGTTATATATAATTATATCCTCATGTGGTGATTAGAGGTGACTTCAACACCGGTCTATATAAAAGTGGTATGAGAAGTGTAAGTTTCTAGTATTTAGTAAATACTAGAAATCTCACCATTTTCCCATCCTTTGCCACTTTTCACGAGGTAAATTATCATTCCCTTCTTGAACTTTCCATTTTATCCTCCCCTAAAAGTATGCCACTACGGCCAACTCCCTGCTCGTGGGCTCTCACACCATGACCTAATTTACCTATGCTATAAGTTGCGTAGTCCATGTCATGTCCTAAAATTGACAATTTTCGTAGCTTTGACGGTATTGACTTGCCTAGTTTGCTGGAGGATGCCCAACTCATTGATTGGGATAGTATTTTAACCACTAATACGGTTGATGAAAAAGATGTCTAATTCAATAAACGCATCATCAAGTTTTTTGATAAGTAACGAGACCCTTAAACGAGAGAAAATTAAAAGCCATAACTTTTACTGGAGTTCTGAATCGCCGTGGCTTAATGACTCCATCAAAAAGTTATGGCTAAGCGTGATCGAGCAAAAGTCAGATATAAAGTCTTTAACATGGGAGACATGTAGTGCTTAGGAATAGATGTACACAAAAGTGCATAAATGCTAAAAAGCATTGCCAAAAAAATACGCAAATGCTCTTCTTTAAACATTAAGAAGTTCTTTGACAGTTTGGGAGTTGGTAATTCTCATACTGATGCGTATTGCCAGTTTCACCTTAATACTTTGAACTCTTCCTTTGCTAAGCCACCCGTACTATTTGATCTAGCTATTAAGTTGAAAAAATTAAAGAGACTCCAACGTCTTTCTTCTAACCACGAATTCAAATTTAATAATACCCCTGATTCGGAAATTAAAATCAATCTTCCGGTAATAAAAACCAATTCCATGGGATGCAATGGCCTAAGTGTTAAAGCCCTTAAGATTATCTTAGATATTTGACATGTTATTACTGACATATTTAGCACATCTCTGAAAACTGCCACTTTCTCTTTTGAATGAAAGAAAGCATAAATAATCATTAACAAAAACATTGTCGCCTGTACATCCTAAATACTTTCGACCCATTTCCTTACTACCACTTTTATCGAAAGTATTTGAGCGCATAGTCCATACCCAACTTGTTCGACATTTTAATGTTTGGAAATATCTAAATCCACTTCAATCTGCTTTCAAAATTAGCCATAGTACCTCAACAGCATCAGTAAAAATTACAGGTGACATATGTTTAGCCATCAATAACATTCAAATCACAATACTTGTATATCATAACTTCAGCAATGCATTCAACTCTGTCGACTTCGATATTTTTCTAACTTGTCGAAAATCTGTGAATATATCTCAACACTCATTAGGATGGTTTATCTCATATCTATATGGACGCCGGAAATCTGTGGAGTCTTCAGAATCGTTGTCTGAATGGACGTATGGTATGCCTCAAGGAGGGGTTTTCCCCATTTCTTTTTTCAATACTCATTGATAGGTTTATTGAGAATATACTTAGTAATAACAATGTTTATGCTGATGATTTACAAACATATGCCGTTAATGATGTAAACTCCAAAGTAACCGTTATCAACACTTTCAATGAAAACTTCGCTTTAATTGGTTAGTGGGCTCATAAAATGGGTATGTCGGGTAATGCAAATGAATCTCAAACTATTATAATTGGTAGCCAAAGATTGCTTTCTAAAATCAGGTAGGTTGTATCTAACATTAAATGGTACACCAATTCCATTTACTACAACTGTCAAAGACTTGGGCTGATATATTAAATTCTTAGCTGGCAACCTCAAGTAAATGATGTTAGTCATCGTATCTCTAGCAGATTGCACTCCTTCAAGCATCTTCAAAACTTTCTAGACGTTCAAACCAAAGTTCACCTCTGTCAAACATTCTTAGTGCCAATGATTGACTACGACTATCCAGACCTTGCTGAGTATTGCCTTATAAAATTAGAACGCCTACAAAATTTGTGCATCCGCTTTGTTTTTGGTTGCAAAAAATATGATCATGTATCTCAATTCAGAGCGCAACTTAAATGGACGGAAGTCGGGAATCGGCGCAATCTTCACTTCTGACACTTCTGTATAATATTTTGAATATTGCTACTTATTCAACTTATCTCAGAAGCAGATTTAGTTACTTATCTGCACACGGTATAGAGTCACGCTCTAAAAACCAGCCCAATCTCCTTTTACTCAAACATACAACTATCTTTTATAAAAATTTCTTCGCTATTCAAGCTATAAGACTTTGGAATCGATTAGATCCGGATACCAGGAACTCGCCCTTCTTAACTGTACTCAAATATTGTCTGAAAAATTCCTTCCCCTCATAATCCTTCTCTCCTACCGTTCTTTATTCTATTTTGTTCCCCATCATCCTTGTTCCCAACCATGTTAAGATTTATAATTAACCATTTTTTTGTTTTTTAATATTCACATGTAGCTGAGTTATGCTTATTTATTCGTTACGATATTTTTTGTTAATTGTTATATCGTTAGATATTTTTTTTAATAATGTCTCTTACAGTCATCCAAATCATATAATACTTATATTTAATCAACGTGTTTGACTGGAAGAGAATACTCATATAGCAATAAATAAATAAATAAACACAAGACATAAAAAAGAAAAGAAATTCAATATAAAAAAATAAAGTTACCGAAAGCGAATCAAATAACCAAAAGTACAATTAGTTATGTAATTTATTATGGACAGTTGCGATCATTTTATTTTATGATGAAAAATGTCTATCCAAAATGAATTATGATAACCAATCTACATAAGGTCCGTGTATAGTGACAACGATTGTGTTATAAAAAACCGTGTAGATGTGTTATGTGTCTTCGAGTGTATAGAATGAAAAATGAGACACATTCTCAATAGAAATGTGCCTCAAAGCTTATATAATAAGTTTTACTAAGTGCTACCGAACAGTAAACAGGTAGACAAAGTTTTTACTTTTTCGAAATATATTTATTTATATATTTAAAAACAATAATGCATACGATTAATATATATGGTTGACATATTGTTAAGAGAAGTCCATTAGAACTTTATAAACAAGTGCTTAAATAATTTATTTGAAATAATCGTTGTAAGTTTAGCTTATTGATTATTATTTGTTCAATGTTTAGTATTTTTTAGACAACATACTTCACGTGAAACAAGGCGGAGCGAAAAAAAAGGGATTGTCAAATGAATTCAGCAGATATTGACTTGATAAATAACTACAATAAACTTCGATTAGTTACATACTCATTTTATTCTATTGATCAAAATTAGTGACACATATTTTATAAAATTTTAAATTTCAGAATATGTTCATTAATTCATTAAAATTAAAATCGATCAGATTTATTTTTAGTAAGAAGTTATGGTTTAGTGAAAAAATAAACCGATTGAAATTTACAAATATCTTGACGAAAAAAAATTACTTATGAAGAGTCCAAAGATTTGACACTTTGGGAGATTTGATGATCTTTAAATTTCTCTATAAATTTCTTCACACCTTCAAAAGATCGGAGTCCACTCTAAGCCAAGTAAATTGGAGGTACGTAGTAACTTTTCTAAGTGACCGTTCTTGGCTCTTCTTTATTGCTATCACAAATGCAAGTAAATTAAAATCTTTTGATTTTGAGGGAAAAACTCTGATGAAATAATGAAGGAGGATGACGAAATCTGACTGAAAATGACGTCTGACGGAATAAGTTATATTTTCAGGATACAAATTCCCTTGCAGTCTAATGTACTAATCTATGATTATATACGTTTAGTGTCTGAAATCGAGTTCTATTGATTTGTACCTTAGCGGTGTATAGAATTCTCAGAGCTACGACCAGCTTGTCCTTTTTTGAAAAAAATTATATTCGAATTGAAATCATCTGATAAAACTCTATCTACGTGTGTTATTTTGGTATTAGGCATTCGTTTAAGTACAGTTGAATAAATTTTTACACAAACTATTTTTTGGAGTCAAAAAGCATTCTCAGCATTTCCTAACGGTTCTATATATAACATGAATTCTGATTTTTATTCTCAGTTAATATGTTTCTTCCAACATATTGAATGTAAAGAAAAGGGTATGAAACTTGAAATCGAAGTCTCAAGTAATTAGTTAATATTTCTCCCCCCTTTTCGTAAAGCATGGTAAAATAATTGATCGTTGAATATTGAATAAATTTGGCGTTAATTTGGTAGAAATTCATTTTCACTTAATTGCTATACATAACTAAATGAAACTACGTTGTGAAGTGTAGTATTATTTCTAATTTATTTAAATTCTTAACCACGACCTAGGTTTCATTGTATGACAACATCTTCAGGTGAGTAATTTGTAAATATTCTTATTATATCTTTACAAATTGCTCAACCGAAGCCTATCATAAAGCGAAACCTGTGCCGTGGTTAAGAATTTAAATAAAGAAGAAATAATACTACATCACGTAGTTTCATCTAGTTGTGAATAAAAATTAAGTGATTGATTGATTTTCGTAGCATGTCCAGTATTAGGAACTATGTGTATTGTCTCTCTAAAGTCACCAGAAAGTAATTCAAATGGGTATGCTTCATAATATTAACAGTTCAAAATTTTAATAATTTAAATTTAAATATATCAAACAATTCAGAAACTAGTGATCAAGAGTCATTGATATTGCTTAACTTCTATACTCAATATTTATTTATCTCCAAGATTTACACTACATTTTTTTTTAATTTCAGAGTATTGATGAAATATTACAAAATAAAGCACGTTTCAAATATACAATTATAAACAACTGCTTATTTTTTTTGTACTAATTAAACAGAATTTTATCGTGTTAATTAAAGAGAAGTAGCTCGAATTCCAGTACCGCACTGAAAATTTAATACAGGTAATACCTCATACCAACTCGAAAGTTATGGCTTACCTATTAATTTTTAAGTACGTAAGACATTGAGATGTATTGTTTTAAAATAATTCAAGTCTAAAACGGCTAAAAGGAGATTAACTGCAGGTTATTTTTACAAAGATATTGAATCGTAGGGGCAAAAGAAATAAAGGTCCATCTGTCCCTATCTTTGCTTTCATACCGTTTCTAACCTAGAGACGTTAAGACGCGTGGCTTGAATGTCATAATTCCTTATCTTACATAAGCCCTTTCTATTAACTCATTACTTTTAACTATTTGGTTAACCAATTGTATAAGTTCCAGAGGCAGGAAAGAGCTTGGCCACTTTGCATACTGCGTTACGCTAAAGTAGAAATCATGTAAGTTGTAGGTTCCCTGGAGATATAAAATGGTGATCTGGCGCGATGTTAGTCCAACTTAGTTTATTTGAATGGGTTAATATAGTGTAGTTTTAAAAATATAGATATAGAGCACTTCTACATTTTATTCCATTTTTTTAAGTTTCAGTTATTGTCATCTTTTCCCTGTCTGTCCATCTGTCATAAGTCTTTCCTTTTTTGACAGAAACGTTTTAGTTTCGTTAGTTTAAACTTATACACATTATGTGTTGATTTAACTAGAAATGTCGTGTAATTAACTAATTCGGATTACGTTTCTACACGCATGACAGAGGGTCAAGTTTTCTTCTACCTAGGTTTATGATGTGTCGTTGAAAGTAATCCTTTGAGTTGAGTGTGAATAAGATTTTTTAAAATATTTGCTTTAAAAAATCATCAGTGAGGGTCCTGAATAATTGCCGATATTAGATTATTTCTGTTGTCTATTTTAAAAACATTTGTAGTTAAGTATTTTGAGTTCTTGGTTTATTTTGAAAATATTTTGTAATTAACCGATATATACTGATATTAAGTTAAACTACATTAGATTAAAAGTAATATAAAATTAATTTGTTTATAGTTATTATGCTCTTTTATGTAATTGCTTTTAAAATATAAGTAAATAAACCTTGGACCCATATTATGTCATTAATTAATATATATATATATATATATATATATATATATATACGTATGTATATATGTATATGTTTATTTTATCTCAAAATATAAGGTATTAAATAATCTAAGTACTGTACAGTTGTTGTGCCAGCCCAACTCGTATTTGGTTGGTGTTTAGGTTGGAAGAGATAGGAAAGCTTTTGGATTGTACGCATGTTAGTAACATTTCAATGTTGTAACATGCGTTAGTAACATTTGAAATGTTGTAACGTTGGGGAAATGAATTATATATACTAATTAGACATATGAATAATAAGTAAATTTTCCTACAGCTTAATTACCTTTTTGGTAATGAATAGCATTTGCAACTTAGAAGGGTTCCAGGTATCACTAATATTTGTTTTTGGAGTCTGAGTAATAAATTTCTTTTTAATATGTAAATGAGTAATATATATATATTTGATTGTGCTTTTCTGTTATTCATAAATGTTTACTGTATGGTGCGATGTAAATTTTTGGCACAAAAATGGATAGTCGCCTACCAAATTAATGAAGAATCTATATTCCATGATTGCACAGCTATTTCTCAAAATTAATACACAGTACCGAGATTTGTTTTTCCATATTCAGAAAATTTTTCGACCTAATTATCTAGATACTATTTAATGCCGATGTTATGAATATATTTAACATCAATATAGACACTCCTATTTTCTTGTAACAATACTTAACTACATTCTAATATAGGAAAATTAAAAAAAGGCTATGGCAATTTTGATACCTCGAAATACATAGATATTATTTTTTATAGATTTTCGTTAATTTTATTTTGCTCTAGAAAATTAATTTGATAAAATTCTTCAACAATAATAGCAGCAACCCATCAATAGAAAGTCATTCATCATTTGAGCTCTTGGAATCGAGGCCTTTATTTTACCCTGTTCTCCTATCGCTTGCTCTTAATTCGATGTGACACTTGTGAACCATACATTGTATTGATAATCCTACTCCGTGACTGGCTCTCTTTTTATTGCCGTCAAATATTTTAAAGTTATTTATGATTTGTTATTAGTTAAATCTGTTCCCATTATAACTGCATTATGAGCACTCTTGAATAATAACTATGAAATGCCAAATATCTCGTCAATTATCTATAACTCCACCGTGCGAATTAAGCAATATCACATCAACATTCATTAATGAAATAAGCGCAAAACACAATTAGAAAAATGTTAGGTGGTTTGCAATCTGTTCTAAAAATATAATTAAGTAACCAAATGGAATCCGCTTAAATGATATCATAAAAACACAAATAAAAATTTTCATTTTGAATAAAAAAGAAAAGTTCTCATATTATCGGATATAGCAAAAATAATTTCAAAAATGCTTCAAAAGGTTCACCTACTCCCATGTACATTCGTAAATTTGCCTATCTACTTCGGCAAGTTTCATGCAGACAAACGAAAAATGTGTGTTCATTTGTTTAATGACAAAACCCGCAGCGCAAGCTTGTTTCTGCCACATAAAACGAAATGTAATTAAAGCAGCCAATTAAAAAAAATCCCATGCCACGCAAATACGTCAATAATGCGTGATTTATGGTAGATGAGAGGCAAGCCGGAAATAAGGATTTCAACGTAATTTTCATAAGGCCTATTGGGAATATATACGCAGTAATTCTCTTAAAGACAGATTAATGAATAATTAATAGTTGATATAGGGAGATATTTGAGGGGGATCCAACTTTGTAATCTTGCTAAGGTTGCGTAATCGGTCCTGTTCGCAAATGTTCTCTGGCCTCACATTTAGTTAGTGAATTTCTCGTCTTTAATGATTACTTTATTCTTTCTCTACATTGGCACTGTGTTTAAGTAATTAAGTTAATTTATATCCATTAAGTTAATTACACAGGATTAAAAATTGCCAAGCTGTTTTATCTTAATCAGTGTGATTTATAACGTTTCCATGCAGTTGGTTTGAGCGTGAGTGAAATTTGTTTTTTTTGTTAACATTCATTGTAAATTCATAGTTGTCAAGCCGGCGTGGACAAACAAATTTTTGTCCACCCAACATGACTTAACTTCAAAAGCTTTAATGTCACTTTGCATAATTTAAATTTAGTCATAATAATAAATATAAACGACACATTTTAAAAAATATGTGGGTTTTTTAGAATATTTATTAAATAATTCATCTACACTATTTTTACGAAATGTAAAAACACCATATAAAATTCTCTTGTCCACTTGAAATATAATTTTATAGTTATCAGAAATCATTCGGTCTAGTGATGTTTTGAATATATGAATAAGTTGATTGTATTTGTATAAGATCCTTTCTATATCATGGATTATTTCTTGCCTCAACCCATTGATGTTTGTGCATCGTCGATCAATGTATATTTCTTCATTTCCTATGAAATGTAGTTGCAGAATTTATAGTCTTCCTTGAGTAGTGGTAGTAATGATTTGTGACAGACTTGTCCTTAGATAAAAAAAAAACATAATTGATCTAATCTCTGTTAGTGTTGATTGAAATGACACGGAAAGAAATCATGTGGAAGTAGGCGTTGTACGCTTTTATATTGTGAAGAAAGTCTTTTGATTCTGTAGTTTCCCCGGTCAATGTAATGTAAAAATTCCTAAGGAAGTACTTCCAGTGGTGGTAATAGAATTTTTCCATCCATGCAACAGATACCTGGTGTTTCTCTAATTTTGCTTTGCAAAATTGGCAGATATTATCCATTTTTCCGATTACGACTTGTTTGTGTTCGTTATATTCTTTCGTCAAGTAGTGGTGGAATGCTTCATATGTCAGGTTGTACTCTTTACTTGTCCTCATCCGTGCTTCTCGTAGGGTGATATTTTCATGAGTGGCTTGCATCTGTAATCTTTTATTATAAGATTATGTCACAACTTTTTATTCTTTAATTCATTCATTTCGTTATTCTTCGGTTTCTCTGCTTCTCACGGTGCTCGTTCTCGATCATTGGGAACGTAAACGTGATTTACACCCTTCGACTGTGTTATTATTATGCTGTTTTTTTTATTCTCGCCATTTCGCTTCAGAACTGGCAAGACCTTTTCCTCTTTTACGTTTGTGCATTGCATACAATATAAATAAAATCTACTTTTTATTAAGAAATTTAAACACTATATAAACTTTAAACACTTTTTACACTTTATTTTCGATTTATATTCAGTCACTGTATCACTTTGGTTACACAAAGTTCACTGTTTGTTTTTAATATCTCATTGCATTCTACTGTTAAGAAACTGATGTCCGAACTCACGACAGGTCTTGTTTCGAATACTCCTACCAATGGGTAGCCCCATTCATACAAAAAGGCTTTGAATGATCCACAATGTTCCAGAATATTCCGCAACATTCGGTAGTGTTCTGGAATGTTCCACAATGTTTTGGGTTGTTCCGGGATGTTTCCGAACGTTTCAGACTATTCCCAAACATTCCAAAACTTTTCCGAATATTCCGGGATGGTCTGGAATGTTATGGAATACTCTCGAATACTCCCTTATATTTTGGACTGTTTTAGAAATTTCTAGGGGGTGAAACTTTCAGCGCTTAAGGACGCCCTTCAGAAAAAACGGGAACCCTCGTCATGGGTGGGAGACAGAGGACTACCACACTGAATAACTCCCTTGATCGTTTCTGAGTTTTAGCAACACGCACATTGTAGACTTAATTTTATAATATATATTGATTAACATAATAAACTTACGACTCGAATTTTACACCTTTTTTGTTATATTTATAATGATCATTTCAAAAGTGCGAAGGTTTTTGCACTTTTGGAATGATGATAAAGGCATATTAATTGTTTGAAATATTTTTTTGAAAAATTATCTGTTGTCACACTATCTCTCGCGACGACTGTCATATTGCTGTATTAGCATATTGCAAGACACTACGTTAGGCACTGCAAGCATTATGTGTATATATATATATATATATATATATATATATATATATAAATATATATATATATATATATATATATATATATATATATATTTATATACACATAATGCTTGCAGTGCCTAACGTAACGTCAGTGCTTGCAACCTAAGGCACGCGGGATGTAACGTATTGCTGCGCTTGTTATTGCTTGTTTTTTTTTATTAACAAACACATTGTTTCCGATCAGTCACCATGTCAGTGGAGTTACGCAGTCCTAAAAAGGGAATATTTTTAATACGGGACGTAAACATCAAATTACCTTTCCAAACTTCCCTGTAATGGACAAGTGCTGGTAGTTCTTTTCTATAATATTCATGAAGTGAATTTAAGTGTCAATGAAAGCGCAAATCTTACTATTTGGTTTTGCATTTTTTGTTGGGAGAAGGCACGTATACCGATTAAATCTGTACCTAACTGTGTTAAGAAACGGTTACCTTATACCAAGTTTGAAGAGATTTAGAAAGAAATGCAAACAAAAGACAAGACTTGTTTGAGCAGTATCGACAAAAGTTTATTGCGAACGTAGGCAATTTGTTTCACATAGCATTTATGTAAGATAAGACCTTCCTTCAGCGCCAGAGAGAGCCAGTTTGGCCTGGAAAAAACTGATCGAAAAAGAGGAAAATGCGCATCTTAGAAACATTGAGGTGCCGAAACGGCGTACTAAATATCATTCATCCTTAACTCCTTCGACATAATTTTATGGATCACCACAAAAAAATTCCTCATCTGATTCTGTAATAGTGGATTTACAAGAAAATTTGGCCATCCTTAATCAGGGTACAAGTCCGATATTAATAAAACTTCTACGAGAAAAAATTTCATCACACCGAAATTAGTGGCAGGATTAGATAGGTGTCAATTAGGTTTTATAAATGCTGTATTTAATATTGAAGCAATTATTGAGTGATTTGCGCATAATAATTTACCATAAGCAAGTCATTCTTTAAAAGAATCTATACGAAAAAGCGAAAAGAACGCGCAGAAGCTATAAACGTTGATTTCGAAAACGAGGTACCTGTAACTGTTCACAATCACAAATCTAAAGAAGAACGTCTATCGATCGATATATCATATGATAATATAGAACGACTTATCGCTGTGCTAAAATTGGGCACTCTTCAGGAAACAAATAGGCTCACGCAGTTTGTAACGCTATTATTGACTGGAACTTGAAGATAAAGTACAGATTTTCTGTAGTGATACTACTGTCTGAAATACAGGTTGTATTAAAGTTGGCTGTTCTTGCACAGAAACTAAATACAAAAGTTTATTTTTGCTTGTCGCGTCTACGAATTGAAATTAAAAGGCGTGTTTGAGGCAAAAATTAATTATTGTTCAAAAACTTCCAAGAAAACTGGAAAAATATCGATCCCAAGAGAATAAAGAGCTGCAGAATGCTAAGAAAATTGAAAAACTGCCAGAATTTTACCGAATTGAATTGACTAAAAAATTGCTAGATATTAGTATCGAGAATTAATAGAGTTTTCACTAATATTTGTTGGCAGAGATACAGAGAAGAAAATTAAGATGCAGCCTCAAGGTATAATGCACCCAGCTCGATGGATGGCGAGAACAATTTATTCACTAAAAATATCATTACTCAGCTCTGAATTCAGAATTTCAAACAAAGGTAAGGCAGCTCTGCTAGACGTCTGCCTATTGATTATGACATTCTACATAAAATATTGGCTACAATGCACTCTAGCGGTGAAAACACCTAACCGGGATTTGTGTTTTTTGAAGGCCATAAAGGTTTACGAAACAATCGACCAATGCATCTCAAAAGTAGCTTTACAGAAGTTCAGTCAATATTTATGGTATTTAGTAGATGAAGTGTCAATCATATCTCTATTTGACGATGATGTGGATCACGAAAAAGAAAGTAAAAATAGTTCCTAATTTAGCTAAAGAAAATCCATCAGCCCACGGTAAACATTAATTTTCATTGAAAGAAAAACTTTATAGTCCACTTTACGGTTAGCCCAAAATGTAAAATTATTAATTTTTTCTTGTTTCCTTTTATTATTTTGATATATGATAAGTATTCTCTCTTTTTTGATTTTAGAAAAAAACATCGACTTTGTGTCGATTAGAAGTAAGTCCATATTTATTCGATCCAAAATTGATGGCTGTTTCCTCAACGAGTTCCTCAACTTCATGGTCAAATGATGCTTCATTTCAACACGCCAAAAAAAGGACACTGAAAGCCGTTATAGATATGGCTGAAAGAGCAGTTAACTTAATAAAAGACTTCCATGGCTTAATCACTGTTGAAGAGGAACAAAAGCAGTTTTTATTACGTTGCGTACCAAAACACAGAAAGGCATATTCTGATTAAAAAGAAAACTTTAAAAAGAAAATTTAATGAATATATGATTGATTGATGAATATAATATTTTTCTTATAATAAATACTTAATAAGTTTAAAATTTAAGTAAAATAGTGTTTTATTGACTGAATAAACATTAAGGACCAAAATCCTTCCATAGCTTACGTGATAACTTTTACGGCACTGGTTATTGATATCCGATCGTAATAATATTTGTTATTTCAATTATTAGGATCAAATCGAAAAAAAATTAGAGGGTACCTTAGTACCCAAGCTATAATATATACTAATATATTTATATACATATAAATATATATATATACTAGCAAACCCGGCGAACTCCGTTTCGCCGTGTGTTGTATCTTTTACCTTGCAAGTCGGCATGAAGCCGCCTTCTCGAATGATATTAGCTCCAAAGGAAGTCATGCGAAAGCAGTTATTGTATTCAAGGATGCGTTGAAGAAAATGGTTGGAATCGGGATTACTTCCATCGAACAATGGTTTCAGTGTCTGTGGTGGTAAGTAATGGATCCAGTTTGACTTTTCCACTTGCGCAGCACAATCCAGCCGTTTCTCTTTTGAACTTTAACGCATTGCAATATCGGCATACAGTCGTCATTGGTTCAATATCTAAATTGTCATCATCACTGTAGTTCGCAGTGGGATCATATTTGAATGCCAAGCGATTGTATGATGCTAATGATCTTCGTGTGCTCACGCGTTGTCTCAATCGGGCATTTTGTCCTATTATATTTTGTCTTTCTTCGCTTAAGTTCTGTGAATACATTTGTTGCTGGCTTGCATGTCTTGTGCGGCGGCCGATGTTCGCACGTCGTCCTCTAGGCATTTTGGACTAAGGACAGACTGGTGAATTTAACCTCAAATGCACGATCCACATAATTTACACAGTTGCAAAAAAATTACAAATGCCTGCTGTTGAAATTGACTAAAAATTTGCACAATACGCGTGATTGTTTTGATGGTTTCCAATTGAACTGTTAGGAAACGAATAATTTTAACCTCAATTTCACAATTTCACAGTGAACACAATACCGGTTTTAAGTTAGCGTTTGAAGGAACGTGCGCATAATAAATGTCACATGAAATTAACTGAGCAGAGTACAATGAGTAGCTGTCAAACAATGTATCACGCACCGGCGCCACCTACTTAAAATACTGGCGCCATCTGCTCCACAACCATGCAAAACCATATTGGTTTGTAGTACATGCTATGTATCAGAGATGGCGCTGTATGTGAAAAATGATTTTCCCTGTTTTCCTGCTTTTCTGTTGAAATTTTTCCTGAATTTTGTTTGCTATAAACCTCACGGAGCCCGAGACCTTTCCAACGAATGCAAAACCGTGGAAATCGGTTCGTGCGTTCTGGAGTTATAGCGTCAGGAAGGAAAACCCGATTTATTTTTATATTATAGATATGAATATATATATATATATATATATATATATATATATATATATATATATATATATATATATATGATTATTTAAATAAATGAACGCCAAGTTTGAAAATGACAAATTTATTCATTACCAATTAATTGTTCCATATTTCTGAAATCAATGGAAATTTGTCTGGAAATTGTCGCGTGTATCTCATCCTTTTCAAGTCAAAACAATTATTTCATTATTTATTTAAATTTGCTTTTGTTCATATTTTTAAACAAAGGTTGCATCCATTCTTTTTGACCGCAGCAAACCTAAATTTGTTTGCTTACGTGTAAGCTTCGTGAGACTGTTTAATTAAGAAAATAAACACATCAATATGATACAGAGAAAAATTACACATACCGTTATTATTTTTTTTAAGAATGCAATTTTATGTGCTTCTCTTTATTTTGAGATCAACATATACATCATTATGTATAGGCTACTTTTATATATTTTATTTTAGCATGTAATCATTATAAAGAATTCTTTGAAAATCTTAAAACATAAATACTGTAACTTTGCCTGTGATTGAAGCAAATCGATTTTTTTAAATAAATGGATAAGCTGGCCATTTCCAGGACATGCTTAATTCCTTCATTTCAGAATAAAAATGGCGGACTCACTATTAATCGATGATTAATAGTGAGTCCATGAGTCCATGATTAATCCATGATTAATATTAATCCATCATCTTTGTAAGATGATGATGAAAGACATTCAATTCTTTCAAATTCTCGCCTTTAAATTTCCTTACATAGATTTTGGTTTTCTTTGGTTAACTTTGTGGAATACACATTTCAATTTTGTTATACTCTGGACGTTTTTCACGAGCTTACTAATATTGAATTTTTTTTAATTGTAATATAGACACCTTAATACGATCTTACGTTTATTTAAACAATTAATTAATATTACTTGATATTAAGAATTATATATTAACATTAAATACTCTGTAAATTATAGCGGAGATTAATTTTTTCGTATTGCTGACAATTATTCATTAAAAAAATTGTAAAAGGTATCAGTATGAGATACGATATTTGTAAAAAAATACTTTGGAAAAGTTTCTGCGACTGAAAGACCATCTTTTAATTTAAAAGGTTGATCGTATCGTGATACTCGCGTATCTAGTGAGTGAATATTAAAAAAAAATTTGTTAGAAAAAATATGGCACGTTTCTCAATTTCCGAACTGGAGATCAACATTACTTAAAAACATTTACAAAGCTAAAAACAATTTTTTTCTTCTAACTGCTTCTTTATACTTATTATTGGTCTGGTATCTTGAGTAATTCACTCTTCAGTGCTAAGTAATTATTTATTGCCGGCGTGATATACATGGGAGTATTGAGCACACCTTAACATGTTTATGCAGTGATATTCTTAATAAAAAAATAAAATATCTCTCCTTATTTCCAAATATAGTACTTTACGAGTACCTACTCTTTTATTGCATATGCTTACAAATCTGGAAAAACTTAATTCTGACATCTGAAACGCATTCTCAATATACATTTCTAAAAGTTGTCTTAAAAAATATTCCTACTTTGACTCTCTCTCCTTTCCTCTCCCATCTTATCTGTCTTTGATATCCCAATTAATTTACATATTTTGTAATATTTTTAGTAGCATAAGTTTGTTTAATGTGTCTTTGCATAGATAATGGTAAAATAAAACTGATTATCCCATGCGTTTAATTTCTAAAAAGAATAAAGGACTGAAAATCGTAGAGGAATTTTATGATTTTTGCATTATGATGAAATTATGAATAAAACGCCTTATAGAGAGAATTACTTTTCTTACGAGTCACGCCCCTTGAGCATATGTTATAACCAAAAATCCACGACATTAAACTTATTGAATTTCAATTTAATCAACTAACAGTAACAACTAGATTGAACCTTCTATTTTTCTGTCAGCAGTTTTCGTCGTCACAATAATCTTGAACTTATTACGCGGCTGGCGGGAATTTTAACCCTGTAGTTTGAACCTGAAAATAAGACGTTGGTATAGTATAAGACAAATAAGACAATCTCCTTTGATTGACAAAAAACCATATTGTGTTGAGTTTAGGTATTACAAGAATAAAAATTACATTATTAAAGTGAGAAAGAAGAAATAAACTTCTTCAAAGTTTTATTCAAATCTTTAATCAGAAAACCTGTATTTTTTACGAGAAATCATATTATTTTCCATAATAGTTTGTAAATGCTATTTCGACGGAACTCTGACCTAGCAAAGTGAAACAAATTGCACTTCGCATCTCCCTGTATCCTCTATACGCAGATATTTTATATTAATCCATGAAATTCACATGCTCGATAAGGTTGCCGAAAAAACCCAAGTAAAGCTCAAAAAGAGCGAAAAAGATATTTATTGTCCACACAACAGAATGAACGTTAAAGTTTGTTAACAGACATTAACATTCATTCGAATTCATCATCCTCGCTTCATCTACCATCACTACTAATTCATCATTCTCGATTCTCGACAATAAAATAATTATTTACACTCAAAAAATTTAAAATTAATTTTACTCGTAACAATTAATTAAAAGTCATTAAACTTTTCCAAGCGAATCGTGCTTTCCGGAACACTCCGAACGGGATCAAATATTAGCGCTACCCATTTGATAACTGGATGTGGCGGAACTTAATAAGGCCTTAACGGTAATTACAGTCGGATATTCCGGAAGGCTCCGTTCGATATCATCTGGCTGCATCACGTAGACGCGTCCAATTAGAAAACTACGTGACGGCCGTTTATGTTTTCATATTTTATTTCCCGCACTCGATGTGCCATCTAATTACAATCGGTTTTTCCATCATGTTTTTATTGTTTTTACAATTTAGGCGGTTGAAAAATAAGTTACACTTGCTCATCATAATATTTTTTGAACATATTTTCATTTAAAGGACGCTAATTTCAATTTTACCAAGTATATATATACACACACACAAACATATATATATATATATATATATATATACACGTGTGTGTGCACATATATACAAATATACTTAAATACGCATATACATACGAGCTCACGTATTATAGAATGAAATATGAGAAGAAAACCACATTTAGCCTCATTTTTCTTCTCATATCTTGCTCGTTACTGACTTGTATGTTGTTACTGAAGTGATTGCAGTCTTAAAATGTCTTTGTTCAGTATAATTTAGGTGCATGTAAGTGGTGTGTTACTGGATGCGTGCATGTAATAAAAAGAAACGATGTTTTATTTTATTATTCTGCACAAGGACCTAAATGACTACGGGTCCTTCAGTTACACGTTATACTGTTGATTGAATTTGGTTTATGATAATAATAAACGAAAGACACAATTAGTAACTATTATTATTCAATTATGAGGACCATTCTATTGCTAATTCAATGACCAAGTATCGAAAAATTTCTCATTAGTGGCTCATTTATAATTTACTGTCATAAACCACTAATTTAAGGCTACATAATATATTTATGAACTGTTCACAATGAATAATATTAATTTTCATCATGTAAATATATTGCCTAATATATCTTGAACAAACGAAAAATATCTTGAAAATCTGAAAAACTATGAAATTTGAATCATTGTTTTAGTTGTCCGATAAACTTTAGGTCAACTTGTAGAAACGTAAATTTTTTATATCAGCAGTATTAAAGATGGGGTGGTACCCCATTTATTTTTTTTCGACATTTTCAGTAAATAATTTAGAACTAGATGGGTAGTTTTGAAATGCCTATAACTTTTTCAGTCCCTTGACACGCGGCCTGTATATTTTACATATTTCATAAATACTTTTGAGACTTAACTATTGAAATATACGTGTAAATGTCAATAAACTTTATCGCTATCCCACATTTCAACTTTCTACGTCAAATTTAAAAAAAAAACGGCTGGAATCTACGGACAAACTTACGGTCAAGATAGAGAGATCTTATAAATTCTCCTTTCTTTTCTTAGTTTGAAGTTCAGAATCCTAAAATTTAGACAGATTCTTATCAGATACGCATCAACTCAAAATTAAGCGGTTTGGATTTGGTGGTAAAGTGAGGTACAGATTACATAAAATGACCTGAGTTATTTGTAATAAAATTACGGTCGTGGTCATCTACTATAAAATTTCTACGGAATTTACTACTTGTAATAACTTTTTAGCTGTATCTCTTCAAGATAATATCAAATCACGATAAAGGCTTATCAAAAAATGTTATCACGGTTCTTTTTCTCACTTTAGGCAATCATGGTTAAGATGCGATATAGATGCATTTTATATACTATTTTGAAGACTCGTGTATTGCGAAGGAATCATTCAATTAAATTTTAGCTGCAATTTTTTAATCAATTAAAAATACTTCGGGCGACAAGCGGTATTCGGTCTACTAAATTTATTTTTACAAAATTGAATTTTACTTGCTTCTTATGTTTTTAAGATACAAAGTTTTGCTAAAATCATCATCATCATATATATTAATACGCTAAGGTTAAGATGTTACTCTCCCTTTTTAGAAAAAACCTCACAACTAATCCACATAAATTATATATCATTTTATAGATAATTGCTTGCTCTACCGGCATCCACAACTAAAAAATTTATTATTGCTATTGTTTTTGCAAATTAATTAATTATTAAAATTATATACACAAAACAGCAATGCTGCCATCTAACGGCTCAACGTCAATATGATTGACGGTCGGTAAAATTTTTGTTTAATTTCAAATCCACTCACGTATAAATAAAGTGGCGCTTTAGCTCAATGCTTTTGATACTTGCGCCTCTATATGTCAATTTTAGTAAAATATTTGTTTCATATCAACTGATCGAGCTAAAAATGTTTAATACATTTTTGTATAAACATATTCAAGATGGTTGTGCCGATATGGCCGAAGAGCATTGTCATGTGGGAATTTTTTAGGTTAGAAGTAACATATTTGACGTATAAGTTGGACAATTCGAAATGGTGGCTACAATATGGTGGATGAATTTTCGCTATTGTGATCCGATTTGAGTACAAATTGACATCTAGATATACTGACGGTCACAAATTACGAAATTGGTGCCAAAATTCAGAAATCCAAACTAGCTGCGCTAATATAGCGGTTATTGTGATTCGATTCGGTTAAAAATGGATACGTGAGTATATTGAAGATAATAAATCACGGATCTGAAAATTCAGAAACTCAAAATTGCGGTGCGAATTAAAAGTTTGTAATTAAAAACCTATTTTTATGTAAATTTCAATTTCATTAATAATTTTATAGCTTAACTTTCATATAAAGTAAGCTAAGTTACAACGTTTGCATCAATCATCAATCTTACACATTGAGGACTATTTAACTCTCTAATCACAGTTGCACCAGAGTGGGATTTGTTTCATGACAGATGAAAGTTAATATATCGTCGCGCCAATTTTTACAAATATAAAAAAAATGAAAAAAATAAAATTACTATATTTCATTTCAAATTAGACAAGTCAGTAAGTTACGTTTTCCTTTTAATAAAAACACTAAAATTGTTAATTTGCTTTCCGAAATTTTCTTATCAACAATTGCTTGCATAATCGAAAATCATTTTTTTCATTATCGTCTTGATCTAATCCACTGTAACATTTGACCTGAGATTCACAATCGAGCAAACAAATATACAAACCCTATTCAAATAAAATATCCACTTTTTCATGTCGCAGTTGAGAGTATTAAAAATAAAATTATGTCTATAGGCCCCAAATAAACTCGAGACATAAAGGTGAACATCGCGATAATCCCTAAGGTCCTCATATTTTATGATACTTAAAAACTACGCCTAATTTATGTCTAATTTATACGCCTCTGAGTAAAAAGAACAGAATATATTCGGACAAGCACATTAACTTACAAGTTTGTGTTATAGAACAGAATATAATTTTGAAAAATCGCAAGAGATTAGACATAAATTTTGAGCCAATTTCTTCTGGTTGACCTATTTTTCCAAAATATGATTTTTACTATAATGTTTGCAAAAGTGACTATTAAATATAAATAAAGTAATTATCAATTATTTTATTTATTAGCAATTATATAATGCAAGCAATGAAAAAATCCGAAACATCAGGGCATTGACTGTTTCCAAACTATATTATACCTGCAACGAGTTAAAAGCTTTACTTGCAACGCATCGTATGAATTTAAAAGAAATTATACATTCACCGAATAAATTTTGCGCTTCAACAATTCATTCATTTAAATTTTATCTCCGTTGTGTCAAACGGCACACACTGCTGTGTAATCAAAACATTTTAGATGTAAATAAGCTTTGAATCTCTTCCCTATATTAACAAATAAACTAAGTTAGAATCCAAAATGATATTAATTTTAACTATTGTAAACTGATATGGCAATTTTTGAGTTAAAACTTAACAAACATTGGACCAGAAAATATTCTTTGTGTTCACATTTTGTAAAAATCAAATATATTTATAAAAGCACAAATGTTTCTAATTTCCGAATTTCTTTTATAGAGGGAAGATTAAGTCTGTCAAAAAACAATTGTTCGTGGTTAAATTATATATATATATATATATATATATATATATATATATATATATATATATATATACATATATTGGGTGTTTCAGAGAAGAGTCCTCTACAGTATAAATTAAAATAATCCTCTAATTTTGGTAAAAATTTAGTTCAATAATAATGTCTGTTTAAACATACCTGATTAATTTACAGACTAACTTAATCCATAGCGGGCAGCAAATTTAAACATAAATGGATTTCGTAGTTTCGAAGCCAAATGTAGCAATAGAGACTGGACAGAATACCAAATATTTCATCCATCTTGTTCTAAAAATGAATTCTGCGTCACTGTTATTAAAAAAAAATATTGAGATCCTTGTTTTAGGGTTTATTAGCCACATCCAGTATAAATCACATTGATGCGCATGACGACTAAAAATATTTTTGTTTTGAAGTTAGTTACCAATGTTATTAAGGCGTTGACGAGCACTATGATTGAGAAATGTAAATTTAATGTTACAAATACGGTGAAAAATTTATTTTTATTTCGAAGTTAGTTAGCGATGTTATTAAGGCGTTGACAAGCACAAAGATTGAGGAATATGAATTTAATGCTACAAATACGGTGAAATATGTATTTTTATTTTGAAGTTAGTTACCGATGTTATTAAGGCGTTGACGAGCACAATGATTGAGGAATGTGAATTTAATGCTTCAAATACGGTGAAATATATATTTTTATTTTGAAGTTAGTGACCAATGTTGTTAAAGCGTTGACGAGCACAATGATTGAGGAATGTAAATTTAATGCTACAAATACGGTGAAATATGTATTTATGTGAAATTACGTACATTCAAAGGAAAAAAAAATGAATAAGGCAATATTTTCTATCTAAAGTTGCATATTTCGAAATTTTTGTAATTTTATGTCTTTTCACTACGAAATACGATTTTTTCTGATACTAAAGAAGGAATGACTGCGGAATACATTTTTAATTTGCCCCTCGACATTATTTAGACGATTTTGGAATAAAAACCCATACCCTAGTACATAACCAGCAAATTGTTTGAACTAAATTATAAATTGACTCATTTTCTCGTTATGAAAAAATTGTGATATTTCCTATTTATTTGAACTAGAAAAACTTTTATCTTAAATGTGCTATTTACAAGATAATCATGCATCCACTATCAACTCTATCTTAATTATTATTTATGAAGATTTCATTATAGCATGTATAAAACACTCACACAGTTCGAATTTTTTTTAACATTTATAATAGATATCCAAAAAAAAATGTTCCCATAAAAGAGAATCACGCTTTCAAGAGACAATTATTATGTACTACCTATCCAGCTAGTATTTTATTGTATGCATACCTTTGTTATATTATATATTTTATTATATGTAATTTTCGACGAGGGGCATAAGTCTACTAAAAATAAAACGCTCCGCATCGAAACAGGGAAACTAGCGAATATCCTCTCGTCTGTTTATTTATTGCTCCCGTGGCTCGAGCACGCCAAAGTTTACATTGGAAGGTCGGGCCTCGGCAAACGGTGCAGAAGTCAATTTACATTTGCACAAGCGACATAAACCCTTAGGAAAATATGTCCAGAAATGTTTCATATTATTTTTGCGCTTATTTCAACCCAGCGGCGTCAACCAATGTGTATTTTGGGTGAACATTAATTTGAGAGGGATACGGTAATAAATGTAGAAAATTCTTGGGTATTTAAAAGTTATCGATGACGTAATAAGTCTTAAAATAAGAGACTAGAAACATTTCACTGGTTCGTGCATATTGTACCACTGCTTTAAAATTCCAAAATTGATTTTTATAAATTATATGCCCACATTTTTGGTAATAATAATTTGTATATGAAAAGGTGATATATTTTTCTCACTGTATTTTTAATGCAATAAGCAGAAAAGCGAAATGTATCTTGCGAATTCGTTTCCTCGTAATGTTACTTTAAGATTGAGAATCTTTAAAAAAAGGATGACCTTATATTTAAAACGCGAATAGTATTATATTCACATAGTCCACTACCATCGCAAGTGTTAGTATTGAAGTTTTATGTCAATGATTACAATATTTATTTAAATTTTTTAACAAAGAATAGACATTTCTTTCAATGGTTAAGGAAATCCTGTACTATTTTCATTATTTTCTATGACTGTAACTTTTATAGCCAGTTAAATAAGCTGTGATTTTTTCGTTTCATACGCATAGATCATGAATTATCATAATCAACACTTTTGGACATTTATTTTTCAACGTCGTTTTCGTTAGCTAATTTCTGGGAACTTTACTTATAAAGTAAAGTTCCCAGAAATACTCCTAACGTCACTGAGTAAAAGTAGTTTAAGTTTTTAAACCACTTGTTGTAGGAATAGAACTCAAAAACTGTGATTCTGCGAAAGTAGAGTGATATACAATGAATAGTTCCTTAGTATGGAGCTTTTTATCTAACCGTTTCTTACGAAAAGTATTCCTTCCTAAATTCTAATATTATTTGCATATTACATTTAAACTAAATCATTGACAGATACAAAAGTCGTACAATGTATTCGTAACCGCACTGCTTCGTATTTAAATATGCATTAATATATATCTCTTAGAGCTTGATAAATCCATGGAGATTTGTCTCTAAACAGTTCTTCTTCCTACTGGAGCTTGCAGCAAGCCAAGAAATCCCAACAAGCCATTAACATTCGGTTCAAAAGGTTTATCTGTCTATTGACTTCCATTATCGTGAGGTTTTCTTCAAAGCTGTCCATTTATTTAGAATGGAGTCTTTATTATTCCTTCAATCTACTAGTCAGTGACTTATTTGATAGAATCCAATTTAATTTTCCTGAAAACTTGCTGCAGATACTTGATGCGGTGCGATTCTGAGATCAAGAGAGATATGCCAAGGGGACGTGCGCCTCAGGTGTATAAATCAGATATATACGTGATCATGCTTGAAATATTGCTGCCAGTCTTATTTTGATCAGGGCACGGCAATATCGTTTCGAAACTTTGTCGAGTTATTCAGTACTTGTATAAAAAAATAGTAAAAACAACAATTTTAAAAGAAGTATCACTACATATTATCGGTAAGTATAATAAGTACTAAAGTGTGGGCGCACGTGGTGTTTACTATTATTCCTCGCGTGACTAGTAAATAATTTAGGTCACACTCGGACCAGCATTACATATGTTTTACAACACTTAATACTAAATCTGTGATATGATTTAATAAAATGGTTAATTCTTGTTTTACGGTTAATGATTTTAATGGACTCTCGAAGTACCATTTTCTCTAAAATATATTTAAATGTGTAACGTACGCAATATATTCTGAATTTAAAATGACAAGCAGCATTGTGTACGCTATTATTATATAAGAATTGGTATTCAAGTATTTCCTGGAAAATAAATAAAGTTTATTTGATATGTCACATTAATTTCCCTTAAATCATTTCATAGAACATAAGTTTATATAAAAATTAATAAAGTAAATATAGACTTCTTTTAACAAAATACAATTACACACACACACACAAACACACACACACATATAAATATATAAGATTTTATTATTAGTCGTATGAATAATTACATAAGTAATTAAAGTTCTGATGTCATTAATGTTCCAAGTATTATTTATTTATTAACATTTTTAAAGAAGAAATTACAATTTCTCAAATTACTTTGCGGTCAGATTCTTTTCACTGACACTATTACTATCACTTTGATTCTATTTTTTAAAACGAAAAGCTTTGACTGTTAATTTGTATATCGATTTCTACTTTAAAGGAGAACTGTGAAAACTTTCTGTAAATGAATTAACAAAACCTAAAGACGAATAATCCGATTCAAAAATATTTGATATTGAAAAATTGAGCTACTTGTAAATTATTAGTTATTCAAAATTATATTTTTGACAAACTTGCACAAATTAGCTTTTACTGGTATTGTTCTTGCATTTATAGAGCAAAATCTAATCCTCGCATATTTAAATAGGTTTCATAAAACAGATCAATTGTGATAAAATGAATCCAGCAAAAACACATAAATTAACTGTAAAATCGCGATAAATGATTAAATTGGTAACATTTAACAAGTTCTCAAATCAATTTACAACAAAACAACATTTCAGAGAACACTCTACAGATAACGATATTGTCATCGAGTACCTCCAATTCATTCGTCTAATTTTAAATTCCGCCTGCGTAGGATTTGATGGATTCAAGCTTAATCACTTTAAACAAAGGATAAAACTTTTGTTTTACCACAATACGAAGAAATTCTTAAATTCCTTTGAATATTTTTCAATTTCATGCACGATTTGCTCACAAAGCTATATTTTTAAACAATTGAATTGATTGATAACTTTTCAATTCTGAGAAAGTTCTGTTATCAAATAAGGATACTAATTTCATGGCCTTGTTTTTATCTTTTATTGTGTAAAAGAGTACCTATTTAGATACATTTGAAATGAAAAAAAATGTTGAAAAAAGGAATTTCAAGTGTGTAAAATATTTACAGTTTTAATGACATTAACTATTTCTTGATTAAGTGGCATAGCAGTGAGGAAGGCCTCAAGCTGGAATTGATTGGTAAATTGAGAAAAGGAAGAAGAAGGTTTGTAATTATATTTTAAATTAATGTAGTATTAGAAATGCAATTTGATAACAATATTAATATTTCAATTGTCAAGTCCATGTTTGTTTCCAGCCTAAAAAAGACATTTTCTAAAAAAGCCCGACGGAAGATAGTTCATATATTTCACCTGTAAAACAAAATTCAAAACCTTCAACATATAGCACAATTTGATTATGTTTCACTCTAATTGACACTATTTTTAAAATTGATAGAAAAAAATACATATTCTCATACTAGCAGACACGTCGATTTTTATAAAAAAATTCGGTTATAAATATTCGGTTATAGCGGTCTTCGAACCGAATGCTAATTATTCCTGTAACATAATTTTCTTGCTACTGAATTTAAAAAGGAAAGCTAAAGCCATATGTAAATAAAAATTATTTTAAATTTTTCTCAAATTATACTATTCTTTGTAACAAATAACATGCTATTTACAAGTAAAAAAAAGTTATTTAAACAGATGACAATATTAAACAAATACCACTATAGACAACATGGAAGAAATATGAACACCAATCGTTTTGCTTCCAAGTAAAATACGATATTTAACGATATTCCTTAAAAATTCATATTACATTAGACATAAATTATACGAACGTCAATTATATCCAACACTAAATGACAAAAAGAATTTATTTTATTTTTGTGAGAGGAATCAAAAATACACATAATTCGGATAAAATGGCAGATTTATTACAATGATTGATAGTTTTCAATGGAAATTATGCTAAGGCAGACTTATGTTTCTCCTTTTCCAAGGGCAAGATGTTCTTTTATTCAATTATCTACTTACGCAGAAAAATATTTAAAGCTAAATTTGAACTTTTATTCACAGATCGCCTTCGATTAAAACTAGTTTTAACCTGATTCAACTTGACTTCAACTAGATATAATCATCGTTAGCTAAAACTAGGTGTAACTCATAAGTTAGTACTAAAAACGAAAACTGTCAAAAACGTACATTACATGGTTCATTCGTAATTGTTTAAATTTTCCATCGTTTCCTAAAATTCAAAAATCGCAAAATGAAAAAGGATGACAAAATATGTATATGCGGACAAAAGCCATGTCAAATTTATTGTATATTTGTTGTAACGGATCCTAGATGAAATTTTAGCATTTTTCAAAAGAAATTGAATTTTGGCAAAAGAGACTGGCAAAAGTAAAGGTAGACTGCTTGGTAAAATAATGTCTGATCAAATTTATTAGAAACTTAGCATTATTTCTTTTCAATACAATCAACGAAATACAAAATAATTTATCGTATTTCATAAAAAAATTGAAACAGTAAATGTGGTTATTCCATACGACAATTCCCGTTGCAGATTTCCTATCAAAATTTAAGAATCATTACTAATTTAACATCGCCAGGTCGACTACTCAAAGGGGTATACACATGAAGGTACACGTTATTGCGAGCGTAAGTGTTTCGTGCTATTTATACAATTATTGGAACTTTTATTGATTCGGAAATAATACAGTTCAGTACTGTAATTAAAAAATATGTTAAGATTGAGGTATTGCTTGATTAACTATTTTTCTTAGCACTATTTATTATTTTGTTAGGTTTAGGCCCTTTTAAAGTATTTTATTTGATTTAAAGAAATTTACGACTTTGTTCCATTAATACAATTAAAAAAAACACATAGGTTTAAATACTTGAGTTGGCTTATGAAACTTTTTATTATTATGTGAGATTTGAATACTCTTATTGTAGTTACCTTTTAAGTTTAAGGTAATTTTTGGTTTTATTACTTTAATATACTAAAATAAACATAAAATTTAAATTAATAATATAATAAAGTATATAATATAATATGCTTGTATTTAATACAGAATTATAATTAATCTGCGTCGACTTATAGCTATTTAAACTTTGCTTTTGTTTTTTCTTTTCAATTACATATGGATATTTTAATTATAAACGGTGAGAGAGTATTGAAGAAGATACTCATGCCGTTGTAAATATTGAAAGAGATAAAGCATGGCTCTTCCGGGCACTTTTATTTGTCATATACAGAAATCAGTTATATATCAGGAACGTCATAGGAAATTGAGCAGAATAGTTCATTATGTCCCATGATAGTATAGGTGAAAACTACTGCAGCGTCGATGCATACTTTGCGGGTATATCCCAGCCCAATATTTATGGGAGTTAATGTGGAGGCAGGTGAAAGGAGTTTTGGTTATATTTTGTAGATTTACGGCAATGGAGAGTCTTGTACAAAGTTCGGTATTGAAGATAATCCGCTATAATATATATCTATCCGCTATAAGATAATCCGCTAAATATATCCGCTATAAGATAATTCGATAATCGCTTTATGCTCAACCTATCTAGTGGGTAAATAAGAGTAGTATCATATATATATATTACAGCATCATGATTTAGTTTATATTACACTATGTCTTATTCTATCTGAATTTGGGTCACACCCATTTATAGACGTCACCTACTAGTCCATGTTACTTTGCTTTATCTCATGTAGAGACGTCGCTTCCTAAATTTCTTTTTTCCCAATTCTTCTCAAAAATAATTTACTAAACGCCCCAATGGTAAAAAAAAGAGCAACTCAAAGATGTGGCAAAAAATGTACACAAAATAAGCCAAAATACATAGGGTAGCGCTAATCAAGTTCTGTAGTATAACCTTGAAACGAGTAGCATAGCAAGTGTAAGATATGATCAAACCAATCGTAAAATAAGAGCTCAAGAATAAAATACCCGAATAACTTTGACGTACGTGGAAAATTAAAGCTTATTCATGCAAGCAATGAATGCTAGAACTGCTCTTAAGTGGAAACATCATGAAGGACAGAACTACTCTTAAGTGGAAGTGAGTATTATATGACTACTACAGACCTACTCTTAAGTGGAAGTGAATATTATATGACTGCTACACAAAACATCTAAAAACAACTCTATAAAGGGATTCGTTGCGGTTCGAGGAATGTGGAATCGTGGTTCCTATAGATAGAAAACATGGTAATGCTCTTTGCGGTTGTTACAGTTACCCACGGAAAACAAAAAAGCGCTGCTAATGGTTGGTCAACAATTATAGCAACGAAGCATCAGCCAACAGAGTTTTGATGATAGTCTATATATATATATATATATATATATATATATATATATATGATAGTCTATGATAGTCCATCCATCGTACGATAGTCTAAAATACCCATTATTATTTTGACGTAATAAAGGTGGGTACTCTATTATTTTACACCAATTGGGTAATTGAACTAAATCACTTTGAGGTGAATGAGCGGACTAAAAATGTAAGGGTAGTTAGACGGTCGCCATACGAACTACCTATTAACTAGAGGTATTAATGTGGCAAAAGCATGTATTAACGGCAACAAGAAACGCGTTTTAAATTCTTACTTCCGTTATTTTTCACACATAACAAATGTGTTTGCGTTTAAGCTTCTTTTTTTGGTTTGTTCATTTTAGTATGTCTGAGGCAATAATAAAAAGCCTGATGGGGATGCATGCTAGTTCAATGTACAAATTTCTTTTCTTTTGTGGAAAATAAAAGAAATACACAAATATATGTATGTTTTCCATATGTATAACGACATTTTTTACTATTCCACGAATCATTGGTATGTTATATTGTAATTAATAATTGTTATTTATGCAATTTTGGTTTAATTCAAATGTGTTCAAAGAATGTAACAATATGGACTTTAACTTTTCGTTTAGATTTGTTAAAAGACGAGTTCGAGGCACGCTTTTTAATGACATTTATATCGCTTAATTGTGGTAGGGTAAGAGTTTGCGTCGTCTGAACTTATTACCACTGATGTAGGGTGAAAATCATTAACATTATGTTGGATTTTTCGTTCCATTGATGTGAAGAATATCTTAAAAACTTTTACATCATATGTTTCTTTCATTTCGGTAGCTGTGGTTTATTTTGTAATACACACAGCTGTTTCGTGTAAATCTTATAATGCCTGACTGAACTAATGGCCAACAATGGGAGAAAAATAGATGACCATTAGAAATATAATTGCTGATGCGAAGCTTTATTTGAAATTATTGGTAACTTGATGGTCATTTAGCTAACACTATAATTAAACTACATATGTATATATATATATATATATATATATATATATATATATATATATATATATATATATATATATATATATATAAGTAGAGTTGTGGAGATATAAAAGACAAACTTCGAAAATATCAAATAAGTAATAAATGCTGCTTATTCACCTACCGCCCATTCGCTTTTAGTCACAAATTGCTTTGACTGTTCCATTGTTTAATAGCAACTAGAATTCTAAAGAATAGTATATTGCGCCCTAAACCGAGATCTTTCAGGCAAGTTGAAGCCTATAGTACTAATGGTGCAACAAGAATTAAAGCAATGTTATTTAAGATTCGATAAGGATATATACATTTTAAAAACAGAAAAAGCTTGTTAGTTCTCTTGAAGCTGATATGATGTGACTGCGAAGAAATAGAAGACAAAATAAATACAAACAATTATACAAGCAGTTCAAATAAGAAGAGCACCATTGCATCCAAACCTGATACTTACTTGTACACACATAATACAAAAATTAAAAATAAGAAGAAAATTCATTTGCTTGTTGTGAGCAGTACATAGAATAAAGTTTTCTTAAGATCGCTTGAAGCATAGAATGAAATGTTCATCCACATATTTTTCAAAGTTATTTGTTTATAAAATTAAGGTATTGAATTAAATTTGTTGAATAATTTTCAGTTTTCGACATTAATTAATAATTTGTGTATATTCAGACCGTTTGTTGGACGAATGGGAAAAAAGTTAACATTAATTTAATTTTCGTCACCAATTTCATTTAATGACTAAGTGATGACGACGTAAAATAAATGTGGCCTAATTTGTCGATATAAACTAGTACGTATAAATTGTTTGAGTATTATAAGTTGCATAACGCAGAACAAAGGCTAATAGAAAACGTAATGGGACATCACTATAAGCTGAAGAGTTATAACAATGTTTCACTTTATTGCATTTTAACCTTTTTCACCCCGTTCGGAGTTGTATGTTTGGTAAAATTATATATGTCAATGGAGAATATATTTATACCCCAGATATTTTTCTTATGATTTCTCTTGATATATCACTTTGAATAAATAATTCATTCAAAATATAATGGTTTTAACAGACATTTTTGACAGCCTTATAAAAACACACATCTAAAAATGATATCAATTTAAACAAAACACAAGTAAAAAGTCAGTAACTGTGGAGAATTAAACTTATTATACCATATACATCATATGCATCGTAATTACTATTAAGCAAAGTTAATTCGTCGTAAATTCTGATAATGAAAGAAAATAAAAAAATACTTATATATTTATATGGAACAATTACGTGCGATAAACCGACATTTCGAAATAAAATTAATTTGATACTCGTATATACTATAATAATTTTTTAATTATTGTATACATTTGCTTATTTTAGGCTAAAACAAACCAAATGCCGACATATTCTCTTTTTATTTTGTTTCTATCCTCAACTGTTTACCATGAAAAACCGGGAAGCAATGTTTAGACAGAAAAACGACTTTCTAAATTTGACAATTTGCTTTATGAAAATAACAACCGACAAGGAGAAAAATAATACGGTTACTATTAATTAATATTTCTGCATGAAAATTTACCGCTTTTACACATTAGGGATGATATTAAATAAATAATAAATTATGGAAGAACAACACATTAAACACATATTAAATAATCGATTAACACATTCATGACTTAAATTATACATTGAATAATCTAATTTTAAAACAAATTGCAAGTTTTCCATATGTGGCCGAATAATACTTATTTTTATTTCACCTTGACTAGTATTTCACAATTTATGAGTGTTACATGTCACTGAACATCAATTTATATAATTGTACTACGTTAATGTGCCCATCCAATAAGAGCAATTTTAACAGGTGTAAGTTTCGAATATGACACAGTTAAATGAAAAAGTATTGTAATAAACTATAAATTGAGAAAGGAATTTACTAAATACATGAATACACAGTTTACTAAATCTGAACGTTAAATGAGGAGACTTAATCGGGATTGATATTATCCTAACGCGAACTATCATAAAAAACCCTTAGTGCATTTAATTAATTATTAACACAAACTTCACATTATTAACTACAAGTTTATTTAAAGGTCGCTGCTCTAAACTTGTAAGGTTTATGTGCTGTATATTTAAGTTGACGACTTCAAAATTTAAATGGTTTTGTGTTGTACATATTTTAACACTTTATTTTATTTAAATTCTATATTCAGTGTTTTTGCAATGTACAAAGTTAAATGTAAGTTATATTTGGAAAATAGTTATCATTTTTATTACAAAAAAACAAGCTCCTGTGTATTAATTGAATTGTTAAACAGAATTCTCACTTTTAAAATAGATGTCAAATTAATTATTTGAAATATACGTTACTACTAATGATAATTAATACAATAAACGGCGTCTTTGAATCTATATACTAAGTGTCAATATCTTTGGTCACCAGTCAAATGAAAAAATAAACCCGTAATTCATTGCCATCCTCAATAAAACTAAGTAGGTAGCAAATACATAGCACAATCTGATAAAGCGCACTGAGAATCATCGATCCGACGCTGATGATTCTATGACCAACATAGTGCTATATAATTTAAATAGATTCTCTGCACCTGCCAACATCAAATTTTTCATCTGTACATACAACATCTCATGGTAATACCATAATCTCCAGTCAGGAGACAGATTCACGAAATTAAAGAAAATATTTCTTTCCGTAATATAAAGAGTAACTATCAAGAACTTTCTTTAATCTAATCTGATTGTGTCCAATATTATTCTCACCATCGCTTTGTCAGCTATCTGAATATATCATTTTATGTAATACATGGCACAAGAATATTTTAATCTGTAGCATTGAGAGACGGGACGCAATTATTTATAGCGAAACATTCTTATGCAAATTAGTGCATGATTAGCTAACAATAATTGAGAAAAAAAGGAAGTATTTGTGGAAAAGAACTCAATTGATTTTCGCTGCTTAAACTAAATATTAGTCAGCAAAGGGTTTATTAAAAATCATATGCAAGATATTGTTAAATTACTGGTTTGTGAAATATTTTTCTACCCTTTATGTTGGAACATAATAATCTGGAAATATTCTTTATTAATTTATTTTCCAATTTAAAAAAGAAAAATAATGTTTTGTTAACAAAACGTTATCCTTCATTATCTCTAACTTCTTGCTAGCGCTGTGGTAGTGACCTTATTCCGTTTTCGTAAAATTTGGAGTCGTAAGAGATGAAAAAGTTTGACAATCACTATTTCAATGAGTTTTGGTAATTGAAGAATTTCCATGTAATTTAATCCTGTAGCGACCGAAACAAATGATAGTCGGAAAGAGAAATATCTGGTCAGCAAGCAGGGTATATTAAAAAGATCCAGTCTAGCTCTACAATTTTTTCACAAGTCATTGAGGCGATACGGTCATGAAGTAGGTATACTTTGTCTCTTTGTTCTTTATGTTTATTTTCAATATTATCAAGCATGACGCAATGGTGTTCAGTATTAGCAATTCTTATCAGGTAGCAATTCTTAGTAAATAACTCACTTCTTATTCCGCCAAACGCTCCATCACCTTCTTTAGAGTTGTGTTTATGCTCCTGGCTAGTGGTATTTTTGTTTAACTGCTGTTCAGCCATTGTCGTTTATGGCCGAGTTTAACAAGGAAAATCAATTTCATATTCCCAATAACGAAATTACGAAGTAACGTAAAAGTGGGTGGAATGTAGCAACTGCGTGTAAGCTGTGACTTGGGCCATATGCTGGTTTTCATTTATTTAATGCAGTATCCTTTGACTGTGTCTACTTTTTACCTAAACGTTTTAGGTATCAACCGACTGTAATATGAGAACACCCAAGCTCTTTTTCAAACTGCTGTGTAGTTCTCCTCGGATTTTCCTCCATGAGCTGTACTAGGCATTCGACGTCTTACTTTACTGGTCGTCCTTCATAAAGTTTTTCTTCAATGTTATACTCTCCCTTAGAGAAGCGTCTAAACCAATTCATTGCTGTGTGGCAAGAGACCGTATTTTCATCCGTAGATTTGTATATATTTTGTTTACTTAGCCGTATACTTAAAAAGAAATTCGTAAAATGGGAGTACACCAATATCTCGTCTTTTAAAATCCATTTTTATCCTAATAATAATAGATTGATACAGAGAATGCACTCGCCCCTATTTAAAGCCATGCTCATAGAATATATTAGAACTGTCTAGTAATTAAACAGTATTCTTGAAAAAATGTGTCAGGTTATTATGCCCTAAGCTAATACATTAAAGGGTCGTAAAATTTTATAAGAATTTGACAATATTTAATTTAGATGAAATAACGTTTTATTGAATAATAAATTTACCATAAAAATAAAAAAAAAATTCTGTAATTATATTTCCACAAAACTTATTCCAAAAATATAAAAAATAGCAGTCATTTAATTTATTTCTGTAAAGACCATTTTGACGTAAGTATTTACTTTACTATACAATCATTAAATCGTAAACTTAATATCGAGATCATTAACTAACATTTTCAATAATAATATCGATAACGTTTGAAGTTATATCATTTCTATAATGTTGTCACATCCCGGTCTAAAAGATTTATTCTTGTCCCAGTTACCAAATGATATCAAAAGTTATATTTCATGTCATGTGATATGTTCAATTTCACAAGTGCGCATGAAGCCAGGGTGTATTCCCTCAACCAACCCCTGATTGGTGTTCGACCTAATATGGCGTATTGTTATGTTTTGTTTTTTTAATTTTACTAAAATAAATATAATCGTACTTGTAAGTTAAAACTAAGTTAGTTCTTAAAATCTCTCTGCCTTGTATTATTATTTCAAATCATAATTTCAGTGATTCGCAGTGACGGTCATCATGCCAATTCTTTCAATATTTTATTGCCTATTAACAGATATCACTTCATAAATTGTCAAACGTGCATTGTGTACATTCAAGAAAATATATAAAAAACTATGAACACTTTGAGGCTTAGCTGATGCACAGATGGACGTGATGAAATTATAAAATTCCTTGTTTAACTTAAAACTATAAACCTGAGAGCAGAGATCGTTTTGAGGAAGGTACTCGATGAGAGTGAAGACTGATAATGCAGTTCATTTCTTTTTTGTAGGTTTAACAAACAATCTATCTAAAAGTTCTTTTTAAATTGATTGTTTACTAAACTATCAAAAAACCAAAAAAACGGATTGTTTAAAACATGTATATAATCCAATGTATATTTTATAAATTATGGTACATACAAAATATACATATACTTTAAAATAAATAAATACGACGTCTAATACAGTCTTGTAAATGAATAAAAAACCTATCCCGTCACATTTATCTCTATTTTAAGTATTATCGACAGACCTAAAAACATCATTCTTCAAAACTTAACAGGTAGTTTATTACATTGAAATTGGGTTTGCCTCAAAATAGATTACTTGTATTAAGTTTAACCTATCGAAAGCTCTTATATCTGTCTTCGAAATCTTTACAAATTATTAAATCCATGACATTTAACAACTTTTCAAATCAATTAGTCACGAACAGACTCTTTTCACTGAGCACTCAGCAGACAACGGTATTGTCAACGAATACCTCCGATTCATTCGTCTCGCTTTCAATTCCGAGCGCGTAGGATTTAAAGGATTTGCGGTAATAATTTTAACCGAAGTGGGGAATAAACTTTTTGTCCCGTAACAATACGCGCCAAAGTTAGACGATCTTTAAATTTTAAAATTTCTTTTCAATAATCTTTCCACTTGTTTGTCAATTCCCTTGACGGTATTTTCAAATAGCACAATTATTTGACATATTTTCAATTGTTAGATTAATATAAATTTAGTACAGTGATAGCTCCCATGGACGACTTTCCATGGATTATAAAAAAATGTATGGTAACTATAGTAAAAATAGCAGGATTATCGATAAATGGAATTTATTGCTCTGAAAGATTTAAAATTTCAATAACATATGCTACTTTCTGATTACTAAAAAATAAAGTTATTATAAATTTATTAATCAGCCGGTAAACGACAGAAGATATTTTACAAACAATGGTCCACTGCAAAGTTATTAATGTGTTATTGATCTGTGAAAGCTGTTACGAAAATAGTTATATTTAATCAGAAATTACAAAATATATTGTAATCGACTAATTATGAGTTAATGTAATTTTGCGCTATTTTTAAGATGTACAGCCAAAAATATAGTTTTACAAAGTGACAAGTCTCATTTTGTCACTTTTAAAAGTAGCGATATCTTTAATTTCAACCATTCCCGAGCTGGAGCAAAATACATTTAATTGCAATACTATGTTAAAATTTATCTATTTTGTTGATCAATTAGCAATAATCCGTGCCTTCATTTGCATAGAAAAGATGTAGAAAAGTAATAAATAGTGGCATAATTTAGAAATATTATTCTCACGAAAATATTAAAAAAATGAACGTAGAAATAGCCAAGCATTTCGAAACGATGGAATCAAAGAAGTAACATAAAAAGTGACATTAACCAGTTACCGTGTAAAGATATAAACATAATTACATTCACGTTGTTTTCTTTGGTAGGCTATTTTTTTAATAAATAGAGAAATAAATTGTTTATCTTCTCTGCTTATCAAAAAGATATATAAAAAGTTCATCTCCATCATACACGTTACATTTGTGCAAAATATCATGGAGATGAATTAAGCAATTAGGGACTTTAAGTGGGAGAACCAAAAAAAAACAAAGTAATTTTTGCATTGATGAGGTTTTTATTATTACATATTAATAAGATTTAGGATTAAACAATTCAATATAAAATGACTTTAAAAAAATTATATAAAACAAAATATATCTATAAAAAAAGGTATATAAATTTATAAGAATATTGAATAATTAACTCTGAACACACAATGCAACAAAAAAGTGACAACATATAAAATAGGAAATGTGGGAGCACAACTGCACATAGGCGCAACACCGTGCATCTAATAATTTGATACATTTTTTAGCCACTGGAAAAAAATTAATTGTCAAACGTCAATCTGATGTAATGGCCGACATTTTTCTGCGCATCTTTCAATATTATGGCATGTAAAAAGAAAGTTACATGAAAGTTACTAAATTTCGGTAAACATATTATAATTTTATAGTACGTTTAGAATTGTTTTAATATTGTTATAGCTTTATTATCACTTTTTGTGTCAATAAGACAATAAAGAATTATTCACCTGCTCTTTAAAATTTTTACTGAAATAACCTATAAATATTGTTATTCTCCGAAAACAAAAAGGAACCTCGGCAGTCTTCAATAAAGCGTCGGTAAATACGTTTTTTTGATTTGTTGGCTGTAATTATGAGCAAACATCAATTTACCCCTCATCGAATATTTAATAACGACATTGGCACTTCAACCGTCCCTAAAGAATTATTTTCAAAACCGCTAGCTAAAAGACGAAAACTTCAGGTTGGTACTTTGGCAGCTACAAAACGGGGCAATACAATCATAACTAAATTTCAGGCCACGATATACCACCGTTTTTTATTTTTCCCCTAGTCAGAGCCTCTCAAATATTAACATTTTAGAAAAAGCTCCTTCAGGTTTAATGGTTACTTATCATCCAAGTCGATGGATGTACATCAGACATTTTTTTGACAGGGTTCTATAAGTTCTTGCCACAAGTGAAACTAATAAAATAACGACCGGTGCTCTTATTATTAAATGACAAATACCAAAAACCTGGCTTATATCAGTAAACTTGAACTTTGTTTTCATTCACATTTTACTGTCATATTTGTAAAATTTTTAACCTTTGGATATTGCTTTTATGTTACTTTTAAATGAGTATTGTTCAACCAAAGTCAAAAACTGGATACATCAGAATTCTCCAAGAATGATAACTGAACACCAGCTTCTAGGACTATTTGGAATTACTTATATTACGATGGCAGCTGTAAAGATCTTCAAAAAAGGATATTTTTTCTTTAAATCGGGATGTCTTTGAAGATTGGAGGTTCTAATCTGCTAAAACTACCGACAGATCATATCCAACAGAAGAAATTATAAGTGATGTTGCTGTCATTGAAACCTTTACTCAGCCTAATATCCAAGATTCCACTGGCATTAATATTGATTCTGACCAAACGCTATATCTAACTAAGAAGATCAGATCACCTCACAAAATGTTACTGCAACCGAGACTTCAGACGGCCAAAAATAACCAATAATGATTCAAGTGCCCAAGATCGTACTCACCAAACTACGAAAGTCTACTCAACAAACTCCTTCACATTCATCATTACCCAGTTGCTCATTTAAATTAACTTCACACAAAGTACTTACCCAGTTATTCATTTAAAAAATTTATTAAATTTACTCGCAGTAAAAAACCACGAAATCTCCCAGGGGTAACAAAAAAAGGAAAGACAGCTGTCTTAACTTGTTCTCTTTATGAACTAAAGCTAGAGGCGATTGCTAGAGAGAAAGAAAAGAAAAACATTAAAATAATGGAAGCTACATTAAGAAAATACTAAAGAAAAAGAAGCTTAGAGTAAAAACTAATAAAAAAACCAATAAAACGTGGTTCAAGTGCAGCAAAAATGAAGAATCTCACTGTGATTGCATCTATTGCTATGAAAACTATTCAAAGTCAAGTCAACTGTTGGCTAGATTAAATGTACTAAATGTCTAGGGCCCATGAGACATGGGCGGGTATAGGTGAAGATGACGATGTATATATATATATATATATATATATATATATGTGTGTGTGTGATTTTTACCAGTAAATGGTTGTACCCCCCCCGAAATTATATGGATGGGATATGCTCCTATGTAACACTGCCATTTTCATATTTTTAATTATTTATATTGTAAATATAGTAGGATTGTTTTTATTTCTAAACTGTTTTATGACTTATACATATACATGTTTGAAAAAGTAGCGTAAAGACTTTTCGTTCCTAATTTCTTGTAAATGCCATGTAATCTTATTGATTTAATCTTATGGGGATGGTTTTGCATACACTTTCCTCACTTCAATTTTCGTTGCTTCAATGCGGTTTAACTGTTTTTTTTCTAGGATATCTGAAATAATATTTAGGCAACCTTTTGGTAGTATATTAGAAAATAAGTTTACCACATCGAGTGATACTAATTTACAATTGGGTGTTAGGTGTATATTTTTAATTTTATTACAGAGATGAAGAGAGTTTTAATGGTATATTTAGGCGCAAATCCGGTTTTATTTCGGAAGATTTTATTAAGATGAAAAGCAAATTTTTTTGAGGGTGCGTTTGTGTATGAGACCACAGGTCGTATGGGTATATTAGGTTTATGAATTTTAGGTTGTCCATAAAGTATTGGAGGTCTAAGGTTCATTTCTGTAACTTTACGTTTCGCGAATTCGTTAGGAAATATGATATTACAGGTTTTAATTATTTGTTTTATGTTATCTGCAAATGTCGTGGTGGGCTCCCTTTGTAGATTTATGAAGTCTTGTTATATGCCAATTGTAAATTAGTATCACTCGATGTAGTAAACTTATTTTCTAATATACCACCAAAATATTGCCTAAATATTATTTCAGATATCCCAGAAAAGAAACTGTTAAACCCCATTGAAGCAACGCAAATTAGAGACCTCTTTAAATTATGAATGGACCAAAATTATTTCTTATTCGTTAAAAATGTTTTTCAACAAGTCAATGACCTTGCAATGGGCTCCCCCTTTAGTTCCCTTTTAGCCGAGTTATTTATGAACAATCTAGAAATCAGCCCCTTAAACAGTAAATTAGCGACACATATTATACTATTTTAGATAGGTTGATGACATACTTATCTACTGGAAAGGTACACAGCGACAGTTAGATCAGTATTCTTCAAATTGTTTCAGCCTAAATACACATATAAATATAAGTATAAAAAAAAATTAAGAGAAATAAATAAATAAAAAAAAATAATAATAACAGTAAATATATATATATATATATATATATATATATATATATATGAATTAATAAATAAATAAAACCGGAGATATGTAGAATTAGTGGTATAACCTTGTTCTAACTTTCAGATACCCTTGCTTTTGTATAAATATATTACCGGGAATAACTTCCCTTTAATTTTATTACATACACCGGAACACTTGCATTATACAACCTCATATAATAACAAAAATTGAATTTTTACCCTCACTAAAATATTGGTATATCGTATAACTCTTGGAAATATAATAAAACGTACACCGCTCCCCTACAATAAACTAACTAACATAAGCAGTGGGAAAACCCACTCAAACTCGGCTTCCTCTATCGTGTTTTAAAACATATAAATGCTGTCGGATGTTCCTGAGAGTTAATCTTTGCTAATAGTCCACCTGAAGATGTTGTAATACAACGAAACCTAGGTCGTGGCAAAGAAATTAAAGAAAGTAGAAATAATACTACATCACGTAGTTTCATTTAATTGTGAATAATGAATGTCTATAAAATTAACGCCAAATATATTAAATTTTTGTTAAGATTATTTATATTATCTTAAACCTTTTAGTAGATTATCCTTCTGTTATTGTAGCCCAGTCATAATTTTAAAGAAATTTCTTTACAAATATCAAGTATTCCAGATAAAGCGTAGAACAAAAAATTAAAATTAAAAGAACATATAATAAAAGTGATTATCTAACTCATGCAGCGGAAAATAAATTATATTTCAGTCGAAATATGTATACGAATTTCTGGAAAGCGGCATCCCCTAAATTCAACATTTCGTTGTAGCTACCTGCCGTAACTTAATAAGACCATATTAAAAAGCAAAAAACATAAGTTTCCAGCTTTGAGTTTTAAGTACTGTAAAAGAAAGATTGAAGTTAACTGTATGTGGTTACAATGAGATATTATAAGAAGATATTCTGCGTTTTAAATAATTTTAATCGTAAGAAAAAACAGCCAATTTCGTGTCGAAATATCAAAAACGCAAGATTGCATAGTTTTATACATTTATTGAATTTGTTAGTGTATGTAGAATAAAATAATTTAAATTAAAAAGTCTAATAAAACTCTAATATCTAGAATTTATTTTGATTCTGCTAACCCAAAAGTAGCCTATTACCTCTGTAATTCAAAATAACGAAACGGATGTATTTATGAAAATATTTGGTGCGGATAGAAAAATGGGACTAATATACAAGAACAAAGGTATTTATTTCAGTGATGGGCTCCCATGCACTATGTTGTTCGTAATATTAAACGTCTATTTATTTTTATGTATGAGAAATATTTACGAGTACGTGATTTAATGGTAGACTGAGAGCGAGGCTGTCGCAAGTGTAACATATATGACTGTTGCACTTAATGGATTTGGAGTCAAAAGAAACACTGCCCAATTTAAGCTCTATAAGGTATGCGTAAAAATTCTCTTTTAGATTAACAAAAGTCTGTTAATACACGAAAAAAAATAATTATATGTGATTTCTTTGTTCATAGTGAATAATTTACGCCTCTATGCTGAATACTTTAAGAAAATAAAAAAATAATAATTTTGAAGCAAAAGACAAAAGAAAATATTTTATTTCAGTAAACATTTTATAAAGTATCTGTTATAAAGAAAGTCATATGATTTTTTGCAGTTTCGATTCCGTATCCATATAAAATCTAAAATAATGGAGGAAGTTTTCGTAATCCATAAAGTAGATTGAAAATATGAATATAAACTCATTCTATGACATTAGTTTAAATGGTTTTATATACTGAATAAATTGGTCTAAAGTTATTTAAATGTGATGCTGTTGGTTGAGTACTAACGATTTATAGTTTAATCACTTGGAGTTTAAACTTTATTTCATAAAATGCGAATTTCTAAAACGACTTCGGAAGACAACAATTTTCTCGAGATCATGTTCCCGCCAGCATATTAGAAAGTAGTTGCGAGAAAATTCGTGAGTTTTATTTTGTAAGAATATATTTAAAGAAACTTTTTAGGGCAAGGGAAACACGCTCACATTTTCTTTAACGACTTTTATGAATAAAATGCTCGAAAATTAAGTCAAAATTCTGTTTTGAAAAAAGCTAGCAAGTGGGTTTCCTGAATTAAGATAACATGTACAATTTAGAAGATATGGCGGAGTGTAAATAAGAAGCGGCGAATATAATTAGAGTCGGGCAGACTTGTTTTAAAGAAAGTATATATTTCACCCGAAAAGGTGATTATATGTTATCATTTAGGAATCACGTTAGAATAAATACATTGGTTTAAATTTTATTATCTACGGTCTTCTTCATTATATTACTAGATAGTAATTGTTAGAAAGTTTGCTAAGTGATACACAGAAGAACTTTTGAGCATTATTCTCTAATAGATTACTTCGTTTTAAAATCCTTAGGAGGTTTGAAACTTGATTTTATCACAGACACTTAGTCAATCGTTTATCAAAATAACTGACTTTATATTGAACACTAGCTGTATATCCGACATTTCCCAAATGCAGAAGTGGGGATCATCATGCAATTAAGATATAGAATTTGTAAAATATGCACCGGCAATAAAGTACTAGAAATAATTTGGATTATTACATTTTGAAGCCAAGGAAATGGAAAGTTTTCAATCTAAGCATTTTCGCTTTTAGAAGTTTATTACAGATCGACAAAGTCGAGTTAAGTATTGTAACTGTTACATTTTTATTTACTTTATATTTATTGTGAAATAATACCAAATTATTAAAAATTATAATCCTTTAAATGTTAATATGACACTTTATGGCAGGAATAAAAAAATGTTGTAATTTAAAAAATGAGCATTGTCTTAACAGAAAGAAGAAGATTCAGGTATGCAGTATTAATTCAAAGCAGCATTCATACCTTTCGATAATACACATACACACACACACACACACACACACACACACACACACACACACACACACACACACACACACACACACATATATATATATATATACCTACATACTGTGGAATTATTAGACTATGGCAATGTGTTATCCTTATAGTCTATTGTAGTAACAAGAAACTACAGATCAAACACAGAATTCTTTCAGAAGTTCGAACAGAGTCATATCGTTAAGAGTTTCAAAATACCCTTTTTAAACTATATAAATAACGTGACTTCTAAAATATTAAATTTAAGTAATAAGTAAAATAAAACTTTTTACGACCATATAAAACATGTAAAACCAAATTAAGCACAAAATACATTTTTACATTGGTCACAAGGGGTAGTGGATAAATTAGGAATAATTTGTTTATGGGACCAACAAGGAGTAGATATACATTGAAGAGCTAAAATAAAATTTGATATTTGCATCCAATGGAATGATTTTGAAGTCTATCATCAAACCGTACTCTCATTTTAAAATAGCGCTTTTATGTATATCCATAAAAGTTAGCCATTTTAATGAAGATAATGTTATCACAATTGGGCAATCTATTGATTTTTTTAAACCATAATTTTAAACAAAAACAATTTTAAAAATAATTTTTGCGGGTCCGTATTGCAAAAAAAAAAAATAGAATCTTCGTAAGGTCTCTCAGGTGTCTGTGTATTGGTCTGACACAGCCGTTTTTCTTAAAAACCCTCTTCACATTAGAATTTGAAATTTTACATAGTAATAAATTATATTAACCTGCATGTATGTAAAAATAGCAAATATTGAAAAATACTCGTATGAACATTTTATGAAGGTAAATTATATATATGAATCTTTTCCAATTCTGTATACGGTGTGGTATTGTTTTTTTAAGAACTTATTATATCAAAAATATTTTTTTTTATATAATTTTAGAGACAATATCTTAAGATATACACTGAAAAATATGTCAAAAAATATGTACTTTCTCCATTATATCCGAAACTACTCAATCTAAAATGAAAAAAAACAGAGTTTTCAGAAGCTCAGGAAAAGTTTGTGGGAAAACTATAGCAATGATTCTAAATGTAATAATTTTGTAAATTTCCACCATGTTTTTGCGCTTGTAAATGGTATAATGGCAATATAATTATGTTGTGAATAATTAATGTTTGTAATTATTTTAATAGAAATACTATGTATTCTTGACTCTTTGTAAAAGCCTATTGCCTTTGTAATTTGAACGAAACCTACATAATACGTATTCCATTCTTACTCGACAGGTTCTTTAGTTTAAAACAAATCAAATAACTTAATTTCGTTTTTTTAATAAAGGAATAATTTTTTTTAAATCATATTATTACAACCGCGTTTTCTCTTCGTTTTTATATGAAAATATTCCTTGTAATCGTAATTATAAATTTAACCTACAATCCCTTATTTTCTATAAGTACTAGTATTATTATTTTAGACTTGATAGTATACAGAGGTTATATTTGAAAACATACATTTTTAAATTTTTAATAAGAATGGTTTTTCTTTATAACTTTCATTAAATTTTTAAATTAAGATCAAGTTACAAAGTAATGAAGAGTAGAAGAAAATACGAAATGGCAATAATTTTTCTCAAAGGCAAGAATAATTAAAGCTTTTTAGATTTATTATAATTCTGCTGATTGCTATGAATGTTTTTAAGTCAATGGAGTTTTTCATCAAAACATGAATAGGAACCAAATTTGGTAACAAGAACAAGTTTCTTTGCTTCACAGCTCTGACGTCTATTATACTGCAATGCTGGCTTTACCATATAAAATGGCAGCTATTTTAGTACTTATTTGAAGCGCCGTTATGAAAGTCCCGGGAACTAAATTTGACATTTAATTATATTAGAGATTTCAATTTTTTTTCTTTTTATCGACATATCGTATCGCTATTCATTATATCAATATACGATAATATTACATTGCTGTGTATGGATATTTACTAATATTTTATTAACTTATTTTTTTATTTCTATTGAAAGAAAACGGTACAATTGCCTCTCGGTGTCGCTGTTCCAAGACGAACATTGGAAGAAACAGAATCACCAGCGTTATAAGATGAATTCGATGATTTTTTACGCTTATTTTAGAAGATACCGAACTGTAAGCAAGAAAAACATCCAGATAATTTGTCGGACGTATTGAATTATTTATTATTCAAGCGAATCAAAGGAAAATTAGGAGTAACGGTAACTTAATTGCATGTGAATCTGTACAAAAAAAAACGTTATTTTGAGTCATATAAATGATATGGCATTCGCTGTTCTAGAATGGAGAAGTGGTTTCATTGTAACTTCCACAAGTTTGTTTGTAGTCATTATCCCGCCAAGCTCAAAAAATAAGAAAGATAAACCTCAAATGGAATTATGCTGTGTTAACTGCTAATGAACAAGATTGCTAATGAACAAGATGCTAATGAGCATTGTTTCCTGATTTACAAGATAAATTTAAGACATTATACTTACAATACTTATATTTACAATACTTTCACGTATTAGAAAATTGATACAAAACATTATATTCCTCTGAAGGGAACAATAGAAAATTAAATTAAATAATTATTAAAAAAATATTAATAAGGAATTTTTGACATAGAAAATTTCGTCACGCCAATAAATGTAATCAATGAATTTTTACTTAACGTTATTTATGTTTTTATTATAAATCTTTGTATATCTTTTATTTTATCGTTTCCACAGAAAACTTTCAATTGTTAACACCGGTAATCGGCATGTCATTGAATTAATTCGATAAATATATCGATGAAAATTTGATGGGCTATATACAACTTTTATCTGCCGAAGTTTTTATCGATTTATTTTAGCACACTCCCATATCTAACAATGGTTGCATGGACGCTCACTAATATGGACGTCGGAGTCACGAGTAGAGTAATTGTGAACATTGTTTTGATCATACGAACTTTGTGATTATTTTTTTTATGTACCGTTAAACAAAAATAATTTTATTTAAAAAAAATGTTATTTAGATTATTTTGGATTTCCTGTATATCATTATAACAAATCCTGGGTTTCACATACCCATTTTGTATCCTGTATGAGACTAATAAGAGTCTCGCTTTTGGAATCAAAGTTAGAGTAAAGGCCCTAGTCACTTACCATGTGCTATTCCAATGATTTGGACAGAACCAAAAGATAACATAAGTAATCGTTATTATTGTTTAACTCATATAAAAGATGCCGCAACCAAGCTTCAACGCATTGTTAAGTACCCAAACTTTAATGACCACCAGACCAATCCTACATAGTGACGAATTTCCTATGCCAAAGTTTCCAAATCCACAAGGAAGCCAGAAATCTGTTCTTAGTCAAGATAATTCCTAGTCCATACCTTGTGCAGAGAGCAACCCAACTCATGAACCAAGTACGTCTACAAAACCATCTTTATTGACACAAAATGATCTTAACTATTTAGTACATGATTTAAATATATCTAAAAATAGACTGAGCATTTAGGGTTTACATTAAATAGCTGAAATTTACGTTCTCCCAATATGGAAATTTCTTATTTTTGACATTTCGATGACGAACTGAAACCTTACTTTTCTAAAGCAAGTTATTAGGTATATTGTAATGACATTCCTGCAGTAAGGAATCTATTAAATTTTAAATATGACTCAGGTCCCTGGCGGTTGTTTATTGACTCCTCAAAACTAGTTTGAAAGCAGTGTTGCTAGGCAGTAGAAGCAAAGTTCCTTCAATGCCCGTAACTTATGGTTGCAATATGAAAGAGCCTAAGAAAATATAAAATTCCTTCACAAAAAAAAATAAACAAATTGAACGCACTTGAAAATTTTGTGGGAGTTTCAAATCATTGCTCTTCTGTTTTGACTACAGCTTGGATAAAAAAAAATATTGCTGTTTTATTTGTGAATGGGAGAGTAGAGAAATATACAAAGAAAGCGTGGCCTATAAAAGTACCCGGAAGACATACTTTTATATTTTTACTACCGTAGCATATAAAACTCGTCTTTTAAAAATAATTTACAAAAGCTATGGGTGAAAGTGGTGGTGGGTTTTCATATCTGATAGAGAAATCCCCTACATCGGTGAAGCAATAATTAAAGAGGTGATATTTGTTGGTCCACAAATACGGTAACTGAAGAAGGAAAAGAACTTTAAACCAGAAAGTGAATGATCATGAAAAATTCGTGTGGAAATATTTGTTTAATGTCACTAACAATTTTTTTACAAACCATGGACCGGAAAATTAAAATAATTTAATTAATGAATATATAATCTCGTAAAAAGCTTTACGTTGTAACATGTCTTTGAAAATACATATCCTGGATTCACATTTGGATTTCTTTTCGGAAAGTTTGTGTACTCCAAGTTACGAACAAGGCGAGAGATTTCATCAGAACATTTCTTTAATAGATCAGTTTTATCAGGGGAAATAGGTACCAGAAATTTCAGTTAATTAGTTCTGGAGGTTTTAAAGAGGCCTACCAGAAATCAAATTTTTACCTAAATTATATATTTTAATGTCTAAGGAACGTGACGTGTCAATTTCTTTTATTAATATATTTTTGTTCGGTAGATAATGTGCATTCAAAATTTGATGAGAGTTTTCATGTATATATATATATATATATATATATACATACATACATATATATATATACATATATATATATATATATATATATATATACACACACATGTATATGTATGTATATATATACCATATTAGTGGTATAATAAATGCCTGAACTAAACGGTAAAGTTAACGAAAATGAGGTTATAAAGAAATAATGATTTAATACTACATAACAAACTTAAATTTTAATGTAGGCGAATGGTCTGGATGTCATCCAAAATTGTTGCATCTATTTTAATTAAAGACTAAACCAGCACGATTAACAATATATGGAAGTATATAATTGCGTACTACATCCCAATAAAAACGTATCTCAACATTTTATTCCCTCTTAAAAATATATTCTACTTTACCATTCTTAGACCAGCGGGAAACACGTTATTAAATTATGTAAAATATATAATCTTCTTTTAAAATTCCATGGTTTTAGTGCCAGTGTTGAGCTTTTGGTTAGACCCCGTTCTTATGCTTGTGAATGAAACAGCAAGTGTTGTGAAAAATTAATATTTGTAAATAATTTGATGGCAGTACTGTGTAACTTAAAATATTTGTAAATACTTAAATGCGTACGGAAGAACCTAAGTAGTACGAGTTATACTCAAACAAGACAGATTTTTTTCAATTATAATGATTAATAAAAATCCCCGTACACGGATATGAATATGGATATAAGTATGTTAAAAAATAGAATTCACTGTACTGTTTTTTCTACATTCAATTCGTATTAAAGTGAGTATGAAAGTAAGGGTGAAATGTCATACTGGATTACTGTTATGCTATCTCATCATGTTACTGGAATATTTAAGATGATAAACTTTTCCAAGCCCACTATTTTATAAAAAAAATGAATATGGAATTTACGCAGCAGGCATCCAAGAGAATGACTAACTGCTGGGAGGATGGAGACTTACGAAGTAGGACAATTTATGGAGCGGAATTAACCTGATCGAGATCCGTCCGTCGGATAAAAGGATTATTGTTGTAAAAATGAGCGGCGTCGCTGTTATAAAAATGTTCCCCAGATTTAGCCACCGCCCTTCATAAATCACACGTAATTGACGTGCGTGTGACCACTGAAAAAGGTTTTTTTAATTCACTTCGTTAATTACGATTTGCTTTATAAGATTTTTAACAAATAATTTATTTGAACCTAAATTGCTTGCATTGATAATGTTGGGAATGTGAAACAATTTGATACATTAAAGCATATAAATAAATAAATTAATTTTATCACTTACATTCTTACCCGTGGTAAATTAGTTCACACACAAGCAAAAAGTACACATCACACACGCAAAACGCATACGCGCAAAGACGCACACGCGAAAACGTACACATGCGCACACGTGCACAAAATCTGAACAAACTTGGGACTTGTGTCTGAACCAAAATGTGCAACACTATGTTGCATAACAATCCGTTGTATAATTTGTTGGTAATGTATGAGCCTCTTAAGAAAACTATGGAGTTAATGTCAAATCAAACGATTCTGTTTTATTTGGCCGAATAATAAAAATGTCCGAATAGGTCGAGCACCGAATAGTCGCCGAACATTTTTTGTAACTGCATCTACCGAATTTTAAATAATGACATTCTGTTTTATATAGGAAGCATCAGAGGAAGGGTTTCATTCCTTATTTTAACTCTTCTAAATAATGTTATGGCTTCATAATGTATTCCAAATATTCCACTCTTTGCTTATAATGTATAAATTTAATGTATGCACATATACTTCCTTATATTAAACTTACTTGTTCAATGGTACGTCTCGCTCATTCAAAGGAAGCATGGCATTTAGTAACGTAGTAATTATACAAAATTTTAGGTATAACTCAGAGTGTTTTGAACTACGACTTACTTTCCTCATAGGTTTTGAATAACAATGTGATGTTGACAGTGAAACTCATTTTTCCCGCCTTAAATTGTTTGTTTTTCCTAATATATTATTAAATGAACTGTATGTTAAATAAACTATTTGAGGTTGCCAAGATATGTTAACAATAAAGACAATTAAATGTCATGCTCAATTTATGGTTTAAACTAAAAAAATAAAAAATATGTACCATGAAGGTAGTAAAAGCAAAATAAAAAACCAAACTGAAAAGAGAAGATTATGAATGAGTTTATGACAAGCCCGATTTTTCAGGTGGTTTCGAAATTCTTTTGCTTGCATCGACTATAATTTTTGGCTCCTTGGATCTACATTGTTTTATACATTACGCAAAATAAAATCAATTTTAAATATAAAATTGCATTTTACTTTTGTAGCAAAAAGCATAAGCAGATACTCTGAATTTAAACTTGGAAACATAGCCGTTGTGGTGAAAATTAAAAAGAATATAGATAAATTGTGGATATTAAAATTATTAAGCAAATCTATGCAAATTAATTAATATTTTGTGATAGTAAAACACGACTCCTGAACAGGGCCATTTCGCCAATTTTTCTCCAGGTGGTAACTTCTTCGAGACATTGACATCTTTTACTTCGAGACATTTCTTTTCAACAACTTTTCCAACATGCTATACTAATGCAATGTTAATTGTATTTTATTATTAAATAACCGATTGCGATAAAATAAAAACCATATCTTACTTTAAGTTTATTCTTAAGTTTTTTTTTTTAAAATCCGCCAAATATATATGTAGTTGTTATATGATGGTATATAATACGTATAGATGGATAAGTAGATGTAGAAGTAAACATACAAAGATATGACTGGACAAAAATATTGTTAATGTAGAATGTATTAAGATTATTATACTCACCAGTCCTTCAAGCTAAAATTTATTTGCAACAATTTTATTAATGTAGGGGTTCGCTAAATTTATAGTTTTATTATTTGTACAAATGAAATAAAATGTTCAACAAATATTTTAAAATCGATACGGATTTAGTACTGAAAAGCGTCGCTAATATTTTTATTTTGACTTTCATACCCTTATCTAACATAAATCTATCCGCTTGTTTATTTTTTTTCATTTACCATTAACGTAAATGTAAAACGTATTTTCATTTTTATTGCAAGCCAACCCATGCCACCGTCAATCTTGTTGTCTCCACATATAACACATCGTAATTAATGAAGTGAATAAAAAAAAAGTTTTTCAGTGGCCACATGCCCGTCAATTACATATGATTTATGAAGGGCGGTGGCTAAATCAGGGGAAAAGATTTGAAGATTATTTTTCTGACAGCGACGCCGCTTATTTTTACAACAATAATCCTTTTTTCCTACGAACGAATCTCGACCAGCTTAATTTCGCTCCATAATTTGTCCTACTTCGTTAGTCTCCGTCCGCCCAGTAGTCAGTTAATCAGTCTCCTGGATGGCTGCTACGTAGATTCCATGTTAATTTTTTTTGTAAAATAGTGGGCTTGGAAAAGTTTACCATCTTAAATATTTCAGAAACAGGATGTGATATCATAATAGTAACCCAGTATGATATTTCACCCTTGCTTTTTTACTCACTTTAATGACAGGCAACTTGAATGGAGATAAAAATGTATGTATCTAAGTGTACAGTAAATTCTATTTTTTAAGGTACTTCTATCCATACTCGTATCCGTGTACGGTGATTGTATTTAATAATTCTAATTGAAAAACATCTCTCTTATATGAGTATAGCTCGCACTACGAAGGTTCCGTATGCATTTAGGTACATTCAAAATTTAAATAATTTACAAATATTAATTTTTCACAAGTAAATATATTGCCTACTGTTTCATTCACAGGTGTAAGAAGGTGGTCCATATTTTAAAATTATTACATCTAGCATTTTCGCTATAATTTTCTCCTAACCTTTGCATATACCTCTAAAAGCTCTGTTTTTTCATGATTCTGAGTTCAGTAGTCTTGAAAATAGTAGGGGTATCATATTTTTTGCCTATTTTTCAATACTCGAAAGCAGAACTTCCTAAAAACGAATAAATAAGTAAATATATAAAAATACTCTATGACTGAAAAATTCCTAAATATTAATTTAAAATTAAAGAAATAAATATACTACGTATTAATTTTAAATTTGTGTAAAAATCATGCATTTAAATGTTTTATAAACTTAATTTTTTTACATAGGCTTCTCGTCTACTCTTACCCGCTCATTCAATACGCTGGATCTTAGTATGTATGCCATACATATGTCGGTTGTATATATATGTCCTTACTTTACTGTGACTTGGAGTCAACCTGTGGCCTATTGAATCTAAACTGAGTCAAATATGAAATCATATTTGAAAGAATTCTAAAAACTTTTCTCAAAAAACTAATACAGAAAACTTCAACTATTTCAATTACTTAAATTTTCTTTCCCTATCTTATTTTTTTCATAGTCATTATCTTTCATTCTTTTAACATTCGAATAAAAATAATAATTTTATACCTGAACCCTTACTCTCAAAAATTTTGTGGTCTTTTTTTGACGAGTCACAAATTAATCGCTAAACTAATATACATATGCCATGACGTCAACCTGTGAACTGTCTTCTGACGAGTAGATCGGAACATGGTAAAATTTTAATTAAAATATAAGTTCGAGGCTATTTTTGCTATTTTTTTAAAGTGATAGAAACCATATATCTAAAGTTTCTTTGCACGTATTACTTATTACTGTCTTATTACGAAAACACCGTGATAATCATAATTGGCAAGAATATGCTAAAGACCTATTTATTAAATTTTAATTACTGAATTGACTCATAATATCTAAAAATTCGTTATTAATAAAGACCGGGATATAACATAATTACAAGTATGAAGAATGTATTCAAGATGTATTTATTAAATTTTTGTTACTGCGCTATATTTATAGTCTAAATTTTTTTGCAATTAATGCTTACTGTTGTCTTCTTTAGCACACCAGGATTTTTAAGAATTCTACATTAAATTTTCATTACTGACTAGATTCATTATATCTAAAACATCTTCCCAGTTATTACTTATAAATTCGTTAATAAAGAACACCGGGATATAAGATAATTACAAGTATGAAGAATATATTCAAGATGTATTTATTAAATTGTTGTTACTGGCTGTATTCATTATGTCTAAATATTTTTGCAATTAATGCTTACTGTTGTCTTCTTTAGCACACCGGGATTTTCAAGAATTCTACATTACATTTTCACTACTGACTAGATTCTGTATATCTAAAACATCTTCTCAGTTATTACTTATAAATTTGTTCTAAAAGAACACCGGGATATAACATAATTAAAAGTATAATGTATTCAAGATGTATTTATTAAATGTTTGTTACTGCGCTACATTCATTATGTCTAAATTTTTTTGTTGTTTTTTTTATGTTTTTTGTTGTCCTTTTAGCACATTTTTTCAAGAATTCTACATTAAATTTTTATTGGTCTGCTAAATTGTTTATACCTAAAGCTTCTTTGCATTTTTACTTACTTCTTTATCGTTTCCCGTTACATCGACAAACGCCTAATAATAGAGTAACCAACATCCAATTCTGTAGAACTCAAGTTCTAAAAAAAACAGTTCTTATCAATTTCAAAAAAAAAAAATATATATATATGTATATATATATATATATATATATATATATATATATATATATATTACTAATAAATTAGTAAGAAAGTACGATATGAATTGTAATTATTAAAAATTTGATTATGTCGGTAATTGATTTAAAAAAAATACCGCTTAATACACACAATTAACAAAATTTGTACGAAAAAGAAATTAATAATGAACTTGTATTGTTTATCATATTAGCCATAAACCGTCATCTTATCATGTCAAATCTATAGCAATATAAACAACCTATTAATTACAATATGTTGAAAGCTTGATCAAAAAAGGAATCAATATATATATATATTATAAAAGTAAGTGTACAGGTGCGTGCCGCTAAAACTCAGAAACGAGTTCCTCACTAAACTCAGGTACGATCAAGGGAGTTATATGGTATGGTAGCCCTCTATTCCCCATCTATGAAGAAGGTTCTCGTTTTTACCTAAAGTTTTGCTTTCTAGAAATTTCTAGAATAGTCCAGAATATTTGAGAGCATTCAACAACATTCCAAAATAGTCCGGAACAGTCTTAAGTATTTAGGAATGTTAGGGAATAGTCTGGTACTTTTTCGGGACATCCGAAATAATTGTGGAACACTCCAGGACATTCTCGAATATTGTGTAGTGTTCTAGAACATTGTGGACCATCCAAAAGCTTTTTGTACGGGTGGGGCTACCAATTGGTAGGGGTATATAAAGTAAGATCCATTCTGAATTCGAATGACGTTTCTTACCAGTAAAGTTCAGTGAGTGAATAAAAACAAACAGTGAAGTGTGAGTAATTACTGAATATAAAATATAATGCGTGAAAAGTTTTTAAAGGGTACTTAGTGTGTTTCTTAATAAACAATTTATATGATTTATATTTTATACAATATCCAAACGTAAAAGAGGAAGCGATCTTGCCAGTTCTGAAGCAAAACGATGAAAACAAAAAGAACAGCGAAAGAACGAAATTGTCGGAGAGCGCGAAGTACGTTTACGTTCCTACCGAAGGAGAATGAGTACTATGAGAAGCAGAGAAACCAAAATACAACGAAATGAACGAATTGAAGAATCAAGAATTGCGACAAAATCTCATAATAAAAGAATGCGAACGCAAGCCACCCATGAAAATATCGAAAGAATGTAACAAATTGTAATCAGAAAATTGGATAACATCTACTAATTTTGCAATGCGAAAAAATTCAGTAGAAAAACCCAGGAATCTGTTGCATGAAGGGAAAAATTCGATTTCGACACTGAAAATACCTCCGCAGGAATTTCCACATTATTTTATATTTTATGGAACAATGATGATCGTCAAACAGCTATCGAATAACGTCATCGAAGCGGAACGTATGACTGGTAAAGACAGACAACATACAGTATTTGTCCCTAGATCTCTACTGAACTGCCATTCCGATTTCAAAAAAATGCAATTTCCAATAAAATTAGCATATAGTTTTACGATTAACGATGCGTAAGAACAAACATTTAGAACATTACTGCATCAACCTCAAAGAATCCTATTTTTTTCACTGTCAACTAGCTTGCTTTTCGAGTAGGAAATTCTAAAAATTTGTACATATATACCCGGGTTATACAAGAAAATGGAATAGGTTGTTTATAAGCAAGTGTTGTAAATAGTTAGAATATGTTTTCCATACACTTTTTTTACGTTTTATATTTTAAAGTCTATCCTTTTATTTCAACTAATACATAATCTTATGTCAACTCTCTGAGCGAAGCTGGGTACCCCAGCTAGTTACATAATAAATATTTAACGACAATTACAGATTTAAATGTTTACAAAATGGCGTCGTCACTTAAGGCGTCTTATAAGTATGACGATAGAGACGAAAATCTTAAAGAACGTGTTTTAAAGTACGTTATAATATAATATGTACCAAGCGTGAAAGAGACAAATATTTTTATAGATGTTTTAGCGTGACGAAGCATATATTAATAATGTTTTTCTATGGGTTTCCTTTGTTCCGGGCCTCTTTCTATTATTTAAATCAATATTTTGTTTCAGTAACAAAAAAGCATATGGCAAAGAAAGTTATTGAAACGCTGGAGTAGATTATTATGCGTTCATGTTGCAGTACGTGTCATTAAATTCGTGACAAAGCTAATTCTGCGCTGCATGTCAGTTTTTCGGTTATTGGTGTTTTGCAAGTACTTACGCTCTTATCAGTTTAGGGCATTTGAGCACACCGCCGAAAGCGCCGTTACGTTCGTTGCTACTTGCTGAACTAGGTCGTACTTCTAGTTCGTTAATTCTTTTGTGTAGTAGGAGTTATCGCTTAATGGTAACGGAATTAAGCATATGTTGTGTTCATAGGTCGATTTAGGTTTCCGTTTGGGTTTTCTTTTGTACTAATTAACGTCGAATAGTGTTTACATTTTCTTACTTCCTGTCTGCATTTTTGGTAAAATGTGTCCATTAAGAACTGTTTTCCACTTCACTGACATGTGGAAATAAGCATATAGAATTTTTAACCGATAAAATATACCTTACTCAATTTTTCACGTCACTCGGGCTTCAAAGTGCAGTGAAATTAGAACAGAATAAAAGAAAATGTTTTTGGGTAATGCGAAGGAACGAACAGATTTTTGAATAGTAATCAATTACTTGTGCGCGTCTATCGTTTAAACTTCAAGACATTTGATAAAACAATTTACTGTAAACTACACGAAATATTTATGGACCAATAGAGCAACTGAGTTGAAGCAAGTGAGCGACAGTTAGTTAATTCAAACTGAACTAAAAAACTAAGATCAGAATCGGCGACGAACTAGTTTTTGTATTTCTTTCAGACGAGGTCTTTCACAAATTACACAGTGCAATTATTTATGCGAGAAATAAATCGCTATTATATGTGAGATTGCTACTACAAAGTTAATTTCTTTTAATTATTTTTTTTTCAAACGAAGTCACTTCTTGTGTATAGTGTAAATGGTACACCACGCGAGAGAAGTGTAAGCAGTTGACATATCAGTCTAATAATTTTGCCCAGGTGGTATAAACGAAGTGCGAATGTAATAAAGATAGTGAAAGTTAAGATTAATAAATATTGCGGCATTAATATTACGCATAAAAGCATAATATAAATATCTCTGCATATAAAAGCATAATATAAATTTAATTAACTTATTATATCTTATAATATGTTAATTAAATTTTAAATTTTTTTAAATATTAATATTAGGTTTTCTATATATTTTTACCGACGAATATTCATACATTTTTTCATCCGGTCTCAAACTAAAAAAAAAGTTTGTAATATAAATATAGTTAACAATATGGGATATTTTTTGATTGCGATTAGAAATTCCCTTGTTCTTTAAAATCACCAGGACCATCTTCCCATATCTTGTGAGCAAATATTCTTGAAAAATATATGCTCGAAAAAGCATGTGATTTACTAACGTTTATCTTAACTGACGATTAATCGTACCAAAAAAATATATGAGGTTGAAAATTGTTATCCCTTCATTTGCTCCTGTAAATATGGGATTGGTTTGGTATTTTGGACACTTCATTTTCTAATGTTAAGTGGTCTATTATTTTATGATTTATTATTGGAAAATGCATATAACATTTATCATTATTTTCGTGGTAATAACTCGGTCAAATAGACAAATAGAGTAAAACTTATGGCATGAAGATTCCGCATATACGTAGATACACACACAAACACACACACACACACATATATATATATATATATATATATATATATATATATATATACATATATATATATATATATATATTTAATAAAATTTTCATTATGTAAATACATTGTCTAAACATTTGCACTTCAGGGGAAAGGCGGGGATAGTTTATATATATTTTATACAATATTAAAAAAAATTGAATGATTATTTAACAGGCTGTTTAAATTTATATCCTACAGCATATATGAAATGAACAAAAATTAAATTTATTCAGGTTTATAAGCATTATCACTTTGCTAATTTTCAAGTTTCCGCGTCAAATAACTGTAACCAAAATGTATATAAGTGAACTTATAAGGGTTCCATGTTTTTTCCTTTGAGTTCCGTAATCCTAAAAATGAAAACAATGTTAACAAAGTGAGTCAAAAAACCTTCACCTCCTGCATTAAAATTTATCATGTTTCTTTTTTTTGTATATTTTTTATTAGGTTGAAAACCTGTAGCGGAGTAAGAAAATGAAATTTTAACCAGTCTGGTTTATAAATAAAATAATGTTTCATATTCCAGTTCTGAAGTCCTATATGTATAGGACGATTAAGACTTGGCTATTAAAAAAAAGAAAAAACTTATAGTAAATAATTTTTTTATATGTCGGAGCTTCAAAGACGTAAAATAAAAAAAGAACATTTATTGAGATTTGAATTATTATTGTTATTATTGCTTATATATTTATATTATTTAATGATATGACCAGCATATATATATATATATATATATATATATATATATATATATATATCTGTAATGAAACAAGGACTGTTTTTCAGATTTATCAATCAAATTAGATAACAAAATTTTCCAAGCTGAAATTTTGAAGATTAATTAATGGATATTTTAAAAACAGAAACAATTTTAATTATTCAGTCAAGAAAAAAACAATAGGATTTAATTAAAATTATCAAAATTTAATCATATCTTGAGCATAATAACAGCAAGTAACTTTCATTTAAAAAATAAAATTAGTTTTCAGAAGCTTGTATTTTGTTTATCTTCAAGAATGTTTAACAGAGTTTTCTAGTTATAAATCTATTTTTTATAGAGACCAGTATATGGAAAATAAAAATGTTGAGGAAATAACATTTAATGTCGTATTGACTATGTAATCTATTTCAGGAAATTCACCGTTAATAAAAATAATCCAATAAATACTCGGTCTTGGGTTTATAGGGAAGTTATGTCCACTGTACAATTTTTTACACCATACTCATCACTCTTTCGGTGAAAATATTATTGCAATGTCCTTCATTTCAGAATTACCTCGTTAAAAAGTGCCATCATTAGAATTGTTGCACTGTGATTTGAAGTGGAAAAATTGCATGTAAAGAAGGTTTAATGCAAAGGAAATTTACATTTAAAGGTTTAAAACCGTTCTTAGTAAGGAGTAACGTTATTCGGAAGTATGTTTATTCGAGCTTATCAGAAAGCCTTTTTAATAAGAGATAAAGGATATAATCCACTCCTTTTAGTCCGATAAATTATCATAGTTAGTAGCTTAAACCTTTCTTTATCCCTTATTACAATATTGATTTGTAATAAGGGATAAAGAAACGTTTAAACTACTAATTGTGATAAGATATCGGACTAAAAGAATAGGATTTACAAGTTCCCGGATACAAAAGGCAGTTAGTATTTAGACTCATAATAATTGACCGTAAAATATTAAACTTCACCATATTTAATTATGATTTAATGTATACAGGGGAAATGTACAGTATAATGTCCTAATTGTATCTACAAGATAGCTTATAACTAGTAAATAGTGACTACCGAATATCTAAAACTCATTCTCAATCCTCAATAATAGCCGACCTGGTATATTGTGCAAATTTTAAAATATTGTTAATAAACTTATTTAATATCTCGTTGTAAGTAATGGTGTTATTGCGTTAATTATTTAACACATAAGAAAGGTGTATAAATTTTAATTCAAGTTTCTTAAAGACTATCAGTCAAATGAGACAACAATACCTTCAAACAAAGCAGGATCCCTCCCATTCAATCTATTTGGGCCACTCCAATCAATCACTCCACTGCTGCGAAGCCACCTGACGGCGCGCGTGGCACGTAGCTTTACAAATACAAGGTACTTCCGTTTACAAAGCACAAAAGCTTAGTGGGTAATAGCAGCGATGTAAAGAACTTCGTATAACTGCGAACAATGAGCCGTGTTTTTGATACTTGAATTATTTAACTACGTTCGTACATATGGGATAGAGTGAAAGCCCGACGTACAGTATTGAACTTTTTTGGGAGTTTTTTTGGATAGTATTTCGTGAAAAACTTCGTTTCTGTTTCTAGCAGATTAAATATTTTGTATTTTATTTTTAATGTATAATATTAAATACAATATAAATAAATAAATATTTTCCTTATTACAAAATATCTCAAAATTTTTGCAAATAATCTAGATTCAATAAAATATTATTTTGAATTTATGTTTACATAATGAATAACTTGTTGCAATCTATTTGATTAAATCCATGTTTATCATTAAATAAATATATGTTAATATAAATTGTCAGATTGCCAAGGCAATAAAACGTAAACTAATGAAATAAATGAAGAAACTACCTTTGACATTTAACATTCAACAGAGACATTCGTCTTTATTAAAATTGTTACAAAACTAGTACCTTAATGAATCTGCTTGTTGATAAGTTTGTTTGTTACGTAATCGTTCGGTAATTGTTTGATAAATCGTTACCAAATTTTGGTCACTTTTGGATCATATTATGTATTCACAATTAAAGTTTAATTTCAGTATATTTTAGTTTTAACCTAGAAAATTGGGCAATTATTTGGAGGATTTCTAAGAGAAAGACTACTGTATATCAAAGGATAAAAGAACTTTATATGTATACGTATGCAAGAGAATTAGTATCATAAATATTAGAATCGTTATTACAGGAAAATGGAATTAAAATAAGTTTAATTATCTTTATAATATAGATATCCATTTTTTATGGTTCACCTTCTCTACTCACGTTCTGTTATTTTATGGTTTTAGGTTTTTACGTGTTTTTACGTTCAAGCAATAGCTGCAATTTTATACATGTGATAGATAGCATAATAGAAGCAGTTACATGTAAAAAGTATAAGCATAATAGTAGCATTTTTATTTCTGACTTTTTGCATTGATAAAATAGTAGTTGTTAATAATATCGGAAGTAGATGGAAATGTTTGTTGAAATTTTTTCTCTTTTTGACTTTAAGTCATAATGAAATAAAAACTTACGGGTTTCACTACAACGGTATTCCATTTATTAATGTCGGAAATTCAGAAAAATTTACTGGTCTCTAGTGAGTTTATTTGACGAAATGTTTAAAATTGGTTTCTTGACATTTGAAGAAATAAACAATTGTATTTGATATTTTTTAGGAAATTTAATTCTTCGTATGCCTTATTATATGCCGATTTCTGACCTTTCGATCTTCGAAACTGTTAAAATTTAAAATATTGCAAGAACAAGGTAATTAAAAGTTCACCTAAAGTTAAATGAAAAATGATTGGCTATGATTCCGGATCTTACAGGGTTCAAAATTTTTTATATTTTTACGCCTGTAAAGGATACATTAGGCAATGTATTTATAGGCTGAAAAATAATATAAGCATTTCTAAATTGTTTAGTCGAAGCATGTATAAATAGTTCTAAATATATGAACTGTTGAATGTGAAAGGGTTTAAAACATATTTATGGAAACATAAAAAGTTTCCAAATTAAAACTTAACGTCGCTCACCAAATTAAACAATAGAAAAAGGTCAGTTTTTCTTTCATTTGGATAGTTTAATATTCCTTTATTATAATTACCATTATAAACTGTAAGCTTAGCTTATAAATTAATTTGTTGACGCTTTAACTTCACTTCAAGGTCTAAACTGTTACTTTTGGGAAAATTTGATCGTATATGAAAGTAATTTCAGTTTAATGTAGAACTGGCTTTAATATTAGAGAGCTTCATATAATATTCGCGAAATGTAAATGTTTACATGGGCATTCGCATAAAGTAAGTATATAGGTTTTTAACTGTGTGCCGTTGTATGTTAGGTATATTTTGAACCCTACTTTGAACAGTTACATAAGAAGGAATATATTGTTTGCTTTATTTCTTTAGTACATGGCTTCTGGAATTGCGTACTTTACCCGTATTAACTTTTAAGCGTAGATGAAAAATGGACGCTTAATATTCCGAGTTATGTTTAACAAACCTTTGACTAATATTGACAAATACGCTTTTGTCGCAAATAGTCGATTTAATACGACTTCGCTTGGCGGCACTGGGTACTGACGTAATATGGATTGTTTGTCAGAAGACATTGAAATGAAAAATACAAAACTTTACTACAAATATGTATATATATATATATATATATATATATATATATATATATATATAAATATATATATATTTAAACATACATATATGAAGCAAAATCCAGCTTTGATGGAAAGTCATTTATTGAAAATGATTTATAACTCGTGACAACCACGTAATACCATCGTTATGCAGATAGGAGAAGCCTAATTAAAACAAATATAAAACGTTAGTACTCCGAAAAGCATACCACGTGAAAAATAATACTTTGATTTTTAAATTTACTCTTATTTTCTTAAATTAGTAGAAATTTTCGGGGCATATCTTCAAAAAAGGAAATTGAAAACCGAAGCTAAAAGCTCCATGTAAAGATGAGGATGAGGCCCCTTTTATTTCATGAAAGACGATAACCGCTAATAGAAAAGTTAAACTATTTTGCATATGTGGAAAGTAATAATACGGAGTGCATAAGCTACGGCTGAACCAGTTACTAGGGTTACCATTTTTAATTTTAATTAAAAAATGGTAACCCTAGTAACTGGTTCAGCCGTAGCCGTACCAAAGATACCAGGACTATGTAGTGTATATAAAGTAAGATCAATCTTTATGAGTTTGGATATAATTTAAAACTACGGTATTTTATTTTAGATGAATGGATTCTGAAAAAAAGTATTATGCCAACGAAAAGTGAATTCAGTATTTCCCGTTAAATAAACAAACGATATGGTTGTCAGAAAAAATATCACATTACCCAATTATGGATAAATTTAAATATGTAAGGGAATAATCAAATTTATGATCAGCTGGCTTTGAAATCTAAATGCGAGGTTAAAAATCACAATTCGTTGTTAAAATCAGGAAGTTTTCGCTTAGAAATTGGCAAAATTACTGATTAGTCAAATGTTATAGTGTATAATTAATGCTCTATAAAGGCATACGATCAGGAACTTTATTGTTGTCAATAAATTTTACTAGCCGAAATAACTTTTTCGGTCATTTTTTATTTTGTAGAGATCTGTATAAAAATAAAAATGGATATTTTTCGAAATGTATTTTGAGAAAACTTTCAATGTCCATTTTTGAACAAGAAAAAGATCACTCACTATAATTTTATGCTTGAGACCTATGATAAGAATAAATATATGAAAAATAATTTTTTGGAATTTTGGTAGAAATTGAAACAGGGGTGCGAATATTTTTTTATTATTTTGAACAACGTCAATATCAAAGGTAATAATCTCGCTCATAACAAATGAATATTGATGATTAAAGTAACAAGAATAAGATCTAATGCCATTAGTAATAATTTATAGTGAATAGTTATGAATGAACAAGCTTATTTCTATGTGAGAAAAATATTTTCAAAAAGGTTAATTTCCTGGAGATACTTGACTTCAAGAGCGTTCGGCGATAATATAGTGTACCTCGAATGTGAGATGAGGTATAGTTACTCTGGCTAATTGTTTTTCCTTTTTTCTACTCAAAACGTATGTTCTCTCTATGTTAATGTACGCTTAGAATAATAATTAAAATGGCAAATAAATGTTACCTTGCCTGTTAATATTGGAACGTTTTGGTCCACAAACTTTAATTGGATTGATACTTTGTTTTAGTTCCATTAAGCGATGACTTAATGGAAAAGTAATAGATACCGAATATTTTTTTTATAACCGTTCCTTAAAAGTTGTAATGTACTTTGTTGAATTTTTATTGTTGTTTTTATTTCCTATTAATAGTGTTGATAAATATAAAATATAACTTGTGCGCTTTTACAAAAACAGTTTTTTTTGTATTTTGTAAAAAAATCGTGTTCTATTTATTTTTCTAAGGATGAACGGTTGAATCGTTTTGTTTTTTATATTCTAATAAAATACCAGTTTTTTTTTAAATCATGTTCTGCTTCTCTAATCAATAAATAAGGTACGAAATGATAGAACTTATCCAAGTAATTAACTGTAATTGACTTTTCATTAAATCAATAAGGTACAAAATTATAGAACTTACCGAAATAATTAACTGTAATTGACTGTTTTCATTAAATAAATAAAGTACGAAATTATAGAACTTTTCCAAGTAATTAACTGTAATTGACTATTTTCATTAAATAAATAAGGTACGACATTATAGAACTTATTCAAGTCATTAACTGCAACTGACTGATTTCATTAAATAAATAAGGTACGAAATTATAGAAGTTATCCAAGTAATTAACTGTAATTGACTCTTTTCATTAATTAAATACGGTACGAAATTATAGAACTTACCCAAGTAATTAACTGTAATTGACGGTTTTTATTAAATAAATAAGGTATGAAATTATAGAACGTTTCCAAGTAATTAACTGTAATTGACTGTTTTCATTAAATAAATAAGGTACGAAATTGTAGAACTTATCCAAGTAATTAACTGTAACTGACTGTTTTCATTAAATAAATAAGGTACGAAATAATAGAACTTTTCCAAGTAATTAACTGTCCTGAAAAAATTATAAGAGAAATGAATATTTTAAGAATATTTTTTTTTTGGAATCGAGTAATGATTGTCTGAACAAAATGTAATTTGTAGAAATCATATAAATGTAAAATTAATTATTCATTTTATTTAAATTTTTAATGCCTTGCAGCGAAATTGCCGTTACGGAGTACTAATGGAATAATTTCTGCGTTCGTTCATTTATCTTTCATAAGCGATTTTCTCGGGAGTTATTTGATGTAAAAGGTTGACGAACAGAGTAGAGATAGAGTGTGGCAGCTTAACTTTGACGTGAAGTATAAAAACTTCAATGTCAATATAGAGTATCATATGTATGTATATGTATATATATATATATATATATATATATATATATATATATATATATATATATATATACATATATATATATATATATATATATATACATATTTATATATTTATATTTACATATATATATATATATATATATATATACATATATTTATAATAATAAATATAAATAAACATAATTAATTTTGTTATGCATTTTTTAAAATATTTTTCCTCAAAAACACTAACAAATTTTGCTTACTTGCTATTCATTCTGCTTCATTCTTATCGCCAAACATTCGTTCAGACAAAAAAATTACGATTGTCTTGCAATGTATAAAATAATTAATGGACGTAAATAAACACATCCCTTATGATAGTGAAAGCAAATATATAATTTAGTCATATTTATTTGATTTGTATTAATTCTTTTTCAACTGGAATGACATCATCCATAACTGGTTTTTATATGTATTGAAAACTGTATTATTTGTCACATTTTTCCTTTATAATAATCTCATCTCTCTAACATTAATAAACATACAATTATTTTCCTTAGAACTGTTTTAATTTAGGAAGTTATTAAAACTTTTTAATTTTACACATTTGGTAATTTAAAAATTATTAAATAGTATTTTAAATTGGAATTCAAAAATTCTATTATTGAAATTCAATTTGACTAGCGACCTGATTACCTTTACCTATAGCTAGAATATTAAAATTAGTTTGCAGTGGATGCTGCAGCAAATATGTTAACGTGTGCGTTCAATTAGTTTGAGCTAGATGATAAAAGTCAGTTACTTTAATTCAGGAAGTTATCAAGACATATTTATTCTACATATTTCGTAATTTAACAAATACTTGCAAAAATATATTGTACTCTGAAAAATTTAATTCGAATAAAAATGATGACAGAAGCTACATTAAGTAAAAATTCTGTTATTCAAATGTAATCTATGGTACAATCATTCCATAATTAAAACAAAAACGTATATCAAATTAGTTTGAACCAGATAATACAAACTTTTTCTTTTATAGGGTTTCAAAAAGCCCTATTTCATTGGTTAATGTTAAACACCGTTTTATTGAACATTTGTTTTACCAATCTCTTATCAAATTGTAATGCATATTTATAGACACTTATTAAAACTTTGACAACATAAATGCAAATTTAACAATTAGTAAATTATTCCACCGTTTTGATATAAAAATTAACATTTTTTAGCTTTTAAATGTTTTGAACAACGTGCTATACTACCTTCTAAACACAACAAAATAATGACTATATGATTTATTAATAAAAAATTAACTGCCTATTCTGAAATAAAAAAAAATATGAAAAAAACACAGAAAATTTATGAAAATAAAAATAATAAAAATAAAAATAGTATAAAATGTATACGTACATAATAGTACAAAAAGTATAACCAATATAAGATTTAATAGTAAGTAAAAAGTTGCAAAGTTCAAAAGTATATGATTGAAAAGTTATTAATTATTCCGTCTGAAGCAAGTGACGTTGAAAGTGAGCTTAATATCCGAATGCTGAATGCTGGTGCATCTCCTGCGTCCGTGCAATCTACCAAAGATTCGCGTACACGCCCAACATGGTTGTTTCCTGCACCTCACTCCTAGAATAACCAGCAGTAACATCTTCCGTTGCCTCGGACGATGATAACAAAGTTTTGGCGACTTCAGGAAAAATTCACTTTTACTCGTCGATTGTTGCTCAAACGGGCCTGTAGATTATATACTAATTAATTCAATGTCAATTCATGAATATCATAAATTTACAAATTTTAAATTTCAACACATTTTCAAAGAAATAAAATAAAAGTCCAATTTAAAGTTTCTTAAATGAATTTTACAATTTCTAATTTTAAAAGTGATCAAAATGCAATCTACTTTTTTTGTAATACTGTTTTTTCAGTATCAAATATAAATTCGAATAAAGTTAATTAAATCAATCTAAAACCGAATAAAGTTCACAATAAATCAATCTAAAAACTTTTGGTGCCCGGTTACTATATTCATCAGTTTCTAAAAAGCACTATAGTTAAAATATTAATTTTACACTTATCGATATTCGCATTGCTTACCTAAATTGAATTGCTGTGCGTTTGATGGGACTTCCACAATTAGCCCTGGCGCTATTAAGGAAACGATGGGATTAATTTGGATGTCGCTAATCACGTCTCATCCGCCGGTGGCCATCCGCTGCTGCCTTTCCTTGCCAATTCTCTTCTCTGCTTGGCTTTTGTATAAATCCAAAGTGGGCACAGTTGACTTCCTTTTGCCGAAAGAAACAAATAAGGTGCACGTTTCTTAAGCACATTATTTAAAAAAATAAAAAAATTACATTCGTGCAACAAATTAATTCTGTGTTCATTAAATAAATTAATTATGATTTATAAACACGTTTCTTATCATTCTGTACACGTTTCTTATCTTGGACGAGAGAATAGATTCTGTGAAATCCAACTACAGAGATTTAATTTATCATCACTTTCTGCACGGAGAAAAAACGCTGATCTATTAGATTTATATAAAATAATATATTTGCATATTGCTTGTCCCTATCTCCTCTCTCTACTCAACTTAAATACTCGACTCAGATCCCGTATCCCATTATAGAGATTATTCGTACTAAAATTTAATAGAAATAATACCTTTTTTTATAACCCCATAATTTGAATGTGCCGATTGCATAATGATATTTTTTCTCAACATTGATCCTTGGACATTTTTGACTGAAATTATTAACATTCAAAAAGGAAATAAAAAAAATATATTATTTATAAATTAAAATCAGTTACAATCAAATTAATGTTTCTTTAGTATACAGAAAATAATATAATTCTAAGTTAACAATAAATTTAATAATTGATCAATACATTTTATATTATATTTAACAACACAATTAACATTTGAAAAATTATGCGTAAATACTTTAACCATGTTGTGCACATATCATTAGAGTTATAGTATAGTTTTATATTCTGTTCTTTTTATTATGCATCTACTTGACTCTGATTTGTTTTGTAAACACTCCAATAAATAAATTCTATTTTCATTATAAACGTGAACATTTGACTACTTACCCTTTCATTAATAATACTACTAGCATTATATAAGTATCTCGGTATTTTTTTCATCTTCACATTTGCTCCGTCTGTGCGTTTATTTTTAATTAAATCTTGGTTAGAGATCGATATTTGCAATTCGTGTCCGGGTAGTTTCTTTTTTTTTATATATTTTTCTATTATTGTTAAACGCAATACTTTCAGCTAAAACAAGCGATGCTTACAACTGTCAGTAAATAATTCCATATATCAATTAAAAATGTGCCTGAAGTTAGATCATTACACTTTCTTAACGCCCTGAACTTCTAATTTTACTATTTATAAAACTTCATAAAACTTCATATATGAAAAATTATCATGACTAGAAAATTCTAGCATGATTAATTGCTACAAAATATTTTTTGTTAAACTGTTGGTTTTGGTGAAAATCTTTTTAACAAAAAATTATTTCTTACGATGAAAAGAAAACTTTGGTCCAAAGCTCTCCACTCAACTGCGCGCATATCAAATATGATATGGCATTATTGTGTTAGGCGACAGGCAGCACGATAGATGAGCACCGTTTGAGTACTTCGTTGGAGTACATTTATTTTAATAATTAGTGGTGGGCTAATGGCACGTAAAACTAATTGTACAAGCTTAACTTTGACTTAATCGATTTTGTTTTTCTTGTAATATTTAAGGTTTTCTGCAGATAGATTTCATTTATAATTCTAGTGATATTATGAACCAGTGATGTGACACACAACATTTAAAATATATATATATATATATATATATACATATATATATATATACATATATATATATATATATATATACATATACATATATATATATATATATATATACATATATATATATATATATATATATATATATATATACATATATATATATATATATATATATATATATATATATATATATATATATATAATGTAGTAATTACCCATATAATACGTAAATACATGATTTACTTGCGAGTTTGTAAATGAAGAAGACTCGATTATCGGATGAAATATACAAGATGAAATGTTTTTTTATGTTACTATTATACAAGCAATAGTCAATTATGAAGAGGTACTTGTATTTATTAGTACCAAATTTACAAATTTTCTTAAAATTTTAAATAACAATTTAACCTTAAAATATAAATTTATAAATAAATAGGAAAAATAAACAAACGAAGGAATTTTGTGCATTTACTTACCAAATAATTATGAAATGATTAATTCGCAATACTTCTACGTTTGAGAAAGTTGTACTGGATAATAAATTTGCATAATGAAAATAACATCCATATTTCTAAATATGCACCGTAATACAAGTTCTACTGGTACTTAGCCTGTTTCTTCAAAATTGTCTACTAAACTGGTACAACTTTAGTACCAGTAACTTATAATACGTCTATAATGCATATGTTAAGATATTATACATCACAACGAATTTTATACCTATTTAAGCTCTTGTTTTTTTCTTTGTTTGAATGTCACCCAAAAACTTAAGTTTCAATAAACAAATTTTGCAACGTTAGACAAAAAATATCCTTGCATAAATGTTAATTTATAATTATAACTTTAAAATTACCGCTGTAGCTTACAACAGTTAGTTAAGTAATTTTAATATCGAGTTTTATTTTATTATATCGCAAAAATACCTTTACTATAGTAAAAAGGCTCAGATTATAATCACTATGCTTTTAATTATGATTTTACATTTAATTAAAAGAGGTAAATAGGTTTCGCCTATATTTGATTTAATTTTATTTATGTAAGTTCATAAATTGCGTCGGTAGAACAATGACCCGTAAATAGCCTTTAAATTTTTATTGACAAAAATCTAAATATATTATTTCTAAAAGGTCTTTTTTGGTCGAGCGGCTCGATCTCTTTAACTACTGCACCAAAAAAATTAAAAAAATACCCACTTAAAGCTTATGTTTTCTACTTTGGGCGAAAAATATAAAAAAATTGGAAAAAAATCTTTTTGTTAATAAAAAAATTAATTTTTATAACAATTGGCATGAGCGCCATCTGTGGGCGACGCATCAAATATCTTAGCCAAATTGTATACTTGGAACATGCTAGATGGCGATATAGTGCGAAGACTTCGCACGGGTCAGCAGTATGTTACAAATTTAAAACTACAATTTTCGGGTTATTTGTACTGTTAACATTACCTAGTTATCAATGCTATTAGGTTTGATATTATTGTTTTATATTAAAAATTTCCATCCCTCATTTCAATTTAAATAACTGTATTTTAACATACAAGGATAATATATCTTACGTCGTAATTTTGATAAAGTTTTTTAGTGAGTTATACCGAAAGAAGAATTGTAAATCAAAATTTAAACAAATTGTTGTTTTTATGAATTCTCTACAAAGAAAATGTTTTAAAACGAGTAATTGCTTTAGCCTACAATATTTTAATAAAAGCTAGAAAATCCGTTTTTAAAATTTTTGTCTGTCTCTTTTGAATGTAAATTTGTTCGTCAATCACGCGAAATTCATTAATCGGATTTTGATGAAATTTGTTATTATAATAATTTATACCTAAGAAAATATGAGAGACAAAACATTCTAATAATTTTTCCTATTCCGAATTTCACGCGAGTTGAACGATGATTTTTTTCACGGTATTGGAACCTTAAAAAAATGTTACGTTAATTATATTAAAAAAAATGAAAATAAATTTGGCTCTGGAAAATAGTATCTAACATAAAAAAGCATTAAAATTTACATTCAAACTTTATTTTCAACTGAAAACAGTAGATTTCATAAAGTAGACGTTTACTTCGGTTTCAGGAACAAACGCAATAAATTCTCTTACGATTACCACTCAGGAAAGCAATAAAAGACCTTCCTTTTTCTCGCATTATAAAAGAAATTAATATTGGAAAAAAATGCAAATTGAATAAAATGCGCATTCAAATAGTTCAGAGATAATCTTACTAAGGACTTGTGAGGAAATAATTAATTACCTGGTTTTTTGCTCCTATTCTCACAATTTTACCCTTACTCGTGATAATTATCTACTCCTTTATTCGAAATTAAAACGAATAATTTTAAAAGGTTCTCTCCCGGCTCCGTCCTTCATAGGATCTAAGCAGTGCCAAGAATCAATCATTTGTTCCAAGAATCAAGCATAGCTGATTATTTATTCGTGAGCATTTTATTAGTAGAACTGAAAAAATACCATTGGCAGATTTACAAAACTAATTATTTATGGTAGTAGTCTGCTAGATGACCTTTTAAACTAATCTTGTCTTTGATTTCTCTCTATTGACCTGTTTATAGCTTGGGAAAAAGCAGTTTATTTGACATCTTATTTTTCTTTTCTATTTAATTTTGCAGCATGTGGATTTATGTATTTACTCATGCAAATTTTTATTTAAGGCGGCCAAATTTTTTTCCAGAAATAATGTTTCATTTTGACTTCAAAATAAGAAATAAAATATTTTCGTTATCAATTCAGTTCGAGTACCGTTAATAGCCGCATTATGGGTGATTTGTAATATTTGGATATTTTGGGAATAATAGGAAAACCACTGGTCTTAAGTAGAATTATGATATTAAAAAGAATTGATACACTTAAAATCATTTTTTTTTATTTATATAAATAATATACATTACGTAGTAACATAAATTACGTAAAGTTTACAAAAATATTACGTAAAGTTTCCGTCTTATTTTCCTACTATGCATATGTGAGAGAATAACTTAAATTTTTCTAAATAATACCTTAATTTAAACTGTACTGTTCTAGCTGTCAAATTTTAGAATATGGTGTTATAAATCCTTAGCATTTTTGGATAAAAATCGAATTGGATTTTTTTGTATCAAAGTTAGTAATAGATAGAATTGTTTTTCACGAAAAAGAAGTAAGTTTCATAAATTAATGTGAAAGGTTTAAATAATATAGTTTACTTAATTTATAAAAACTACCTGTATAACATACATATTGTTTTTTTTAATGGTTATTGTTTTTTTTTAAATGTTAGGTACTTTACCTAACATTTTTGTACTACGTAACAATATATTTAAAAAAAAAATTGTTTGTTTAGATTTAAGGAGTGAGTGTATTATACCCCAGTGTTTTTATATATTATTTAACATTAAATAAAGAGCAATTTTACGATTAACAAAAATCAAAGTTATGAATGGAAACTATACATTACGTGAACTTAGATAGAAATAACTAGAATAAGAAAATTAATTTTTTTAAATTTATGTTTTCTTTATTCTTATCTTACGTAGCTCTAATATGAAACAAATTAGGAGTCTGATATTGAATAAAAAAAAATTCAGGAAAGATATTCCGAAAATCACACAAAAGAACCAGTACTATAAAAAAATTAGGTTTAGGCAGTCCGATATCGAATTATAACATTTGTTTAACAACATAAAATGGCGCCTGTGACAAACAATTGTCAGAAGAAAAATTCCGTTTTTCATCTTCAAGTTATATTTGTAAAATGGGTTAAAAAGAGTTTTTGCTATTAGTCAGCTATTTATACATTATATATAAACTCATTTGCAACTTCGTACTGATATTCTAATACCAGTTTTTTTCGAGAAAACTTGAAATAATTCACAGCAACAAAACATATTACCCGCACATATCTTAATATCTAAAACTCAAAAATATTGGTTTGTATATTTTTAGGAAGCAAATTAAGTACTTATTATTATTTCAATTCCATGTAAAGTATTAGGTATTATTTGGAAAGACTAGTTATAAGGATCTTAAAAATAATTTTTCCACAATTTTAGATATTGTATCTTCATAGACATATAGAAAAATATGCAAGAAAAATTTTTTCTTTCTTATTGCCGAATTAACTTAAACTAAAATTACGAAAAAATATGGATTTTAGAAACCCTTAAAAATATTGTAGAAGAACTACAGCATTGATCCAACATGTCTTAATTTTTAAAATATGCTCCCCGTTTTTACGCTTATGAACAAATATAACAGCCAATATATTTATGTTTTTCTCATTTCATGACTGTTTTCCCTCGAAATCATTCTACGTAGAAACTTTGCAGGAGTAATGAACTCTATAAATATGAAATTACAAATATTTTGAATTTCTGAACTTTATAAAATATCCATATAATAATTAAATATGGGTAAATAAAAGTATATTTTATTGTATTCATGAGAATGGAATAATATTTTTTAATAATTTGAAATCACACATATTACATTTTAGAAATATATTGGAAAAATTCCAAAAACATCGCGAAAAGAGAGCATTCTCGTCTCCTCCCCTTATTCTTGAAACTATTCAAGTAAGAGTAGGATTATCAAAACCTGGCTAGAAGATTACAGGAAAACAATAGATTATCATGTTATAATTTTTTATATGTCGCTGTGTGAGTTTTTCGTTTTATACCCCTATGAAAGATATACCGGTCATATATGTACATATATATATATATATATATATATATATATATATGTATATATATACATATATATATATATATGTATATATATATATATATATATATATATATATATATATAAATATATGTATATATATATATACATATATAAGTTCCTAAAAATTAATATTTGTTAATAGTTTAATGGAAATATAAATTACTTTCGTACGTTTATAAGTATGCATGGATTTTTTTTAGTGTGAGATCTACTACTTGAGTTCGGAAGGTTTTTTAATTGAATGAAATAATTTGCGTACGTATAAATTTTTCGGTTATTTTAGAATGAACATTGTTTATTAAGAATTTTTATCCCTAACGTTAATACGAGGGTGCGATTTGGAGTACCAGCGATAAGAGGTAGGAAATTTTTCAATATTTGTATGGACAATTGACGCTCGCGTCGTTGTCGGATAGGCTGCTCGCTGCTATCGTTAGCTGGACGAGAATATCGGGCGACTAGAGAATGACTGGTGTAAGATGGCGCCAACGTGGTTATTTGTCTTGCAGTATGCGAGGCTTCAATTGACACTGACATGCAGAAAATCCATGCGGATATACGCCACAGTCAACTAGTAGTAAAGCACAGAATTAAAATCCACATGTATTTTTTTACCGTAGTGCGCGTACATTCATAGCATTGAATAGTTCACGGATTGTGCGAAAATAGTCCGCATGGTATTTCACCAAGGTGTGTTAGGTCTAACGCGAAGCTGAGAGTACTAGCACCAAAGAATGTGGGAAATAGGGAAAAGGGATCTTCATTGCATAGAGCTTGATTGATAATATTTGAGAAATTATATTTTTGGGCAAACATGTTTTAATTTTGACTTTTGACAAGCTTTAACGATATAGTGAAAATGTATTAAAGAGGACGTTTTTGTCTACGTATTTAAAACATTTTAATACAAGCGATGGCCTTGTTTTGTCATTAGATTACATACCTTACGATTACATATCTATTTCACGCTATAGAACAAATATAATAAATATGAATTAAACAGTTGTGTATTATGTACATTCGTTATCTATTCGCTATAATAATAGAATTTCTTCTTTAAGCAAAGTGATTTTATAAATAATTATTTTAAAGAAGGCGTCATCTTATATTATATAATGTAATATTTTATAAAATTTGGTCAAGCTCATCTTGAACAATATTTGCAAATTAACGTACTCAAATAAATTATAGTTAATGGAGACTAGAAGAAAGAGTATGAAAAAATTGTAATTAATTTTTAGGGAAATGAAAGTTCTTACTATAAAGGGAAACAAATCGCTAATTACGATTATCTGTATTTGATACTTATTTTTAAAAAGATTGTTCAAAATATAAGAAATAAAAATATTTAAAACACAGTATTTTTTATTTATTTCTACTAGTAATACGTTAGTATTTGCCTTGTGTGCAGTGCAAAAGTTATTGGTATCATAAAACCAACATTTTGAACAATTGATTTTGTTTTAAGGTTATTTAATTATATTGTTGACCAAAAAGTTGTAAATGTTAAATGAACAAGATTTTTTAGTTGGTTCAGTTAATATAACTAGTTTTTAATAAATATTAATATACGCATGGGTGAAAATGCGGAATAAAAATCGTTGTACGATATTTATCTTTTACGGCAAAGCATTCATTTACGTGTTTTTTTATTAATATATTGCGTTTATTTATCCCGAAATATTCAAAATAATTTGAATTTCTCGGGTTAAAAAAAGCTAGCATATGTTAGTTTATGAACAAATATAATAAAAAAAGGGAAACTATTAAGACTTCATTTAACCATGTTAATTTTTAAAATGCTTTTAAGCGATAATTTTAAGTGAGTGATTCCATGTTATACTCGTAATAGATCTATAGATAATAAAAACGGACAAAATTTTAATATTTAGTGAAATAATGTTTAAATGCATCATTCGACCAGTACAAATCATCTTTCAGAGCTCACAATAATTTAGTATACGATATGAAAATATCGGATGACTTCAATTTCCTTTTTTTGTAAATAATACGATCTTCCGCCAAAGCCAATTATTCGATTTTATTTTACTCTGTATATTCGTGATTTCCTCCGTGTATAATTTTTTAACGATTTGTAACTAACATCGATGGATATCAGGCTCTTGCTTCTTTAGTTATCAAAATCATGTTTTGGTGGTGAAAATAACTTTAATCTAATTGAAAATTTATAATAAAAAAATGAAAATGGAAATGAAACTTTTCTAATGTCCCATTCATAATTTTTACATTAAAAACTAAACTATCTTTGTGCGTTTCTTTTAGGTTTTTTAAACAATAATTTTATCTTATTAATTTTTGGTTATGAAATTATTGTATTATGGTCGATTCTCGATAAGTGTGAAACATTTTTAAATTATTAGGACGTATGGAAGTCGGTGAAAATTTATTTTTTTAGTTTATTTTGTTATAAAGCGGGTTTTTTTAAATTATAATTTTATATTATTAATTTTATTTATGAAATTACTATACTAGCATCGGTTATCGATACCTGTGCAAAATTTTAAATAATTCGGACAACTGGAAGTGGGTGAAAATTTCATTAAAGATTGCCTTAGAGTCACATTCCGTTAATATACATATATATGTACAGATGAAGATAATTTAAAACGTATTAAAGAATTATTATTTTTCAATATAAAGACATATTTAAGTAATTCTATTACTTCAACTCAAGTTATTATTAAATTAAAAAATAATTCGAATATAAATTGATGCCAAAAAATTTGTCATTCGAGACTATATGAAAAGGTGAAAATTATTTCCTTAAATTTGGTAACTTTTTGTAATATTCACAGGTATATTTATATCTTTTCCATTTGGACTTGTAACGTAATCGTATAATATTTATAATTTTTGATTCAAATAAATGTGGACTTAATTAATATATTTTATTCAGGATAGTTTTCTAGCCGTTTTTATTATAATCGGAATCAGTGTAAAAATACACTGCCCCATTAATTACACTTCCCCTCAATGCTTATGTTAATTTAGTATTGTTTTAATGAGCGACAATCTGTTAAAACTCTTTTAGTATAGTTGAACGTAAATGTAAATTCGGGGATGGGTTTAGATTTATTATCGTAGAAAAAATATAGCAGATCACGTAGTTTGTGACTATGAAACAATTTTAATAATTTTATTCTTTAAATTTATTCCAAACAGATGGTTATCTTCAATCGGCGATTAATATTTTAAGTCAGACTTTTGTTGTAATTGACTTTTGTGTAAATGTAATTACCAACTTAAACAAGTAAAGCCGTAGTTTTTTTAATAAACAAGTTTGTTTGTCACAAAGAGTTACTCGCAAAAAAACTTGAAGTAATATCAATCTTGGATAAAGAGACTGTTAAAGAAAGTCTTAAGATGTTTAAAAGCAAAATTAAATTGTAGTCGGTGTAAAATAATTTTATGAAATAGCGAAATCTCTTTTTATTTCAAATTGTGGTAATCGATCTGATAAAAATATTTTAAATCCCATTAAACAATTTTTAGAAACGTTTTTGGAAATATGTTAAAGAAAATATTTTTTAAACAGAAAATTGTAAGAAACTAAATTTCTGATGTTGCTTTATTCCAAATAACAGAAAATATTCCAGTTTCGTAATATTTTTTACTTCATTTTCAGGGGTTCCGTAAAGAAAGAAGGAACACTTATGATTTCATTACGTCTTTCTATTTATCATCCGAATATTCTAACCTCAGAGTTTTTGAAGTTTTAGATCTATGTGAATAAACTTTTGAAAATATATGTTTAATACAGAAATTTTAATCGTGATGGAGCAATATACTAAAAGCAATTTCCTTACCATACACGTAATGTTTTATTAAACAATTAAGTTTTACTTCTTCCCGATAAAGTGAAGGACCTGGGTTTATTGATCGACCAAAATCTTGATTTCACCATCAGGTAAACGATGTCAGTCGTCAATTCTTTAGTTGGGTGGACTTTTTAAGATCTCTGCAATGGTTCTTTCCCTATAAAATTTAAATGCAATTATGTCAAAAATTTATATACCTTTACTTAGGATGTTTGCTTTTCCTAAGATCTGTGAGGGAATCTTAATATTATTTCTTTGCTTATATTTTATTTTTTTTTCCGTAAAAATTATAAAAACCAAAATTGTGAAATCGTTTTTCAACGTGGTTATCAAGTTGAAAAAAATTATCCAAATTTTTGTAAATTTTCTTTGTTAATTTTTCATTTCTTAAACATAAAATAATGGAGATATATGTGCATTGAAAAGCGATGTTATTTATTATAAGTGAGTTTATTTTATTGAATTTTTGTAACATATATAGTTCGCATATAATTCGACGCCATTTTAAATCAACGCATCATTAAGTGACGTACTCAACTGATGTACAAACTATCGATATAGTTTTAGGCAAAAAAATATGGTATAGTTTAGTATTATGTATTAAATGGTTCGATAAAAATAATAACTGTTTTTTACCATAGTTTCCAAATAATTATTTCATCGGTATTTACAATAATATCGCAATTGATTTTGTAGTTTAGTCAAAGTACTAAATACGTTTTATTATTAGTATCAATTGGATTGCTGAAATCTACTCAGTTCATTGTTGACAAAACAATTTAGCTAGAATTTTAATTGATATATATCCGTGAATTAAATTTTCAATGGAAGTATATCACTAAGACAATATTTTGGTATTTAATATTACAATTTATTTATTTATTTATTTATCACCTATGGAGAAAAAACAGATACAAGTCATAGTGAAATACAAAATAAGAGTTTTTTGACAATAAGGTTAACTTATATCCTAACATTCCCACATGAAAGTAATATTCTACGTACATATATCCTCAGTCCCTTCTAGATATTTCCATGATACATTAAATATTAAAAATTTTATAATATATCAAATTACATTTTAATAAAGTAATATTTTTAACAATCAAGCAATAACTATTGAAATGATTGAAGTCAGCCTTTCCTTTAAAGTTCACTGTAACAGTTATCAATAATAGAATTAATAGTAATCACTATCCCACCCATAATAATATCGATTAAATAAAAAGAAAAAAAAAAAAAACAGAATATCACGTCGATTTGAATAAATGAAAATGTAGTGTCAATGCTTTCAAAGGACTAATGGTTGTATAGTATCCGTTTAACTGACTGTTTGTATTGAAATACTGAACTGGCAAATATATCTAGAGAATGAAATTTTCCGTCGCAATCATCACAAAGCCTGCGTAGTGGTACACGAGCACCAGCATTAGTGCGAGCGGTAGGTAGATGGAACAGTGCGATGCTACGGGTCGCTCTCCCTGGCACACGAAACTGCAACTGATTCACTATATCGGCGCAATCATAACAACTATGGCAAATATTATAAAGTACAATTGCTCCGAGTTCGATACGCCTTTCGTGGAGAGCACGGTATTTGAATGTATACAATGCATTATAATAGTCTATTTTGGGTGTATTGAAGCGATATTGCAATGTACGTATAAATCGTTTTTGCACTCTTTCGATCATATCAGAATATGTAAGATAGTAAGGATTCCAGACGGCAACAGCATATTCAAGTTGAGATCGCACAAGACTTGTGTAGAGGATGCGATACGTTCTCATTTGCTTAAAGGGTTTGGTAGTTCGTAAAACAAAGCCTAGCAAAGCATAAGCTCGCGATGTGATCTGTTTTACGTGAACATCAAAATGTAGCTTTTGATCAAACATTACACCAAGGTCACGTATGCAATTAATAGATTCCAAAGAATGACCACCTATGTCATAGGTATGAAAATAGATTGTCTTATTTTTAGAAAAGGTGATCGATTTACACTTACTATGACTTAATTGTATCTTGTTTATTCTGCAATACGCATCTAGTCTTTTAAGATCTTCTTGTAACTTCGAATGATCAGAAGAATCTCTTATTTTGGAGAAAATCTTTAGGTCGTCAGCATATAACAGGAACTTGCTGTGTTTAAAACAATTGCTGATGTGATTTATAAAGATGATAAACAAAAAGGGACCCAATGTGGAACCTTGAGGTACCCCTGAAGTGACGGGAACATGAGGTGATATAAAACCGTTAATTTTTACTGCTTGTTGCCTGTTGCTGAGATAGGAGACGAACCAACGAAGTAAATTGCCCTTTATACCGTTAAAAGAGAGTTTTTTCAGCAAGATGAGATGATCAACCTTGTCGAAAGCTTTTTTAAAATCTGTGTAGATGGAATCAACCTGTGTCCTGCAATCCATAGATTTAAAGAGATATTGCGTGTACAATAACAGGTTGGTTAATGTTGACCGGTTCCGTACGAATCCATGCTGCTCCTCAATAATATGCCGATGCAATGTCGGATAAATCCTATTGTGAACCACTTTTTCAAATACCTTAGACACTGCTGACAAAATGGATATAGGCCGATAATTTTCGACAGATTGTTTACTCCCAGATTTATATACTGGTATTATATGTGCATCTTTCCAGCACCCGGGAAACGTACCCTGCGCGATACACATATTAAATATTATAGTGAGTGGAGCAGAAATCGTATCGTGTGTGTTTTTGAGAAATATAGGTTCAATGTTGTCTGGACCTGCTCCCTTATTGGGATTGATTTTCTTGAGGGCATTAGTTATTTCATCTCTTTGGAAGCGGATGGAGGTGATATTAATATCCATCTGAAGTGCTAAATTGTGATGAGGAGGTAGGTTTTGTTCGAAGGATTCACAAATATTATTTGGATCTAGAGGTGGGTTCCGTTCAAATGTAGATTTGAAGAACTCAGAAAACATTTGGCATATCATTTGAATGTCATTCGATTCATAACCTTCGAAATTCATCGACGATGGGTATCCTTCCGACTTCTTTAGTGATGACACGTATGACCAGAAACCTTTTACGTTGTTATTAATAAGTTTCTCAGTATTGTGGACGTAGTCACGAAAACAAGACCGAGATATTTTCTTAAATTGACTTCTTAACTTAGAGAAATTTAAGTAATCGGAGAAGTTACCGTATAATTTCCATTTTACCCAAAATTTTTCTTTTCGTTTACTTATCTGTATCAATTTAGGAGTGTACCAAGTTGGATGTTTCCTAGATTTTTGTGGTTTCTTTGTAACTAATTTATTGATAATATCAAAAATAATAATATAAAATCTATCCACAGCGCAGGTAGCTGAAAGCTGGTGGAACTCCTTTTCCCAGTTTATGGATTCTAGCTCTTTATTGATTGCAGTATAATCGCACTTGCGGAAATTGTACTTTGAATTGTCAGCCTTTTTCATCGCGACCTCTGGACAGCAATCAATTGTGAGGAGGAAAGTAGGATGATGGCGGTCCTCACGAAGTAATGGTTCCGCAGAAGAGAGTTTACATTTACAATTACTCAGTGCGAGATCGAGAGTCCTGTTATTACAATTTTTAAGGTAATTAAGCTGTTCCAATTTCATGAACGAGGTGACACCAGTAACAAGGGCAACTAAGGGGTCAGAGCTGTCATTTATGATGCCATAGGGACAATTTTCCATAAACTGATAATTTAGGGTTGGAATATTGTAATCACCAACAATTAATATGTGGTTACTAAAATTATCAGTATATAAATTTTGTAAATTGCAGAAATGTTTTTTATAGATATTTTGCGAAAATTTCGGTGGAATATAAACAGCACATAATATAAGGGAGAAATTCTTCATTCGCAAAGAAATAAATAGTTCCTCCAAATCCTCGTTTTCCCATTGACGGCAACGCTTTGCAATAAGGTTTGTCATAACCGCAACAACAATTCCACCTCCATACGATTTAATGCTACTGGATAGATTTCGATCACGTCGAAACACCGTGTATCGGTCGTCTATGAACTCGGCGTCAAATATGTTTTGGTGAAGCCAAGTTTCGACAAGTACGATTACGTCGTAGTTATTTGTTCGAATATTCATGCGCAGTTCATTAGTCTTGGTTTTAATTCCGCCACAATTTTGATAATAAACTGATAATTTTACTAGTTCGTTCATATTTTACAAACGAATGGTTAGTTTAACTTAGAATAAATGAAATAAAATACAATGAAATACAAGATAGCTGAAACTTATCCAGCAGACAATTACAATACAAACATAACACTAACAGTTCGACAAAGAAACTATACAGGAGTTGGATACTATAACAATATTTAAATTTTCGACTTTGTTTGACTGTATAATAATAATTCAAATTATTTCCAATCGTGAATAACATAGGAAAGTGATTAATATCAACACTAGAGCTTAAATGATTACATTCTACACATATTACACATAACACACAGGTAATTTTGAGATAAAAAAATAGTCACATTTTCTGGATATCGCTTTCACACTTGATTACGAAAGACTTATCCCCGGCACTTTTCCTCACATAAATTTTGCCATTTCGTACCCAAACATACTCGTAGCCTTTCTGTTTTTTCGCGGCACGTACTTTTGCGTGAAGTATTTTTTTGTGTAACGTAAGATGTTCATTTATATAAATTTTTTGTTCGGGCACTGAGAGCTGAAGAGAGCGTGTTGTGAGAGAGCGACGCACACGTGCCGCCACTAGAATATCGTCACGCAGGCGTCGCGTAGCCAGTTGTATCACGATGTTACGCGGGCGGTCCAAACTTCCGGTAGCAACGCGATGTGCACTTCGTACTTGCTCCAGAGGTATGGGTACGTTTAAGGCTACTGCTAAATTAGCCACTATATTTTGAATATTCTCACTATTATTCTCAGGAACGTTTTGTATTTCGATGTTACATTGACGAGCTGTTTGTTCAAATTCTTCAATTTTCGATTTTAATAAGTCGAATTCTTTTCGCATCAAGTCACTGGAAGCCTTTAAACTGTCTATGGTTTTGTTATTGTCCGCTATTATTGCCTTTAGGCGATCTTGTTCGGCAGTATGGAATTCCAAAGACTTTTCGAATCCTTCCAGTGACGTGATTTTTTCTTTAATTGCATTTAGTTCGGTTTTAATTGAGCCAATCACTAATTCCTTTAAATCATTTTTAATTTTTTCTGTGAAGGTAGTCGCAAATTTATCAATTTTTGTATCGATATGTGTTATATAACGTTCAAAATCAATCGGAAATATTTCTGAGCCGACAGATGATGACGGCGAAGCTACTATTTTCGTGTTCTGCCGAATTTTACATGTTGGACATTTCCATTTACCTTTGTTCATCGGCAGCATTTTTTTGAAATCTTTCTCTCCCATTCCGATGCACGTGTAATGAAATTTTAATGTACATTTAGCACATTTTAACCCCTCAGTGTCCTGGCAGTATTTGGAGCAATTAGAGCAGTTCATAGTTGATTCAATGAAATTAATTATAATGTACGCTTAATATGGTATACCAATTGAGTGAACGTTAAATTTATCTCAATTATATTGTGCCATCTACCGATGACTTAATATTACTAATTACACCGTTATCAAAATAAGTTCGTTGGTCTTAAAACTTTAAGATGTTGTCAGTAGGCGGCGCTGTTCATCTGCGGTGCCGTTAGCGGTGGCGCTGTTTAGCAAATTATTAATTGCCGATTTTGACACTTTCTTCAGTGTCGTATTTTTGAAGAACTTGTATGGTAGTGTTCTATTTGGTAAAGGTCTGCTATTCAATCAACTTAGTCTCCAGTGGTTAGTGGTTAAGTCAATACAATAGATTGGTGTAGTTATATAAATTGCTTAGTGAAATTACAGATCACTAATTTCTTTTCAGTGTCTTAAACAGGATATTAGTTTTGGCTGAAGTGAAATGTGTATGCAATCTATGTGTAACTAAGAATAAAGTGATAAAATTTGTAAACTTGCCGATAGTTACTGCTGAGGTCTGGATATGCACAGCTACTTCTGCAGGTCAGTAGTCGATGATAGTTTCACTTTTATAGCGGCAACGACTCGCAACTTGCGTCTAGAATTTTACCGTTGTTAACTGTTATTTATACCCGAAACTTTGATATCTTAACTGGTAATAACTATATTCAATATCAAAACAAACTTGTGAAATTAATATTTATGCTAAATATGATAATAATTTAAATTGAAATTCCTGATTACGGATTCGTCTGCACGTAGGTAGGTAGGTAGAATGAAAAAAATGAAACAACACAATTACAATGTAACTTAAGCAAAAAATTAATGAAAAATGTTCAAATATCTCCCGTTATACCACGCTATCAATGATTAATATTTCTTTAATGATGAATTTAAAATTTTTATTTTTTCATTAGGGCAACATTAAATTATTTTCCTTCTATCAATTCTATTGATATTTTGAGGTTATCCAATTTACCTTCTAACGTGATATTTTTTGCACTCTTTTACTTGCATGGTCGCTATAAGTTTTATATTTATTAACATTTGTGTATTATGTAAATTTTCATTTAAAATTTCCAAAAAGACAAGCTACTTACAGAAAAATAGATAAGTATTTTGAGATATAATACTAATAACTAAATACTTCCAGGATATAATACCGTTTACTCACAACATTTCGCAACCGGCTGCTTTGTGACAGGTGAAAACAATTCAAACGAATTTGAAATATGCGATAAAACTCGTTTATTATATTTAAGCTATTGATATATACTGCAAAACATTATATGTAAATAGTGTTCAATATTTTTAGCATCGGTTTGTAAATTGACAGCATGTTTTATTAAAAATAATAATAGTAACAATATTGTTAGAAATGGCGCAAGGAAATGTCTTTATAATTAATCCTATTTACAGACGATTATTAATAATTTTTTTTTCAAAACTTTTTTTGTTAAATTTAAATATAAACATTCTATCCGATATTGAAATAATATAAATCCTATTAATTTAATGCGCTTGAAGTGTTTGGATTTAAAAAATTACATTGAATTAAAGGTCATTAATTTTTAACACATTTATGTTCTTCAAAATTACACAAAGTGCACTATTCATCTTTTAGAAGATTTAAACTCGCTAATTAAAATATTTATATCTATTTATTGTTTCAAAAATTAGAATGGGTGAATGGATATTTCCCAGATGAACTCATATTGACGAACTTACGGCTTCCAATATTTTTGCAAAAAGAGGATTATTGGCTATTTATTTAAAAAAGTCGATAAAATATTTCCCTAGTAAGATACATTACTAAATGTACCAGAACGTATGTAGCCATAAAGAATGGAATTTTATGTAAAATTTTTGACGTGTTATGATAGAACAAAATATAGAATAACTTATGAGAAATTGTTATGATTTTAGTCAATCGTACACAAACTTATAATTTCATTCCATGCATTTTGAATTCTAAAATATTACAAACGCCTTAGCTTACGGGATGCTGCCCACAAGAAATATTGTTTGATTATTTGATTTTTACAGCTATAATATATTTAAAAAAACTTGAAATGAAAGCAAAAATAACACAGACAATATTTCAAGTTAAATTATTTTACTGACGTCTTTGTTAATCAATTGGATACAAGATTGCTTAAATTATCAATTATCAATTTCTTTACATGACCTTATATTTCCCCTCTATCCTTAATATGTAACGAGTTAGATTTCCATACAAAATATGCCCAACACCTTCTTCATAGATTCTTCTTTCATAATGTTTTATTCCCTGAGTAACTATTTTTTTGCAATTTAACAATGAGAAAATTTCATATGATGCAAAAGTAGTGCATTTTTGTACCTTTGTTTTTAGTGTACAAATAAGTACTGTGAAAAAGTGTTTAATTACCAAATCAATTAAAAATAAACTGTTGATTGACGATGACAATTGGACTGTTGTTTTTAAAATGAATATTGTTTTCGTTCTTTTTGAGTTTTATATAAAGTTTATAGACGACTCTGTCGAGCTTATAAGTTTTATGGATTAGTTTGTTATATCTATGTATGGAGGATGCAACATGGGAAAATCTGCACTATTATCTTGAGAGTTTCGTAAAAATAGCGTTTAAAAACGATTATAAAATTTAATCCGACCTTTCATAAAACAAATGAGATTTATCATTGATCTGATCGACGACTTAAATAAAATTCTGGTAGAGCTTATATTTTTTTATTTTCCCTACATATCTAAGAGTATCATTTGTATTCTTGCAACATCTAGGTTCAACATAACATGGGCTGTCGCCGGTCTCTTTAATTACAGATTAAATCATAATTTGAAATTGTATTGATCGATCAAGAGTCATTGGTACTTTTTTAATATTTAAAGTTTAGATAAAATAAAATGTAATTTTTATATAAAAATTGTTTTCCTTTCATTTCCAATATATTAGTTTATTTTTTTATTCTTTCAATATATCTTCCTCACATCAGTTGCGGGATTCTCTGCACGTGATTTTTATTACTTTTTTTACCAATATTCATTATAACGGAAGAAAAAGACTACTACAAAAAAACTAAATTATAATACTTTCAGGAAACATTATTTTTAAATAACATCACCATTTTTTACGCTTGAGAGAAGCTGTAAGCTAAAGCTGATATAAAATATCTACCCGGCTTGGGCATATCTGAAGACAGATAACTGAAGACAGAGTCAGAATAAAATGTTAATAAAATTATGGCTAAGGCTTATTTTACAATGGCCTTTAATTTGGTTATGCAGTACTCTTTTTGATAGCGCTGAAATGGTTTATAAAGTCCTTATACTATTGGATTTTATTTATCGTTCATTTAATCGCATTACAGATAGACAAATTAGATTCGATACTAAAGTTAAACTTTGTTCAGTCTCGTCTTATCTGATGTCTTGTATTGTTACGCAGTTGCTAACTTTTCTACTGTATAATTAAACAAAGACGAAACAATAAGAATGAGTATCTTAAGGTAAAAAGTTAGAACCAATGCGTGTGCCAAGATTAAGAATCACAGATGTCTGTAAACAATTTCCAATCAGCTTTAATATTGTGCGGAACTTAATCAATTAGGTAATGGTCGGGAATAATGGGAGACTCGTTTGTTCGGTAAAGAATTATAGAACAAAAAGTGATTGAAATGCGATTAGAAGCTTAACAGTACGAACATAAATTATTATTAATATTATTATCATACAGCAGCAGCATAACTATCAGCTGTTAGATTTATTCTCCTGCCTACTTTATCAATATAATCATATTCAAAATTATTTATAGACGTTTCCTTAAAAAACGTGGGAAGAAAATAAAATGAAGAAAATTTATAATTGACTTCATATCTTTTGAATGTTTTTCATTTTATGAATTACAGTCTTAAAAGTTAACAGCAATATGTCTCATAATTTTGAATGCGGCGTAATTAGGTTTTTACGAGTATTGACAAGTTTTGAGTTTTATTTTTATTTTAACGTTGATAAATGTTTCCTTATAGCTTTCCTCTCTTCGTAAATGTAGTGTTGCTCTTGCCTACTGTTTTTATATCTGAAAAATAATAATAATCTCGAATTGTTCCCCTAATCTATAAAAATCTCACTCAATTTTATTATCTGACATTAATATTTATTGCATAAATTGCATTATATTCAATAATTTCTTTTCATATTAAAGAAGTAAAATTTCAAGGGCATTTCCTCATTAAATTTAATGCAAATAACTTTTATTAAAAAGGTTAGAAATTTATTTCATAGCTCAATTTGTTTATGTAAAAAAAGTTGATATAAGAGTGATTATTCCAGTATTATTCGAAGTAATAAATCGTTACTGCTGCTTTCCTGAAGCGCTTTCAAGATTTTCTCAAAATTTTCTCTTTTTTATTCCTTACATGTTTTTTTAGGCGTATAAATAATAACTGTATAAAAAATGATGGAAATATGCAGATTTGACATTTTTTTTGTTTTTCCAAAAGTGCATCATAAAATGCAAATTATTTAGAATTAAATTTGATTTAAAACGGGCAATGCAGCAGTTTAAGCTGCACTGATGGTAATGGTAAAGGAACCTTCATAGTTCAAAACTTTTTTTATTATTATTTTTATTTGTTTCAGTTTTAGCTATTTTTATGTTTAAAAGAATTTTTGGAAGGGATTACGTATATTGACATTCTGTCGATATATGTGACACGAAGTAAGCCTTCTACGTCAATATACTTCTACGATATCGACACTGAACGAGTCAATCTTATTTTCTCGTTTCGATTACATTATAATAACATAATCAAATATTATATTATTTAATAATAAGCAATAAAGAAAACGTCTTTCAAAACATTTTATGAAAATCAATATCCGAAAAAACCTTAGCAGCCCACGGTACAAATGCAGATTACATGACCTTCGGGTCGCAATCAGCATGGTGTACTTATTACAATGTCGACAGTCATTAGCTGATCGCGCCGACGAAGTGCCCGAGAATGCGAACAGCATGCAAGTCTTGTGCGGATGCGTCCTACACTAGCCACTGATTGAAGATAAGAAGTCTCCACTTGAAATATTGGAGGACGAGAAAGTAATCCTGGGGGCGGTACCAGCGCACTATGGTTTCGTGTGCACAAACGTGTACAAACGCGGTCGAAATGATATCTACGACAGTTTATGGTCGTTTAGTGGTATATTTGCCTAGAATATTAATATAATCCAAACAAAATATTACGAATTACTTAAGACATTTTTATTTTTGAGAAAATAAGAAGAGTTTAACAAGTGAAAGTTTAATATAAAATATAGTAACAAATGAATTTAACATTCTAATAAACTAAGGATCGTTTATGACAAAACCGATTTTTTACGCGGTAAGTTTTTTAGATTTGTAAAGAGTGGATTCGAATTCAATAATACCTTATTTGTGAAATCTGTATTTGTTAATACATGTGACATTTTTCCGGCGTTATTTAAGCTAAATAACTTAATACTATTACCATTGGACTAGGCAGTTTCTTCTGAAAGTTCTCCAATCTCTAACATCATGTGATCAATAATTTCAGACCCATATCAACATTTTGGGCACTAAACCAAGGAGATTGTACTACGGATATTCCTGAACAAGTTGTCGAGCCGTTTCGAAGGCATATTCCTTAAATTTAGATACATTAACTTTACAACCAGATGCTTAGCTATATAATATATTATCACACCTATCAATAAGTTCTCTTTTTAATCCTATAATTTCAACCGAAATCTCTGAATTGTTAAAAAATTATCGAGCTGTATTACCGTCATTTGACGTGCCACTTCTCCCACTACGAGGCTTGTTTACTATCAATTCTAGTGTTTGTCTAAATTGATTTTGTACTAACTTCTCTCTCATTGGCAATAAATATTTTTCTTTAATTGATCTCACTTGTTACTTTTTTACGTCAAGTCTGTAAAACACATGGACAAAGTATTCGATAAACCAAATCCATGAGTGAAGTAACGATAAACCGAATTCAATTTTGGTACTATCAATTTATTTGTGGCTTCGCTTCTGGCAGGGCTTTTCCAACTATCGTGGTTAACTACAAATAATGATTTAATCGCAATTGTCCGTCATGTAGTTTATAAATTGTTGGTCGCAAGTTTTTTATTTTTTCTTTAAAGTATCGTTCCTCTTGCACAGATAAATCTTTAGTTTTTTTTGCGAATAGAATTAATTAACCTGATTAGCCGACTGTATCTTGTAGATGACGGCTGAGGATTTTTCCACAAGATTGTCTCTTCTGAAGTGGTAGATACACAAACAAGGCGCAATGGAACGTATGATGTTATAAACAGGGTTCCGTCTTTCATTTCTGGATTATCAGTGAAATATTGCTTATATTCGCGATACCCTGTGTTCGAATATTGAAGCCCTATTTGCCAACTAAAATACATCACCTAAAGACTCATGGAGAACACTTGATAAAACTTCTACTTCTGTTCACTGTAATTCTACTTCAGCTGAAGACTCCGTTATTCTTTGTTCTGGTCATTTACCTTTACTATTACGGATAACACCCTTTTTTTGGCTTCCTATATCTTTTTGCATGAAGGTAAAACGGGACACTCTTTAGACTTCACGAACTCTTTAATTAATGAATACTGATGTTTTGTAAGTTTGGCCTCATTAGTTAATGATAAGACTTCGTCCGAATTTATTATATTTTCGCTTGTTTAGATTCACTTGCACTGGAGGTATTCATCAAAAAGTTAACAGCAGACTTATCTATTTTTGACAAATTTTCTAGTCTTCGTCGCTACATACGTTTACTGGATTCAGGGAATTACTTCTTCTCGCGACCTGCAGTTAATGAAATCGCTTTATAGTTCAGCGTTTTAGTTTCTGCTGGCATAAACGGACAGGAAGCAATAAAATGCTTTGCCAATTTAACACTTTCCACGGTGTTTAACAACTCGAAATGCATTGTAATGGGAGATTGCTTTGTTCTGTTTGCTTCCTTCCAACACTCAGTCAATTTTTTATACAAATACTAAACATGGTATTAAAACTACGTGATGTAGTATTATTTCTACTTTCTTTAATTTCTTTACCACATCTTCAGGTGGGTTACTAGCAAAGATAATTTGCTAATAGCCAATTGCTAATAGCCATTGAATAATTGTTAATAGCCCATCTAAAGATGTTATAATACAACGAAACCTAGGTTGTGGTAAAGAAATTAAAGAAAGTAGAAATAATACTACATCACGTAGTTTCATTTAATTGTGAATAATGAATTTCTACAAAATTAACGCCAAATATATTCAATGGTCATAGGTTCTTGATCAATTTTTATAATTTGTCGAGCTATTTCAAAAGCAGGTTTAGTCAAAAACTGACCTAAAAGTCAAGGATAACCATCCTTCTAAATGTACATTTATAATACGAGTATGACGTCAGAGGTCTTGAACAGTTAAGCCAGGTAAACCTAGGCTACTATATTCTAAATGACCTTTAAGAATACTAATTAAAGTTTATTTAACAAAAAAATGAAAGTAAAAGTAGGCGGGGCTGCATAGTTAAAATTCAACAAAAACCAAATTAAAAAATAACTTTTATGATAATATATATATATATATATATATATATATATATATATATATATATATATATATATATATATATGTTACTATTTTCGACGAGGAAACGGCAATGATAATATTTAATTGTATCGAAAACATTTATACTTTTAAGAGGTAGGGAAGAGATTAAGATTATGTTACGTTAAATTGTGAATACTAGAACATTTCTCTTCATTTTGATTTAAGGGATAACCACAGGGCAGTGGTTGATTATACGTCCGGACGTATTTAAAAACATGACACCGACGTTGGTCAAGAGGTTGATGTAATGGTTGATCCAATATACATTCTACTGCTCTGTAATATGTGCATGCAAAATGTGAAATAGGCGAAATTTTAATTCTTAACTTTTACCATATAATATAAAGAAGTGGTTATTAAAATCCATAACTACTAACTAGGTAGTATGCTAATACTTACTGAGAAAGAGTTTATTATAGGTACATTAATTCTATCACTCTCATCTGACCTACTTCAAAAAAGAGAAGTTATTGAATTGGATTTAGGTATATTTTTATTCAAATCTAATATTTGTAGTTTTATAAACATTATACTGCGCAGAAGATAATAAAACAATTTTAAAGGCATTTTATACGTCACCTTCTCTCAAAATTTAAAGCAATTTTATTGTATTTGTCAGTCCAGATGTTAATTAAAATATTGTGATTAGAATAATCAAACGTATATATATATATATATGTATATATATATATATATATATATATATATATATATATATATATATGTGTGTGTGTGTAGATCAATTTATTTATATAATTATTGATGTAAGGTTGAAAGAATTAGAAAAAGTAACTAGTTTGTTTCTGCATATCAAAACAAGTCCATTGACCCTTGGTAGGGCAATATCATTCAAAATGTTTATCTCTACCTGTAATTAAAATTGTATGTTACATAGATCTGTTTATGCATACGAATAGGTATATGTAAATTTTTATATATACATTTTATGTAACGTTTCTTAATTAAAAGTAGTTAAATTGCGGACGTATTCATCTATCTGTCTATTCATATATCACAGACTTATTGTTTTTATTTTAAATATTGTTAGCCTATCTGCATTCAATATTGTAATCCAGTTTACAAAAAATAAAAAATTTCCTAACCACGAGTGGAACTAGCACAACGAACGTTCCGTACATATTTAGCCATTTATAAACATTCAGTGGTACACAATGTTCCGACAAAATTTTAATTATTTGGAACGAAAATATAGACTGCTAAATTTTTCACAGGTGTATATAAAAAAAAAAATGATTTGATATAACTACAAATTAATGTTAATAGCATAAATTGTCGGAACTTAAATATAGTCTCTGCTATATCTTCCATAGACGCATTTTATAAAAATATTTTTTTCTTATATGATATAACTTCAAATTAATGATTTTTGAATTTTTTTCTTTATTGACCTCTGCTAAATTTCATGATTGTACGTTAACGGGAAGTACCCTACGGGTTTATATACACCTACCTATAGGCCTATATGAGATTGTCAAGAATTGCCGGCATAAATGGCCGTATTGTTAGCTTCTATTTTATTGCGTTTAGTTAGAAGCTTGATTTTTTACATCTCCAAAGGGCAGTAGACCACAGTGTTTGTTATTAATTAATTTCAACTTCATGGGTCCACGCGTTCTTGAAAAAAAGAACCTTGACAGAGAGACAGTTGGTTAACAAAGTGATCCTGTAAGGATTTTTCTCTTTTGAGGTACGTAACCCCAAAAATGCAGCTTACTCTATAATTAATGTAAAGTCGAGGTGTAATTTTTTATACTATAAATATATATATATATATATATATTTATATATATACATATACATGTGTGTGTTTGCATGTGCGTGTCCGTGGAGCTTATGCATGTGCGTGTACTCCAGTCATACAAATCGCTCTTGTTCGGAAACTATTCCATTAAATTATATGAAATTTGGTACCAAAGAAAAGTAGGCATGTAGCAAGCATGCGATGAGTGATTTTTGTGCTTATTCTTAACTTTGCTATTGTCTCAAACTTTAAGTTAATCTCCATGCAAAAGGCGAAATAAGTGAAGCTTTAATGGCTAAAATAATATTTATGTAACTTTGTCACATCAAGTAATGACGTAGTTAAAATAAATGTAATTGTTACCAAAGTAATAAGCTAGTATTAACTGAAAACGAGGTTATTGTAAGTACATTAAGTCTGTCAATTGCTCCCATTTAACCAACTTCAAAAGAAGACAATTTCTTGAATTAGGTTTTATTTATAATTTTGTCCAAACATAATATTTAAATAAAAGCCTTGTATTAATGTTTTACATACAAGTATATATTAAACTTAAATAAGAAACATATTAAACGTTTTACATCAAATTAGTAGAAGTGAATAAAAACAATTTGAAAACGATTCATTCGTCACGTTTTGTTAAAATGTTAATATAAATTTGTCATACTTGTCAATTTAGATGTTAATAAATAATTGGGATAGAAATATACGAAGTCACATACTTAATATTCTCTTTATAATGTAAATACGAGAATTGAAAGAATTGAAAAAAATGACTAATTTGTTACTGTAAATTAATAAAAAATTAAATGACTCTTAGTTGAGCAACATAATTTGAAATAATAATCTAAACCCGTAATTAAATTTGTATACTAAGTAGATCTGTTTATGTATGGGCGTAGGTATATGTATATTTCAATGTGAAAGTTTATTATACCTTCATGTACAATCACAATAAATTAGTGAAATGTATACACACACACACACACACACACACACATATATATATATATATATATATATATATATATATATATATAGACCTATATCTGTATTAAGTTTGTAAGGGTGTCCAGACGTATAAACAACCACTCGTACCGCCCACAAGATTATTTCCTCGTCCTTCAATATTTCAAATCGAGCCCTTTTGAAAGGGCCGACCCTTCTCAAGCTGCAACAATGGCGAGTATAAGGCGCATCAATCACAGACCTGCTAGCTGTTTGCTTTTTCGTTCACTTCATCGGCTTAAACGGGAAATGACTATCGATATCGTGATAAGTTGACGCTGATTACGTGCCGAAGGGCTTGTAATCAGCGATTAAGCACAGTAGGCAACGTATTAAAGTTTTGTACTGATATTGATTTTGGCAGAATGCTTACGATATTTGGCTTTGTGTATGGTTTTTTGAATTAATATTAATTGAAATTGGATTGAATAGTTGTTATGTGATAAATATAACTGCATAGGAATAAAATGATTGTTGCGGAAGTCGACAAATTGTCATGAGTTTACTTTTTGTGACAGATTGGCAACACTGACAACATACTCAGTTCGACAACATATTGGCAACATACTCAGTTTATTACGATAATATTTATGTGAAAGGGAAAATGCTAAATATAAAGATATGTAAAGAAAATTAAATACTGTCAACTATAAAAGTTTTTTCCCATCATTTCCCACGTGGCGTAACGTAAACAAAGTCACGCGTTACGCGACTTTGGTTACGCTACGCCACATTGGCGTTTAGTATTAAATTACACTGAACACGTTAAGTGGAGTAAAGATTTATAAAAAAAATTAAATGCGTATTATTATTTTATGGATATTATTATTTTATATGCAGTGAAATAAAATAAAGAGAAGATACACGAAAAGGAGAAGTAAATGGGGAAATTATAAAGTTTGATATCCTGTCTAGTGTATTGGATAAAAATCTGAGTAAAAATATTGAAGGCACCGTAGTGACAGTGTCAATTTAATTACTTATATGATGCTTGAATATACACTCAGTTTTACGTTTTATTTTTACTTTATTTTTAGTAGTAAGCTATGAAACATAATTTATAACATTCTCATAAGAAAAATAATACATAAAATGAATATGGTAGTTAAATGTTTTTAAAATATGACTCATTAAATATTTTGCGGTTACTTATATATTTTTCCACTTTGTTTTTTCTAATACGCAATAAAACTATCGCGAATTTATTTAACAAAAACAACTTAATCCCAAAAGAAGTGTCAAAAATAAGTAGTTTGTTTGAGTAATTCGAAATTAATTGTTAGACATAAAATATAGAGTAGGCGAACAAAATACGATATTTATGAAATTCAGAAATAAAGAAACCATGTGTGTCAGAATAAAGAAAACATGTGTGTGTCATGTTAATGGACTAACTTTGGTAATTACTAACAAAATAATATTGAGGAAAAAAGTATCCTTTTAATAAAGGATACGTGTATAAAAATATTTAACTAAGACCGGGAAAATAGTCGAGGGGTGAAAGCAATCAAATAAAGAAACAAATTTACTCTCACATTTATCATAATATAATATCACACTCTAACTCACGTAAAAATTTTGAGTACCAATAATAAAATGCCACAAAATGTCTATCATAAATTCTTTTCTTGCATTACTTATTATTATATACGGTTTTATACTTAGTCTTTTTATTTAATGGCTTCTCACATTAGCATATTTTAAACATTCCTCGTTTCTTATGTGATTTACCTCGTACGGCCATGTGATTCTTAAAATTCGAAACGCATATTAATTTCGAATGAAAGAACCATTTTATCTAAACCTTTATTATATCCGTAATTGTACTTTCTTTGTATTTTCGTTATTAATCATATAAATATAGTCCTCGATATATTCTGTAATCATTTCATTTTAGCTGGTGTTAATTTAGTTGTATTTTTCTTTCTCGTTTTAAAATAGGAAACTGGAAAGGGAAAAAAGTAATAAAATACCTACTGAATTTGGCAAAAGAAACCGAAGGCAGAAAACATATTTTGGTCTTAAAATTATAAATCTCACAAATGTTTGTGTGCTAGTAATAAAGGTAAATATCGCGATATTGTAATTAGTAGGCAATAATAATATTATTATATACGTATATATTATCAATAAAAATATATACGTATATAATAGAAAGTTACACAATGAATACTATTATTATATTTTGTCTTCAATCATATGAATGTATTCACTCTAATTGCAGTCCACTGTAATAGGTAATATAATTAAAATATAAAACTTGGAAAACTATTTAAAAAATTCAAAACTTATACAAGGTGCCAATTGTTACTATTTATATTCAGGGTAAAATGAGTCATTTATCTAATAGGTAGCTTATGCATAAAAAACCTTTGAGTTATTTATAATCGAAATCGTTTATATTGCAATTAGTAATTTTCTTTGTTATACATTTATAAAGTTTGTGGAAAGTAAAATTTATAAAAGTACAGAAAACTGTTACTGCAGTTGATCTGATTTAAGAATTTACTTTTGATGCGCTGCTGATTTGAAAATTTTTTGTCATATTTTAGATTTTCGTATGGAAATTGGAAACAAAGATTATTACCTCGATGTCTCTATATCATATTTTTAGGAACCCTTTTATAAATTGATACACATTTTTCGTGATCAGAATGCTGATGAGAGTTTATTGAGATTGAAAATTAAATATAATATATCCTATTTTTTGACAAGTTTTCTCTAAGGAATTTTAGAAAACTCTTCAAGAATTAATGTTCCTTCCTTATGATCCCGGGAACCATAGGTTAGAAAAATCTGATATATAAATATAATAATAGAGATGGGGCCTATATAGATTCAAAGTATGAGCTTTACACTACCTGGCATAGTTCGCGTGTAATAAATAACTTAAAAACGAAGTACTAATAATAGCGAAAAAGTAATTATTGATGACAATTTTTCATATAAAATGCAAACATGCAAAAAATGGTATTTTTTAATGATAACCTCTACAAAAATTTGCTTGTAATAATAATAACGTCCTTTACTGTTATTATCATCAATTTATAATGAATATATTATTCTGAAAAAAGTAATATATTTGTGAAATAATGTTATTGCTAGTTTTCTGTTCAAGGTCGATTAGTATTTCGGTCCAAAATCGGTTAGCAATAATACAAAATGCCTTGAGCAAAAATTGCGCAATGTAAGGTAAGACAAAGGTAAAATTATTTTAGTTAAGGGTACTCGATGATCGATGCGTACTTTGATTATTTACGACCTGGCGTTAAGTCAGGTACTGAGTACTATTTAGGGCCTCCCATTGTTTTTCCTTTTTTTCCATTATTAAAAAAAATTGTGTCATAACATTGTAGACATCTACATATGGTGTTGTTTTTCTCTTTCCCCAAATACCACTGAAAATCTTAAGTTGTAACATAGTTTAGCATTAGATAACATATATTTTTATCTGTTAAAAAACGTTAGTTTCTGATTAGACTTGAAATTATCTAACTTACTTCTGTAACTTATAAAGATTAGTTAAGAAATTGAAATATCAAATAAACTTCACGTTTTAATGCATTGTAAAATTAGATTTACCATGGTAAATGTACTAAAACTACTACGTATTTGTTGGTTATCGTCCATTTAAATTAAAATTAAAAATTTTGGTCGTATTATATTGATTAACTATTGAATTAATAAATTAAGTCTATTTGGTAAATACTCCTTTCTGTCGAACCAATAGTTTGTTATTTCATCGAGTTTTAAATCGCCCGTTGTTCTATGAACCGTTAATTGCCTTCGAACTATTAACGAAAACAATGTCTCGCAAGGTTTAAAATAAAAAAAAGTTTAAAATTATTTATTTCCAATGCCAATATTATTAATTTTTGAGTTGGTACAGCAAATATATACTTTAGTTTAACATTAACTCTTAATTCACTTTATTTTTGTAGTCATGACGGTAGAACTTTTATCAAAAATTTGAAATTTTTTTTGGCCAGAAACAAAAAAAGTATATAAAAGAATTTAACCTATTTCTTGGGATTAAGTACAATTTAATAATGAAGTTATAAATAAAATGATGTAATAAAATATAAAATATTTCTTTACAATGTTGGCATTTAAAAATATCTTACATTAAATACAGAGAAAAAGATTAGAAATGAAAATTGGGTCTTGGAAAATGGTGTTCAAATAAATTAAAATCCGAAACGACTTAAGAGAGACAATAAAAATTTGCATTTGAATCTTATTTTGAACTGAAAGCAATAGATTCTACAAAGTTTGGCTTGCTGAGCTTTAGGGACAAACATAATAAATTCTCTTACGATTACCATTCAGGAAGGTAATAAAAGATGTTACTTCTCTCCGCATTTTGAAAAAAATGAAAGTGGAAAAAGTAGAAATCTAGTAAAATACTCATTTTATTTTTTACAGTATAATCTTGCAATTGGCTTGTCAGGAAGTAAGAAACCATCTAAATTTTGACTTTTTACCTTTTATCCAATTATAGATTGTAGGCTCTCATAACTATTTGCAACTTTTACGAGATTGCCTACTCCGTTACTGGCTAATAAAATGATCTACTTTAAAAAGTTGGATTTTTTTTGAGGCTATTTAAAATTATTTTATTGACTTTTTGCAGGTTAAAAAAACTGATTATTTACTAAAGTTGGCTACCACTGATTTTCTGAAACGAGTGAATTTTTTTTGCTTCATTAATGGGATATTTATATTTTGGAGGGAAGCAATTTATTTTACTCCGCCGCTGACCTCCCACGATTAACGTTGTTAACTAAGTGATATTAATTAAAAAATACCCGTAGAAAGCAGACAATGAGCAAATCTACAGGTGCGGCGTCCCGGAAGCAACTAGCAACCAAAACGGCGAGGGAGAGTGCATCGGCCGCGGTGGCATAAAAAACCTCGTCGCAACTGTCCCGGAACCTTCGCTTTGAGGGAAATCAGACGCTATCAGAAAAGTAACGATCTGCTTATTTGCAAAATGTCCTGCTAACTTTTGGTGCGTGAGGTCGCGTAGGACTTCAAGACAGACCTGAGATTCTAGAGCTCGGCCGTGTTGGCTTTGTAGGAAGCGAGCGAGGTTTATCAAGTGGGCCTTCACTAGGATACGAACTTTGCGTTGTCCATGCCGAATGCGTCACCATTATACCTAAGGACATACACTTGGCTGAAAGAATCTGTTGTGAACGCGCACAGTGCTTACCCTCATACAAAATATCTAAGTAATCAAGACAAACCTGGGATCGTTTAAAAAGAAAAAAAATTAGCAAGTGGTTATTACACGGACTTGGTTATATTATAAATGTATACGAATTTAGACGAATTTAGAAACTTCATCACTTTATACAAATTTAGAAACTTTATCACGTTTTTACTCACGATGATTATCAAAGCGGTGAGTTTTTGGGCAGTAATAGTGTTTTTTAACTTAATAATACTTCAAACTTACTTTAGCAAAGTTATTTTTTTAATTAATTAAACTGACAGTCATGAAAAATAGTATTTATCTGGTTTTCACTTTATAATAACATTTGTCGTGTCAATTAACCTGAGAAGTATTATTACATATTTAAGACTAGCTGAATACAAATATTTTGACTGGCGAGCTTGTTCGATGTCATATTCTCTAGCTAGCGCAAACTTTTGGGGTTCATATATTTTGGCTGGTAAGCCGTTGTGAGTGTTTGGTACTAGATTCTCTAGCACACTAAACCTGTGAGGTTCTTACATTTTTTACTATGAGCCGCGACGAGCGTTCAGGTCTAGTACACTAGCGCGAGCCTGTGACTTTCTTATACTTTAGATGAATGCTAGTAATTTAATTTTTCAGACTTTAGTGAAAATTAAATAGACACTAGAGAAAATTCCTATTTTTATTAGATCCTGAGCATTATTTATTAAATATTCAGACTCAAATTATGTTAAATTATTATACTTTTGCTGCCTGTTAATAATTTAATTTTAAGGACTTTAGAAATAAATAGAAACCAGAAGAAATTTATAATTTAAACTGAATTCTGAACATTGTTAATTAAAAATTCAATTTCTTTTTGCAGTTCCAATGTGAAGTCCCGACAAATCGACAAGCATATAACAAAATTGTGGTAGATCAAAATACATAAAATAGAATTCAAATTATTGTATTGAAAAAAAGGCGGATTACATTTTTATCTGAACCATGAGTGAAAGTTTCATTCTAATCGGTCATATAGTTTTCGCGTGACGTTTTAACGAACAAATGAATGGAAAGGCAGGCACGCAGTTTTTGATTTTAAATTGACTTAAAATAGAAAACATTTCATAACTATTCTAAAATGTTTTGTATGTTGGATATGATTGAGTCTCCTAAAATTATGAAGCAAAACATAACTCGGAAAAGGAATAAAATTATATTAAATATATGAACCTCAAAATGCACTAATCTTAGACTTCAGTTTGAGTATAGTTGATTTTGTGGAGTGATTAAAAAATAAGGACATTTTGAAAATGTAAGCAAGGCCGATATTTTGTCGAACCTTCTAAATTAGAATATATAAAATTATTATACTAAGAAGAGAAAATCATTTTTTTTTAATTATACTGTTATTATAAAAAATATTTATTGCGGAGTTGTGATATTTTAGAACACGGCTCTTTGAATGATCAGCATTAGTATATTAAGATCATTAATTGATTTGAATCATTAGCATTAATATATTTATGATCATTACAGGTTTTTTGAAACAAAGTTGTAAGTAGAATGAGTCCATTAGTTTATCATGTCAAGTAATTTTTTAAAAATACTTTACTCATATAATGTTTAGGCAAAGAATTTCAGTTAATATAATAATTTTATAGTCACAGGAAATGGAATGACACATCAATTTTTTCATGTCACCTCATAAAGCACGCAGTAACTTATTTGACTCGGATACATGTTTTGCTCCTAAAATAAATCAGACTACCGAAATCGCCGTTGGCATTTTATTCCAGAGGTCCTTGGTTGTTGAAATTAATGTCAATGAATATCTTGTCGGCACAATGTCGTATGGAGATCGGTACGTGAGTTGGAAAGGCACCAAAAAGGGGATTGTTGAATTTAATATGTATAACCCGTTATTTCTTGTTATAACTCATCCGTTATGGCGTGATCTGACATTGAAAGAACAAGATGAAATGTCAGAAGAACATTATAGGCATAACAATCATGTCATCACAGAATATCTTATCGCGTATTCATCCGTACATACATATACATACATATACATATAAATAAATATATATACACATACACACGTAGGTATGCGCAACCATACACATATACATACATGAAAGGATATTTAGGAAAAAAATTCTCGTTTGTTTAAACGATAATTGGAATCAATAACAATAACAATTTATTGTATTTTCCAACTATTTTGAATTTATTTCGTTTTTTTTAGTGTTTTTTTGTATGATAATTCTTATAAAAAACGGTAAAAATAAATAATTATTTAACATTGCTTAAATATAGTTTAATAACAAAAATATCTTTTAAGTTATATTTAATGAAAAAAAAACAGCTATTTTATCAACAAGATTATGGTTGTTGATGGACATCAGGTACTATATGAATTTACATAACCTTATTACTTGTCTTATTTAGTTTATTAGTTAGTTATAATCTAGCGATTTTGACATGTGTTGAGAAAACATTTCCAGAAAAAAAACTTAAATTGATTTAAGAGTTTTGTTGTTAGTCAGCTGTATCTGCATCATATAACAATTTTTTTCTAACTTCTAACTGCTAATCTAACATACATTTTTTTAGTAAATTTTGTTTATTTCAACGCCTTCATCCAGCGGCTTTTATTTATATGCTTTTGAAATCTATACGGGTACTTATTTCGACTGAAAAAATTAAACGATCATTTAAAAATGAATACTAAGAAAATACAAAAAAAAACAAATATTTTTTATTATTATCATATATTATTTTATTATTATCATTAAGGGTTCCTTACCTTATCCTTACCTTATTATCATTTAAGGGTCCCTTTAATTTTTTAAGTGTCAAGTTAAATTGTAGGTATATATTTTGTCTCTTACAATGTCTCCGTAGTAGAATATACTATTTGGTTTTAAGACCGTTCGCTTTTTATTTCTAGAAAAGTGTAGTTTGCATTTTATTTTTATTTCTTTAAATCAAATATAACTTTGCTATGTCTATCTAAACATTGTCCATACCTTTACAATTGGCAGCCTAATGTAATAAGATCTATTATTAATTAGATACAAATATTGACTTGTGGCTGTTTATATTTTCATTTTATTTTTTTATTATTTGCTTTTGGTTGTGTTTAGTATTAATCGTATGCACGTGCAATTTCAGGTTAACTTGTTATATTTGTTACACATACAGTTAAAATGATTGAAGCTACTAAGCTCAACACTGACGAATGTGGATAACAGAAAAAAGGTAAGAAAAAACACTATATATTTAGTGCCTAAGTATAAATTTATTATTTCTAACTACATGTATGTTTCCTTGTTCTTACATATTTAGTTTCTGTTATATTACTAGCAATCATAAAATACTCGACATATTTTATGCAAACGATTGTAATTTACTGAAATGCATTTCACTCATTTGCATAAGTAAATTTGTATTATACGTAAAGTGAAAATAAAGAATTTATGTTAACAAGTGAATAAATTAAGTTTTTAAATTTTCTTTCTTTTGAAAACTAGATCAATTATATTAAAATAATTAAAATATATGTCGGACACAATAACTGCTAGTTACTTTGTCCATATTCGTCAGTGTTGAGCTTAACAACTTCCCTATTTGTTGTGATATTATAAAGATTTTTTATATTTGAATATTCACATGAAACTTTTTCAACCTCTATTCTTACTGTGAGCTAATAAAACTTATATACCGTTTTGTTATGAAGGTGTATACTGTGTTGTACATGAAGTTTGAAAGGTCAAGCAGATTTTAATTTGTTGCTAAGATGCTTTTGTAATGAATTATTAGATAAACAGCAAATTATTCAGGAAAAAAAAGGTTATGAGATATGTTAATAATTTATTAATTCGAATGGGATAATAAAATAGCTATTTTAATTATTTCTAGAGCAATATAAATTTATATGTAATATTTTATAGATAGGAATGTAATTGAAAACCTTAGCAAAGACTTTGATAAACTGTAATTAAATAATCATCAATTGTTATCTCGAATTTTAAAAATAATTCTTTTAATAATTAACTGAAACTACGTGAGTAGTATTATTTCTACTTTCTTTACGTTCTTTACCACGACCTAGATTACGTTGTATTACAACATCTTCAGGCGGAGAGCAAAGATCTTTGCTAATAATACAAAGAAATCTAGATCGTGGCAAAGAACTTAAAGAAAGTAGAAATAATACTACATCACGTAGTTTCATTTAATTGTGAATAATGAATTTCTACAAAATTAACGCCAAATGTATTCAATAATTCTTTTAACTTATAATCAGTTATCTATAAGATGTAACTAACTTATAGTCTGAATTGATTGTCTGAAAATTTGGCGAAAAATACTAATTTGGCTGTATCGACATTTAAATCTACATATCTTTCGAAATCAATTTACTAAAATATTATGAAAAATTAGCAATCAGTTATGAAATATAAAAATATTTCCAAAAATTTTGTTTCAGAGCTAAATTTAAACCATCTTCATTATTAGTAAGCTCTAGTCAATAGTCCTATACATGGGAAATACGCAAATCATTTGTTCATTGAAATGATTCAAATTTGTGTATACCTTATTCATAAACAATCTAACAAACATACACGATGGGAATGCGGCCACCATCACCAATAAAAATATTCTGACTATACGATCTTGTTTAGATTTAGGAAAAAAAACAGGAAAATTTGGCGAATTTATGAAGTAAATTAAAGGCGGTTAATGTCGTATATAGGTTATCTCATATTATAATAACGACAATCGTTTACAAAATATGTCAGGGTTGAATAAATTATCGGTTAAATTATTCTTATGAACAACATATAAATATATATTTTATATAATATACTTATATACAACTTTCAATATATGGTAACTTTGCATCACTTTAACATCAATAAGAATATATATTCAGACAATTAATGCAATAACTTATTAAACGCTTGATTTACTTGGTATATTAAATTCTGAATAAAATGAATCGGACATAATCATTTAAACTAGTTGATATATAAAATTGTTTTTATTATTGAAAAATAATTACTTTACAATTTATTTAACTTTTAAATTCATTTAAATGAAAAATATTTCTCTGCGAATTCCATATGGTTTTATCTATGTTAATAATAAATATATTTCTAGTAAGATTTATTAGTTAATTATCTGTCAAAATAAACTACAGATAAGAATCACTAATAAGATTTTTTAATTAAATAAGGATAACACGCCATATTATATTTAAAATATAAATAAAGTATTATTGACAAGAATTTAATTTGGCAATTGAGATTAAGAACATAGTAATATTTTAGTAATTAAAAGAAAATGTAAATTGTTTCCTATAAGAACTATTAAGATGATGCATCTTCATAAGGACGAAAATTCAGAAGAAGTAAAAAAGAATAGGGATTTATCAATTATATATGATATGTGGCGCAAATAGGTAGTTTCAAAAAGAAGTAGAAAAACGTTTTTCTTTCCGTAACTTAACGTATGATTTATAATAGATGTATATTTGTTATTTTAGGAACTTATTACTTTGCAGACAACCTTGCACTTGATTATAAAATATGCAATGAACAGGTTAAACATGTAGTCGATTTCTTTATGCCACGTTATTGAAGGATTGATCTTAGAAAATGGTGATACTTTCAATAGCAAATAAAAATGGAATTTATTTGATGTATTTCGCCGTAAGAACCATCCGGTAGAATGCCAGAAAATGAACAAAATTATATTTATCAATTCAGATTAGTTTCTAATCATTATTGCAGAGACTTTGGATGGGGATTTTATTTTTGAGAAAATATATTTTCTTCGGTAAGCTTTTTATAAACACAGTCGATTACCGTACAATTGGAAGACGTGAATGATATTTATTTAATGAAATAAATTAAATGGGTTTCAAAAATAAAATCGATACTATTTTAATATAATTAATAAAATTGGTTATCAGGTCACATAGAATGTTTTTTTTGGAGCTAGGTAACGAATGTAACAAATATTAATGAAAAATTTGCGTGATATTTTTGCATTACCGAGTACTCGAATTTCATGAATAAGCGAAATTATATTAAAAATTACTACTTTAAACAAGAGATCTTTTACTATATTACGAATATATCGTAATATTTAACATGCCCACCTCGATTAATAATGTCCTGGGAGACTACGAGAAAAGTTATCACAATTGATACCGAATTTGTAGGGATCGGAAAATTCTAACAGAAAAGGAAAGTCCTAATTATGATTGTTGAGATTCATAAATATTTACACAGGATTATTTAAAAGACAAGAAATAAAAATTTTTCAAAACAAATTTCTTTTATTTCTTCGTACGTAATATTTATGTTATGAAATATATGTATGGTAATAAAAACGTTTAGAACAATTTTAATTGATTTTATTTTAACATAATTCAGATAATTAATTAAAATTAGTCAATAAAAAATATACCGACACAAGAGTAGATTTTTTTGAATTGTATAAAGAATATAAGATTTTTCTTAATTGTATAAAGAATATAAGAAACTTTTTTTTAATTGAGATACTATTACCATACCAAATTTCATCAAAATCCGTTCAGTAGATTTTGCGTGATACCCGCTCAAACTAATATAAAGACAACAATTTTATAAAAGTTATTTATTATCATTCTATATGATAAATAAATCACTTTTTGAAAATAATTTCAATATACAGAATCCACTCTGTTACAATTTTATTACATGTATAGATAAAGAGTTTCATTTTTTCTGTTTAAAGCATGTGAAATTTATACGAAATGCTTGTCTAGTCTTGATGAACGAGTGGTAAAAATTTAAGAATCTTACAATTTTAAGTACCGAAATTCCCGGTCTCTTTTATTTAAAGGTACTTCGCAAAGTGGAGGATTCTGAAATTTTGGAATGTACGTATATTTACTTGATAAGGATGTAGTATTCATGACAAAAGAATAGGTCACGCAAATTTAGGTCAGGCCAAGTTAAGCTAGGCTATGTTAGAAGAAGTTAAGCTAAGTTAGGCACACGCTCGCGCACACGGACACCCACATGGACGTGCACATGCACGCACGTGCGCACGTACGCACGCTCGCACGTATGCATATATATATATATATATATATATATATATATATATATATATATATATATATATATATATATATATATATATATATATATATATGTATATATACATATATATGCATATGTATATACGTGTATATGCACACATACACTTATATATGCACATATATGTGTATGTGTGAATAAGGTTTGAATAATAAAAACAAATTATATTTGATTAACTTTCTCTGTCAGATTTAAAATGTTTTTCGATTAAACGCTTTTAATTGTTCGTATAAAATAAGTTAGGTGTCATTATAATACGCTATAGGAAAAATTAAAGCGGCTTTCGCAGCATAACTTTCAAAAAAATCAATTTTAGTAGTAAAGTGTCTAAATGGATCATAATTTTTGAATTGTATGTTATAACTGACAGCTCATAGTAATTCGGTATATAATATGAACGTAACTGACAACTTTGCCATTTTTGTTAGTTAAATGACTTTATTGGATTTTGCTTTTAGTATTTGCGATTTCCTCGTTGTGAATCTTCTTGACAATTTGAAATGAACATCGACGGGAATCTCGTCAGATACGAATCGATCAAAATTGAACACGTAATAATAGTACAGATATAGATATATTTAATCGAATTGTAAATTTATATAGCAATAATGTAATTTGAAGTGATGGTATTTTGCAGTTCCATATTTGTATCTATATAGAATAAAAATATAAAAAAAAAGCTGATGACACATAACTGGACTATAACCGTAACCAAAAGGCAGAGTCTAATATTTAAGAATGTGGCTTAATGCAGTGACAACACGTATATTATAAGTAAATATTAAGTTGTAAATATTCAAACGTAACATTAGTTAAAACTACCGAAATTTTACATTTTATATTAAAACTTTTTCAAACATTAGTTGTCGTAATCACAAGATTCCGACCATTCGCCATAGCAGTCACTAATATTTTTTACACTAATAATATTTAATTTTATACTACCTATATTTATTTTTGGTAAATGTTTGAACTTAGGTGTCATGTGTCATGTACAAATAAATGTATCCAAAATTATAATTCATGTATTTCAAATTTATATATACAAAATTTCAATTATATTTACCTGTTTTATATGACAAAGTTAAAAACTCTTTGTTTAAACAGGAAATTATATTTAAAATTTTAAGTCTATTACTTCTATACTTAATTGCACTTTTATTCATTTACATCTATTTAAAATCGTTGCAACAATCACAAGATTTTAAATAGAATCTTTCGCAAAATAAATGATATCTTAATAATATGTGATACTTAATTTAATCTTCAACATTATGTGGATTAATGTGAAGCTTTATTTAATATTTAACATTAACAAATTTTTATCGCAAATATGTCCGAATATTTACCTGAATGTGGAAATAACATTAAATCGTGTACCATAAAGTTTCTTGAAAACGGTTTTAAAACAGAAATCATTTATTTAACTTAGATTCAACAAGGAGGTAACTGTAAGGATGACAAGCATGACATGTGCTGTAATCGAAATAATTTTAATTATATTAGAACCCACATCCACCCTTCATTTTTCTTAGAACGTTAACTAAACGCAAAATAATATATATTGGCATGGTGCTCTTATAGAGGGACATTTGTGAAATTTTTCGAATAATTTTTTTCTTAACTATAGATAGTTCACAATGCAATGCCAATAGAAATTTGTTTATTTTTGTTGGTCATTCTCTAACTTAAATAAATTTATTTTCAACATAATCATAGGTCTCAACCTTCCTACATCATGTCAAATCACAAGCAAATGTAAACGCTTAACCACGTACACATATTTATCACTTTAGGAGGATAAAAAAGTAAGTCCAAAATATATTTGCAACTTGTGAGTATATAAATATTTAAATGTAGTTTTAAGCCCAAAATGCTTAAAGAATTGTAACATTTATTTTACAATAAATCATTAGAAAGTCGTAAATTGAAACAATCAACATCATATGTCAAATTCCCAGATATTACGTTTCAAAGGTGCGTAATCTTTGAAATGTAATATCTGGAAATTTTCTGTATGAAGCGCTATTCGATTGTTAAGGGTAACTCTTGACAATTAAATGCAACTATGTGATGTAGTATTATTTCTACTTTCTTTAATTTTTTACTACAACCTAGGTTTCGTTGTATTATAACATCTTCAGGTGGGATATTAGCAAAGATTTGTAATACAACGAAACCTGAAGATGTTGTAATACAACGACCTGAAGATGTTTTAATACAACGAAACCTAGGTCATGGCAAAGAACTTAAAGAAAGTAGAAATAACACTACATCACGTAGTTTCATTTAATTGTGAATAATGAATTTCTACAAAATTAACGCCGAATTTATTCAATATCTGGTAACTCTTGAATAAATAATTTATGATGTACACAATGTTGCTTGTTAACATAACGTCCTGGTCATGCGGCAAATTAAGGAATTATGAAAATTCCGAAGTAAGGAAACATATGGTAAAAAAGTGTTGGAAACCTACTAAAAATAAGAGTATGAAACATTTTACTTCTTCAAATTAAGTTGTTAATAAAAACTTAATGAAAAAAATAGTTAACATATAAATCATTACCAAGTTCTGAGTAGTTTTTTCGATAGGATCTACATAACAGTTTCAAAATAATTTCAGGGACCTGACCTTATGGAATCGGCACTTGGTAAGTTTTCATAAAATTCATATATATATATATATATATATATATATATATATATATATATATATATATATATATATATAATAGTTATTTTGCAAAGCAACAACAATCAAGAACAAATATATTGAACCACGGTTGATTTACTACTTTCCGTTAAGGAGTTAATTTGTTTAATTCAAGAACTCATTATCAGACCTTGACCTTGTCGATGAACCCGAACCGAAAGTTATTTTGCAAAGTTACAATTATCATTATAAAATATCTTGAATCACAATTGAATCACTGCCGTCCGTTAAGCAGTTCCATTTTTCATTTTGCAATCCCATCATCAAATTATCACCATATTTCTAAGAGACTATCTCGCCAGTATACACCTAAAAACAATATAATTGTTAGTATTAAATTTTATAAAAATTGAATAAAAATTAATTCAGGTACATATGTGTATAAAACACATATACTCACGAAATTCTATACTCACACAATGCTTTCAATTACAGGAAACGGCGTAAACAAATTATAGTTTTTAGTTAACGTGTTTTCCGTCGGAAATAAAACTCTCAACTCGTACCTAAAGAAAGTTTATTTCAAAAAACTACAATATTATGATTTACACTAAACACACTTACACACACTAAACAGGAATTGCAGTTGAAACATTTTCAGTATGGTTATCTATAAACTAAACAAGTTTTTTTCCAGATTTGTGTGTTGGAGTGGTTTGTGGAACTCTGGAGATTGGATTAGATTTACCTTCATAGCAAAAATATCTGTTGTACACGTGGTTGTAGATGTAATTTTGCAATTAAAATAAATTGGGCCATAATTTTATCCTTGAAATAGGATTTCGTCAAAAAGAAATATTTACAACAAATTTCGAATAATGTCCATACTTGATACAGTAACTTTTAAATAAAAGGAAGATGTTTGAAAGTAAAATTAAATTGAAAGTCGAAATATGAAAGTCTTATAAGATATTAAATTGTCCTTCTATTTCAGACTTTAATAATTGATTTGATCAAAAGGCTTTATTTTCTATTTAACAATTATTAAAACACTGTAAAAAATTAATCACTCAGAATTATCTTTTTTGTATCAAAAGCACAATTACCTTTCAGTCGAATTGAATGCAAAAGCGTGGAAAGTTTAATTTCTCAAGGTACTGTTTAATTTCAAATCACGGTAAATATTTCAGTTTTGTAACATTTCCTCCGTTAAATTTCTAGGTTAGCATATGCATATGAAACGATTACGAATATGAAATTATTTCGGTTAACTTATATTAATATTTCTCTTTATAATGGTTGTTTATTTTTAACAAGAGAGTTAAACATTATAGAATTATTCTTTGCGTTTCCATACTGGCCAGTTACTCAGAAACGTTTTTTTGATTAGACGAGAATCATTTTAATTTAATTATTGGCACTTGGTTAGAAGACTTCAGTGTCAATGATTTTCACAGCATTTAGTTATCGTAAATAATAATTATTTTCAAGTTTTCAGTACTTTAGAATCAAATTCATTCTTGGGGTTTCTTCTCCCTGAGTATATTTTTTGACTAATAATGACATTTTTATTGTTAGCGAAAAGGCAAATAGCATCAGATTGAGAGAGCTTGGTCCGTCTTTCTTTGGTGTTTTATTATAATCTGTCAGACATTTTAATTAGATAATTGTGTAGCAGTTTTCCGTCCAGTTGTTATTCAGTACAGAAATTTGTTATTATTTCTTCCCTTCCTCTAAATGACAATGTATTTTGGAAAAGATAAATATCATGTTATCAATATATCTTTATATTTATAGTCTTATTAGATACTCCTTCCCCAAGCCGACTGGTCATCGTGGGGAAAAGAGACCACAACCTTCCAACAAAAGAAGAAGACAAAGATAAACTGTACCTCAATCATAAGCACAGTTGGAAGATGCCTTTGCCGAACGGATCCACAGGAAATAAAGAAACAGGAAATATTAAATTAATAAGATAGGATTACTTTATGTTATATTTTCTTTAATTTTAAGTTTGGTTATATAAAGAATTGTATAATAGATCCGAATAAAAGGGCTATATTATGATTATTATTATTATTATTAGATACTCCTAATAAACAATATAAATTCCTTTAATTAAATTTTTCTCATTGCGTAGTATTATTTCTACTTTATTTATATTTTTTGCCATGATGTAGGTTTCGTTTTCTGACAATATCTTCGGGAGGGCAAGTTGTAAAGATTTGCTTTGTTTAGTTGTGAAAAATTAAATTTAAAAAAATTTAATAATTTCTATAAAATTACCGCCAAATATAAACTCAGATTTTTAGCCTTTCTTTGTATTAGGGATATCATAATTAACCAAAATAATCTACAATTCCTGCAAAATCTCAGATCATGAGAAAATAAACGAAATATATTGTGGCACAAAGGATTCCGGTACTTTTAGTACTAGAATCTGTAGAACTATAGAATTTTATCCATGTATTTTTCATGAATAAGTAAGTATTGTTTATGAATCTTAGATTTTTTTAATTCAAGAAGGCAAGTTATTTTGACTCAAAGTTATAACATAAATACATAAAATATAAGATATGGCTACATATAAGAAATATTTTGGAACCTTTGATAACAGGTAAATCTCACCTTAATACGTTTTTATTGCACGTTTTTAATGTTGTATATTTAAACATAAATAAAAAAACTACTTATTTTATTCTAGTGAATTGAAAAATGTTGTCCTTATATATGGTTTAATCAAAATATTGGTATTCCATATCAACGTATGTTGCATTATATTTATTAATATGAGAACTATATTGTTCCTAGAAATGAAAAAATAAAAAGAACTTGGTTTTAAATATTTTTCTTTCTTATTTTTCAATAATCACATTAAAACCCTTGTAGAATACAAATGATCCTAATTAACAATTTTTTTCATTGTGGGAAGTTTCATGTAGCTACGAAATTCGGAGCAATTTTTGTATATTTTCTTCTTACATCTAACGTTGGTGTGGAAAGGCAGATTTTAAATTTTTTCCGTAGGTTATTATTCCGAAAATATTTATTTCTTATCTTCCAAATAATTCCCTTGAAAACGATTACTAAATCCAGACAAATGTACTAAGGCCTAATTAGCAATCAGTAGTTTTTTCCTTTTATTGCGAGAATTTTCCCATATCTACAAAATTCATTACCGATTTTCATACATTTTCGTATTAACTTTTGCTTAATTCAAATTTTCTTTTACTTTTATTTTGCCTTCAGCCTTTGTGGCCCCAATATCAATTTGAAATTTCTGTATATTTTTACCAAAATTTTAATTGTATATTTTTCAAATAATTACGCGAAAACCGATTATTACTATTCTTTTTAAATATTTTGTGCACACATCTATCTCATGTGCAACAAAATTAGATTTTAAATAATTATTGTATATTAGTAATATTAAAATATTCCTTGAAAACGACGCAACCATATTATGGTGCTACGATAAAGAATTTGTACTTAATACATTTGTCATTATATTTTAAATATTTGTTAATTATAATGGGGTATATTCCGATATATTATATGAAAACGATTACGTCAGTTGGACATCAATCATGCAGTTTGAAGCGTTGCAATCTATTTTTTTCTTATAATGTCACACCTATAAATCATGATGTTACTTATACTGTATGGATTAGTCCTAACATACTACCTATTTTATTTGTACCTTTTCATAAATAATTATCGATACAATCACCTTTCTAAAACTTGATCTTGAACTGATCAGTAATAGGCACAACACAAACTGTTGACTTCATGTCTTTTCCCTTTATTTTTTTCCTATCAATACGTCATACATTTAGGTTTTTTAAGTAATAATAAGATCTTTAAAATGTTTTTGGAAAAATTAAAAAAAATGTAATCTTTAGCATTCTACTTCTGAACTGATTTTATTCCTAGATTATGGATAATTGTAAGAATGTGTTGTGGTTGATTGAATTTGTATTTTCTGAATATGATTAACAGGGAAATATTACTTTTATAGCAATAAGTGAACCCCACGTAGAGATATTACATTAAAGAATAATAACTATGGAAATAAATAAATATTAAATACAGTTATTTGAATGTTCAGTTATTTGAATTTTCAACCGAATTTATATCTTATTATTTAATAATAAATTCAATACTGAATCAAAGAAAGACGTCTGAGCTGAAACAAAGTAAATAAATCTTTTTATCTAGCATTGAGCTATTTTATTGAAGATTTTAGGGAAGGTAAATCCGTTTAGCAGCTTAAAAAACATTGAAACTTTTCAAATTTTAATTTAACATTTTCGACACAAGAATATTACTCAAATTTTATATTTTTGAATGAGAGGACATTTATATTACTTCTCTCTCTGCTTTTATTTTTTTTATATTAAAAATATAACAAGTGGAGAACTAAAATACATTTTCAATGTGATTATTGGGTTGGAAAAAGTATTCAAATTATTAAAGATTGTCTTTGTAAATGGTACGCTCCTTAAATTCTAAAATCGATAGCTTCAATGTTTCTTCATATTCGTACCTACTAACGTTCACCAATACTTTTAAAGGAAAATATTTTTATACAATTACCGATACGAAATATGTATGATCATATAAATTGGAAGATTTATTTAATTAAATGAAACTACGTGATGTAGTATTATTACTACTTTCTTTAATTTCTTTACCACGACTTAAGTTTCGTTGTATTACAACATCTTCAGGTGGGATATTAGCAACGATTGCTAATATCCCACCTGAAGATGTTGTAATACAACAAAACCTAGGTCGTGGTAAAGAAATTAAAGAAAGTAGTAATAATACTACATCACGTAGTTTCATTGTAGTTTCATTCACATGTGTCGCGTTCTGGATCTATTTCCTTGCTGGAACGAAGTTCCTTATCGCGCGTTGCGAAAGGGGGCTAGACGGAAAAAATTAAGACCAAAAGTTGTAACGACACTTTTGGCTATAGTTGCTAGGGGCCGCGCTGCAAGCCGTGCGGCGTGCGCGTGTTTCTCTGTCTGTCTCTCTCTTTCTTATAGAAAGCAAGCCAGTTATTTTCGTTTCGTCTTTCTATTTTGCATTGAACAGTGTGGTGTCGCGACGATTATTTTTGTTGAGTGTATACAGGTTTTTTGTACATAATAAATAATAAAAAATAATAACAATAATTATTATTATAACTTAAAAGAAATAAAATTTTATTACAATTCCTTCACTAATTAATCGAAAGGAACTTCGTTCCATCCGGGTGTCCCCTGACACCTCTCAAGTTTTATTGAATATATTTCCCGGTATATTCTTCCTCTTTTTTAGCCATGTTCTGCCACATAGGTGTGAACCTCCTTCAAACTATACCAATCGACTCAATTTAGTGCTTTCTTTAACTATATCACTCCAGTTGTTCTTTTGATATCGTCATACCAAAGCATATTTGGCCTGCCTTGTGGACGCTTTTCGCCCCACGGTTTCCATTCTACAAGCACTTTGCATTATGCGTCTTGCTTTCCGGCTACATGGCTAGCCCATTGCCGTTTAAGCTTCGCAACAAGTTTTATGACGTCCGCGACCATATTCTTCTGTCTGAGCCACTGGTTCTTATTTCAGTCTCACAGCGTGACTTTAAAGATATATATATATATATATATATATATATATATATATATATATATATATATATATATATATATATATATATATACTCATATTTATGAAACAATCATAAGAAACAGATCAGAAGAAGCACAATAGCAGATATGCAATAGCTTTTTACGTAGAGCTCAGTTGTCACATTCTTCTAAACGAAGTTTGTCAAATTAAAAGAATGTGGCGTTTTTACGACTCCTCGTCTATTTATTAATAATGTAAACACTGTTGTGCTCTTATCAATTGTTATAGTTTAGTAGAATATTATGCGTGTATGGATGCATCTTTGTATTGTCCACCCAGGTTAATTGCAAGAAATATTATATTAAAAATATATTAGCATATTACAACAGGAAAATATTTATGGTACAAGTTCATTAATTAAAATATTATTTTCCAACCAACTTCATTGATGGTAAATACGATAATAATTTTTCCTCATCTTTGTGTTTTATCCAAACATTCTTATTTATATTCCTATATTATTATTAATTTGAAATTAATGTCGCTATTAAGTTTTTCAAAACAACAATAGTGTTCCAAAATATTATTCTCCCTTGACTGTATCTTAAGCGGTATCTGGGGGATTTATCTGTTAGTTAGATTGTTCTTTTTTATTTGTTTAAGTAATGTTTCTTTTATTTTTATATCGATAATTTGTAATAATTCGTTTATTAATGTTATTTAAGTACATGAAAATGAAGCGCACATGGTTCAGTTCTACATTTATTTCTTATTCAATTTAAACACGTATTCAGAATGTCTATCGTAACATTAAGTAGACTCCCTCACATTGGGAGGGAAACTTATACCTTATACTTAGCCGTATTAAAGGACGCTGTATACGGAGTATGCATTAACAGACGACTGTGGGACTTCAAAGAAATGTGCTATACGCTGTACAAGTTGCATTTTTTTGTCGTATTGCTAAAATTCGCGTTATAGTGGAGCGCGTTATACATAATTCCACTCTATTTGATCGAAGATTGATTGTTAAGGGATTGTAGTCGATCGATTTGTTAAGGGTTTTCCTTTTGAGACTTTTGAGCTCTAAATATAGGTATTAAGTTGTAAATAAATTCAATAAAAATAATAGTAATGAAAGTTTTGAAGCTAAGTACAAATAAGGATTAATAATATAAACTTGGAATGACTTAGTTGAACTCTTTTAAATAAATTAATCAAAAGATTTTAAAACTTCAGTCGCAGAACTTTTGTGCCTATAATTTAAGTTTCTTCATACTACAATAAAGAAATTTTATAAATTTTTTTATTGTTTTTGCAATATTTACAGCTATATGTGAAACTAATGTTTTTTTTAACTAATTAGTCGATTGGTAATAAAGAAATATTGGCTAAATTTCTTTACTGTAATCTTAAACTATACATCGATGCTTAAAAGCAACACACACACACACATATATATATATATATATATATATATATATATATATATATATATATATAGCTCAGATTTTTTTTAAACCTTATTATTTAATAAAAGGATTGATCAGCTCTTTTGTTTTTATAATAACGTATAATTCAAAAAATATTGTCTAAGGAATTTTAAACAAAAATAATCAGAAAAGAATCAGTTATATGTTATGTGTATTTATAGGTTTATTTTTTTAATTAATTTTGCCACATTATTGTAACACTGTAAAAAAAACTATGTATTTGTGACACGGGGATTGATGGGCAGATGAACACGTTTGTGCTTAATTTGTGTAATTGAATTAGGACTATATTTTTCAAGAACGGTCGGTTATCGATGGTTTTCGGTTGGGGAAACGGTTACTTTCTTCCGCGTCGAACTGAATATATTTTGAGAGTGCTTCGGTAAAAAAACCTGTCAAGCACAAGGAACTTGTATTACAAGGGTTCTGTACATATTTAGGCATTTATAAATATTGATTGGTACAAAACATTCCTATTAAATTATTTACAAAATTTTACTTTTTTGGAATGAATATTTTCATATTGCCTACTAAGGCTTTCGCAGGCGCATTTTAAATGGAAATACTTTTTAAGGTTATATAGATAAACATTAATAATTTTTGGAATGTTTCTTTTACTTATGTTATTGCACCTTGCCTTTTGCCAAATTCCATGATTCTAGGTCAACTGGAAGTACCCTACAGGTTTTTATTTATTTGAGAGTGTCATAAAGTGTGGCATAAATAGCCGTATTTTTAGGGTTTTTTTATTACGTTGACAAAGAAGCTTGATTTTTGTACAACGAACCGTCGATTTAAGTATTTGATATTCACTTTAACTTGATAACTATACATGTTCTTGGGAAAAAGGGTTGTAACAGACAGACAAACAAACATATGACGACGAAGTGATCCGATAAGGATTCTTTTTTCTTTTCGAGGTACGGAATTATAAAAATGTAATTTTTTTCTTTGAAATCAAAATTCTAAAAGTGATTTTTTCTAGGAACGATTGAGATAGATTCTTTGCACAAAGTGACTTGTATCAACAACAATCATGTTTTTTGTTACACTTTTAAACATCTATGTAGAATGTAACAAAAAACCTGTCAATTACTTATTTGGGTTCTTGGGTACTTCTGTAAAATATAAATGTATTTACATTTTGAGGTCTAATTTGTAATAACACTGCTCTATCAAGATATTTTTGCATAGGAGGATTTTCGTAAGAAAAAATAATGAAACTACATGATGTAATATTATTTCGACTTTCCTTAAATTCTTTACCGCGACCTAGGTTTCGTTGTATTACAACATCTTCAGGTGGGTAATTAGCAAAGATCTTTGCTAATATTTGCCCACCTGAAGATGTTGTAATACAACGAAACCTAGGTCGTGGTAAAGAACTTAAAGAAAGTAAAAAATAATACTACATCATGTAGTTACTTTAATTGTGAATAATGCATTTCTAAAAAATTAATGCCAAATATATTTAATATTACATAATAATGTGATGTTTATTCAAAAACTCTTTTCAAAAACTGGAAAAAAACCGGAATTGTTTTAATTAATGTGAATCTACTTACTTCCATCAGTGACCGGATTCTCAGCATATGATTTTCATTTCTTTCCTGATATATTTTTTATTTAAAGGAGAAAGAGGGCTACTACAAAAAAGCTAAAATATAATGAATACACAAAATATCATTTCTAAATGACACCATTTGTTTTCTCTTTCGCGCAAGCAAAGCCGCGAGGGAGAGCTTGTATAGACTATCTTCTGGTTTTAGGCATAAGTTACTAAATACATACCCAGAAAAGAAATGATAGCAGTACTATTTTTCAAGCTTACTTTACAATATTTAATTTCATTACCCAGGACCAGCTCTGATAATATAAAAATACTAGGGAAGCTGATATTCAGTTGGATAAGTTTTTCATTCGACTAATCGTTATACATACACAATTTTTTCATTCGACTAATCGGTATACACATATCTCTAGATACAAAACAAAAGCTAAACTTTGGTCAGTTTTGCTTTATCCGATGTGTTATTCTATTACGCTAGCGAAAATTATTCTACAGTTTTATTCATGAAGATAAAAGAATAGGAATAAGTAGACTGAGGTAAAAAGTCAAAGCCGTTGCGTGTGATAAGGTCAAGCATCACAAAAGTCTGCAAACAATTTCCGAGAGAGCTCAGATTCGATATTGGGTGAAACTTAATCAATCAGATAATGATCAGGAGTAATCGGAGATTATCTCTTCTTCGGAACAGAATTACATAATAAAAACGTGAATTTTAGACAGCAATCAGAACAAAGTATTTAGTAAAATTGACATAAGGACTTATAATATGCGTAATTAGTGACAAGAGGACAAATTCTTTTCTAAGAAAAAAGAGAAATATGGTTCCTGCAGTCGGTATAATAAATAGTAAACAATATTAAAATTGTAAGCATTATTAGTAATATTAAGAAAATGCATTAGCAGAGAAATAGAAGTATAAGTTATTGTATTAGGTTTTCTAAATAAATGTACAACATTTCATAAGTGTATTTATATAGGTTTTTATATTTGTACTTGAGAGAAAATTAAAATCGGTTTATAATTTTTTTTAACTTTAGTATCTTTCAATTAAGGTACGGTAAGATTTTCATTAAAACCTGTTTAATAGCTTATAAGATATAAAAACTTTAATGTTATGTTGATGTTAGCATTGTCAACTTATATGGTGCAATTCCCAATTTTTATAAATTGTCCCTATTTAGTTAATCCTATTTTTATTTATTATTTATTTCGTTATTATAGTTTTAGCACATTTTATAGTTTTACATTTTGAAATCGATTTAAACTTTTTGAAATTACTTTTTATATTTTTCGACATTATTCTTTACGCGTTCTATTATTTTGGAACAAAGGATTTCTCGTTAATTTTTTGACACAGAAGAAAAGACAAAACTGAACAGGGGATTTAATTCAAGAGTAGAAACATAAATTGATATTCATCGAGTTAAAATTTCAAGAAACGGACCGAACTTAGGGCAAACATAATTGTTTTTATGACAATGGTTAGATATTTGGTTCACAGCTTACATCAATAATTACACAATTTAATTTAAATTTTTTTTAAAGCTGAATGATTATTTCAGTTCCATTCGAAATCATTAATCGTCACTTGCAGCTTGTAGTGCCTTTAAGATTTGCTTAAATTCTCTGTTTTCTTTTTGTGTTTTCATATTTTTGTATTACTGTACACGAAATAATAAAAATGTGTAGATTGAATCCAGTTTTTTGAAGAATCATTAAAAACTATTGTTTGTTGTCTTGAATTTCAATTGCCACGTACGACATGTAACTTTACATACATTCATCTGCAGTGCTACTGATGGGAAAATTAAACTTTTATAGTTGATCGAATTTTATTTTTCTTTAGTCATATTTATTTGTTTTACTTTGAACTATTTATGTGTAAAAAAAATTCGGAACGAATTCGGCATGCTGATATTTGCCGTGAGAAGTGTACTCTTTACGTCCACAATGTGTGGACATCCGCATTGAAGGTGTAAGTTTTGTGCTATTTTTTGCATAAAAATATAACAGTCTAATGAAATAATTGTTACTAATACAGGTAGAATGAACAAAATTTTTTTAACACTTATTTTTAACCATGTTCAAAACAAGTTATTGCATGCACTTTATAAAAACCAGCACTTAAGCAAAACATTAGTATGCTATCCACATCACGTAGACGATGGCTATTAGTCCTTCGGTGCATAATTCATGGCACATAATATTTTTTTAATTCTATGTAATATTTTCAATATACCGAGATTTGGAATTTTGGACCATGTAAATTTGGTCCTTCGTAAAGTTTCTTAATTACACGGAATTTCAGAGTAGGAAGTAAAATAATTTTATCATAGGTGTCAAATTAACTTCCGAATTCGAATAAATATAAAAAAATAATTACATGTTTTAATTGATGGAAGTCCTGTCAAGTATGAGTAGAACTTGCACTACAAAGGTTTCATGCACATTTAGGTACTTGCAAGCATTTAATTAATAGTATATGGCACTTATTTTAAACTATTTATTAATGTTAATTTTTCCTAACCTAAACACATTACCTATTATATTTTTACAGGCATGATGCATATTTATATAATATATTGCTTATCAGGTATATTTGTAAATATATGATTAGTATATTTTTTGCAGGTATTTTAAAAATACATTGTGAAAAGGAAAATTATTTTTGCTGTTGATTTAAGTCACTCGAATAAAGTTTCTATAATTTTTTGCAGAAAACAACTACGTGTTATAACTGGTCAACAATCACCCGTACATTAGTAGAGCTTACTTAGTTGTGAAAGTTTTTACACTACTTCAAATTTTAGAAATACTTAATATTTTCTAAATGGACCTCTGTTACAAAAAAATATTACGTGGTGTACATTTAATATTTTCCCATACAACGAATAACGTATACAATAACACAATGGGTACTCCCATTGTGTTATTGTATACGTTATTCGTAAAAATTCATAAAAATTCATTCTCGTTGTGGATATATATATATATATATATATATATATATATATATACATATATATATACACACACACACACATATATATATATATATAAAGATTTTATTTTATATATTTGTAGGATGTAGTGGCAGATTTCAATATTTGAAAAATGAAAAAAAAACTACACCTCTAATACAAAAAGGTTTATTTTAACTTTTTAAAAACAAATGCGAATTTCATTTTTTAAAAACCACGTTTTCCAAATGGCGGCCATCGAGTCTGACACACTCTTCGAGTCTAGCACGCATGTTTTCAAAAACGCGTTTGCAGAGCGACTGGGGTATCCTACTGTTGTTGTTCTGTTCGTGTTAAGTTGTGTCACAGTGCTCGAATTTGTTTTGTGAACAACGAATTTTAAGTATCCCCATAAGAAAAAGTCACATGGGCTTAAATCGGGTGACCTAGATGGACACGGTACGGTACCGTTTCCGGATATGTTTTTTTCTGGAAATAACTGCCGCACCGCATTCATGGACATATTAGCAGTTTGAAATGTGGCCCCGTCCTGCTGGAACCATGTGTTTTAGTTGATGGATGGACTATTCTGTAGTTCTACTCTAAAAAAGTCATTTAACATCTGGACATATCTCTCCGAATTCACAGTTACACTTTGGCCACGTTGATTTTCAAAGAAATAAGGCCCTATGATTGCAGATGCAAACATGGCACACCAGACTGTTACTTTAGGCTTATGTAAAGGCTCTTGATGCATTTGTATTGGGTTGTGGATATCCCAGTAACGAAAGTTCTTCTTATTTACATATCCTCCAATGTGAAAGTGAGCTTCATCACTAAAGAATATGTTGCCCATCCGGGTAGCAGTACGAAATCCCAACAACATCACCTCCGCCTAAGTTTTTCTTAATTCAAAGTCAGAATCGTGTAAATCTTGAACAATTTGAATTTTATATGGATGGAACTTGAGCTTTTTTGCATTATTACCTGTAAAGTTGATTTCGGAATTCCCAATATCGATGAACGTGTACGCACGCAGTGATAAACGGGGATTTTCAACGACAGAAACCATAACACGCTCGACATTTTCATCCGTGGCTACCAATGGTGTAGGTCCTGGCCTGGACCTATTTAATGTTGATCCTGTAGCTCTGAACCTTGCTACCCATGACTGAAGGTTGATCGATGGTCCATCACGTAGTCGATGAATACTGTAACGATTATTAAATCGACGGCGTGCTACAGACAGCGATAATCCACTCGAAATATACGCCTCGACGACAAAAGCGCGGTGCTCTCCACTCCACTGTTCCATGGCTACTAAAACATCCGCACTGCTTGCGCTTCTAACGACGCCCTCCGTGCCCCTCTTATGTGTTGCGTTCAGAAACTATGTTTGTTCAAACTTTGAAATCTGCCACCTGTATAACTCTACTTAACTTCAGTTTTATGGTACTAATAACCTTTGAGTAAAACAAAGGGGGAAATTTTAAGGATTCCTAGTTTGGCTACCAAACCTTAAAAACTAATGACGAGCCTCGAAATCAAACCATTATTAAAGCTTTTCATTTAAAATGTTATTTTACTTGTTCGTTTCTTTCCTTAAATATGGTTTAATCTTTTTATCCGTAAGCGCTTTTTAGGGTTCCTTAGCCAAATGGTGAAAACAGAACCCTTACAATTTTGCTCAGTCTATCTTTCTGTCTATCCGTATGTCACAGTCATTTTATTCGGAGACTATTGACACTGCATGGATGACATTTGGATGGCAGGCGTTTTCCATGATCCATGGTACCATAAAATAAAGAAATTGTAAAATAAATATTAGGCGTGGAAACCCATATATGTAACTGAGGGATGAAAATAAATTAGTGCATGTAGGTGCGTGGAATATCATTAAATTGGTCTAATATTATCGAAGTTTAAAAAAATTAAATAGAGGTCATTTTACAGTACCTTTGAGAAACATGTGACTTGAAAACTGTTCGGTGCTAAGAAGTCCCTTGAGCAAATTCGACTTGCAATTTACCGATTTTGCCTTATAATCAATATCTATTTGTCTATTAAAAATAAAAATGCGATGCCACGAAACTAACAAACTCTCCTAATATCCTTTAAAATCATAAATAAGCTAGTTGCAGTGTCCTTCTTCGAGGGTATCAGTTTTATTCATATATGTATATATTTTTTATTCCATATTTCATCCGATTACTTTACGAATTTCGTCTGGGTCACGATACAAAGATTGCCACAAATAATATAAGTCATACGATGAGTGAGTTCACAGTGTGTTACATGACGGCAAAGATTTGGTTGAGAAAGTTTAGGAATGAAGACTAAGATCTTGATGACGAAACCCGTACCGGAAGTTTTGTTGATTCGGGAGTTCAACGATTATGACACCTAATTGAGGAGGATCCTCGACTGACGACTCGTGAATTGGTAGATGAGCTACACTGCAGTCATGGCACCACAGAGACACATTTGCATGAATTGGAAAAAGTTAAAAATACAGTGTGCGGATATCCTACGAGTTGCCATCATATCACCTTCAGTACAGAGTTGATACTTGTCAACAGTTATTGACATTGAAACGTAACTTCGATTGGCATAAGTGCAAAAAGTTGATGCGCAGCTGCTAGTGGAATGTCAAGGTCATTATTCATTAAGAGCTGCTTCTAGAGGGATTTACAATTAATTCATATATGTACCGTGAACAACTGGACCGATTAGCTAACAAATTGAGTAGTCAGCAGTATTGAGTTTATTTTATAGATGATAATGCTACACTACATGTTGCAAAATGTACTCGTGATAAATGAGAGGATTGGCTGGGATATTGGATGGGTTATGTTCACTCATCTACCATATTCGCCGGACCATCCGGCCCTCTGATTACTATTTATTAAAGGTTCTAAGTAAACAAATTAAAAAAATTCGACGTTAAAGAAGATTTCCAAAACGACTTCGCACCGTTTTTTGAGTCAAAGTCACCGGAATTTTACAAGAAAGGCATATTGTCACTGTCAACTAGATGGCGACAAGTAGTAGATAATAATGGTGCACGCTTAAATTAAATTTAGTTTAACGTAAAAATTGTTTAATAAAAATTGTTAACAGCAACTCAGGCTTAAGAACTTATTAGCCAAACCAAAATATATGTATATATATATATATATATATATATATATATATATATATATATATATATATATATATATATAAATATATATATACATACACATATAAATACATATTAATAATTACATCGTTGTCTGATGTAGTAAAAGTCTGCTAATACTTCGTCTATTTAACTTTTCGTGTGGACTCATAACCTATTGCACGTATACTGGATTAAACTTTACATCAGCCTGTTGATTTATATCTATATAAAGTTAATAAGTACGTTCAGAAATATAAACAGGCACTTGTACCCCCCTGGGTTACTTTCTCGTCCTCCAATATTTCAGATCGAGTCCTTTTGAACGGCTTGACCCTTCTCAAGCGTCAAACAGTGGCGAGTGTAACGCGCATCAATCACAGACCTGTTAGCAGTTGGATTTCACGGGCACTTCGTCGATATAAACGGCAAATGGCTGTTGATATTGTGATAAGTTTATGATGCCGATTACGTGCCAAATGGTACGTAATCAGCGTTTACGTACTTATATATATATATATATATATATACATATATATATATATATAAATATATATATATATATATATATATATGTATGTATATATTTATATATATATATATATATATATATATATATATATATATATATATATATACACACATATATATATATATATATTTTTTTTTTTTAAATATTCAACTTTGACAATTATTTTTTGCCATAAGTACTTAATAATTCATAACAAAATATCCTTTTAATTGTGTAATAAGTGGTAAGTGATAAAAGAATAAGTGAAATAACTGAAAAAAATGGTTAAAATCTGTTCTATCGCAAACTAAATCGTCCGGTACAAAATTTTTCAAATTGTTTTTTTTTTGTAATAAATAACCTTCAACTGCAGAATTTCTTTCTAGATATGTAGTTTTTAATGTGTACACTTTCACATGATTTCAAAAAAATTGTCGAAATGTTCCTGGTTGTAAAGTGCATATGTTCCAATATTTGTAACATATTTCATATGAGAATATAAGACTAACACGTGCCTCACTGAATGTTTAAGGTGGAACCTAATTCTAAATGATCAATAATTTTTGATGAATTTCTAATAAAAATTATTATTAGTCTCATAAATTAAAATAAAGAAAAAAAAAATTGTGTAAAGATAACAAGAAAAAAGGAAATTTCAAGAAAATCTGGAGTCGACATTGGAAAGCAACATTCAGAGTACATCCTTTCGAATGGTGTGAAAATAACAACTCAGCTCTATTTATATGGAAATAAAATTCTGATATTTTGGAAGCAAACTATGAGATAATATTCTGACCATTCTCAAAAATATTTGAAGTAAGTTATTTGTGGAAATAGGTTAAAAATTTAACTCACTTAATTATACCACAATTATTAAATAATTTTTTTATTTAAAAAAGTTCATCTTATTCTACCTAGTCTCTTCTACTACACTGGAAAATTAATAACAAATTATTCAACATAAAAGAATTTAATGGATTAAGAAAAATATGAAAGAATGATATGGTGTTTAGAAGTTTTTGAAGCAATTTGAATAATTGTCGTACACAAAAGAAAATAAACAAAAGCAATAAGGTTATAAAATATGAATTATTAGTTTTAAAATAAAGAAAACAGTTTTAAAACTTGCCGATGATTCTAAAATATAATCCCGTAAAATATATAATTAAAATTAGGAGACGTCTTTCTGTTACGGATATGCTTATAAAACAGTAATATTTTAAAATGAAAATACTCACTGTAATGTTAAATATAAACCTGCCTCATTTTATTACCACATTTAATTATAGATTAGTTAGAATATACTGACGAAGTAACTTATTTTCATTATGACTTTTCTGAAGAAATTTTTGACAGTATTAGGTTTTTCGCTTATAATAATTGAAAGTTTATCTGTATTTGTATTTTTTTGGTTTAAATAAGAAACATTGTCAAGCATGCATTAATAAAAAAAATATTGTACATTCATATCATAGGAGCATAATATCGTTTGTGGGTGGTTTACATATATGAATCGCTTTAATTACATTTGTTAAATTAACTTACTAAAAATTAGTCGTTATGAATATAACAGCATATCCATTACTAGTTATTCAATCGAACGTCTGTAACATATTTTTAATATGATTATATTGGTAAGCAGTGCTGCAAAATTGACAAACTTCGATTACGAATTTGTAATTAGATTTTTCCCATCACCCTCAGTTTTTTTATAAAAGGTCTATGTATGAAATCGCAAAAAAGCCAATTTTATTAAGTAAAAAGTTTATGTTACATTAAAAAAATAATTACATGACTTTAAAATAATATAAATATATTTAAATGAAAATATAATAAAAAATGAATAAATTAATTACAAAAATTAAATAATTTTTTGGTATTTTTTTTTCACCGAAGCTCTGATTGTGAGATTTTTGCTTAAACGTCGACTTGGATCATTTCGCTTTAGCAACCGCCTATAGTCTGCCATCATCCCTTTATTTCACCTTCCTTGATAGCGACTTTCTTCCTTGATAGCGATCTCTTTCAAATCATGATGAAATCTTTCACCTTGCAGCACATTTACAGCTCCCAAGTTATCAGGAACGTAGTCCAAGTGCGAATTAAGGAAGTTAAGTTTAATGCTCATCGAACATCCCATTTTTCCGAAATTTTTAATCATAATTTGAACTTTTGTGGGTCCCTAGGAAATTGTTCACTAATTCTTTAAACGATTTCCTGGCTTCTAGTTCAATTTCACTCAATTTTTTATGGAAAGTTCCGTCTTCCATCAATTTTCTTATGTACGGGCTGAGGAAAATACTTTCTTTCACTTTAGCTTCAGATAAAGGTGGAAAAATTGGTGTAGATATTTCTAACCTTCTCTTTCTTTCTTCAGCGCCTTTGCAAATTGTTTCATCATTCCCAGTTTTATATGTTAAGGGGGGTAGCAAAACTTTTTCCGGGGGGCTTAAATTTTAAGTCACAATATTTTTGGTTCTAGGAACCAGTTCAGTTCTCGGTGGCCACTCTTTCTTCGTCCAGTGTTGTCCTCTGTCTCTATAAATCTACCCTCATGAACCCTCTTCTAACGATTTAAGTTAATTGCGGTTAAATGAGGTCTTTAGCAAATGATCCATAAATTCACCTTCTTTCCAATAATAAGGATATGTCATTTATTTAATTACGTTATGTTTAACTATTTATGAGAACTTATTCATTGTTGTATACTGCAACCATTCAGTGTTTTTTTTGTTCAATAAGAAATAATTAAAATAAAATATCAGTTCTTGACTTACTTTTGGCAAAAAAAACTATACTAAATAATTAAAAATCCTGACGTGATAAATTTTTTTTGAGCATCTTTTCGTAATTAGCGCCCCAAAATCGATTAAAATCTGTCATCATAATATTACTATGATTTTTTTAAATCCATTTTCAAAAATTTAGCCTAAGTAACAAAGATACATTAGCTTTGGCTCACGATTTCACTCGCATTCAAAAAGAAAGAAAATGGTAGGGTAATATAAAAATAATGTTTTTGTTAAAATATCCATTTTAATATTTGAAATGGTTAGAATCGAAGTAAAGGTGCGGAAAGGAAGAAGCGTTTATCGTTCAGTAGTTTTCCGACACCTTGCTGTAATTATTCATTACTTTCTTATGTTGGAGATTTTATTTTTATTCATATACCTACCTGGAACGGGCTGATTTCTATAATTACAAAGAAAAATACTCTGCTTGCAAAAGTAGATTTGTATTTCATTTTGTAATACAAGCTACAAGTATAAAAAAATACCAAACCGTCGAATAGATGAGGCGTAAAGCGAGATAAATCAGGAAAGTAATTTACTTTCACATTTATTTTGTCAGAATATATTCACTCTATTCCTCACTTAGGTAGGTCGAGCAGTGACACGAAAATTCCATAATCATTCATTTTAAAACACATTTATCACTCAATTAACTTTTATGCATGGTTTCGTAAATAATTTGTTTATTTAGTGTAGTATCTTTTAAACCATATTTAAACTATTTTTATGCCCGTTTTTTTCTTAAGCTTCCGTATACATTCAAAATGGCAAAACCATTTCGTTTTAACTTTTTTCATATCCAGATTTGTACTTTCTTCGAGTTTTCTTTAAGCATTTTTAATTCATTCGCCCATATATTTTATATAAATCCGTTGCAGCCAAAGTAAATTTTATTCTATTCTTCTTTTTTATTATAACGTCTAAAAGAGATAAAAAAAATTTGAAAGACGTAACAAATTTGGTTCAGGCAGGAAAATATTTCATGGAATTTAAATAACATAAAGTTGTCCTAAAACTAAATACCTTAAACGAAATCTGCTAGTGTTGTCTTCCTGAGAAGATAATAGGGAAATATAAATAAATAATAATATAATGCAATACAACCAAGACTATTACGTTGTCCGTCATCATATTATGTTGTATAGTACAATTACAACCAACTATAGGATATAAATATTTTTAAAAACTCTGGTTTTTCAAATAAAAATGATAATGATATGATAATTAATTTAAAAAATATGATATTGAAAATTAATTAATAAAATCGAGACCGTTTACTAATAATATGATAGTATTCTGCTAGCTTCCAAATTTTCTTCATAATTCACTATGAATATTAAGCTTATGGAAATCAAAATTCAGCAAAATATTAGAAACTGTTATTGTAGTTGATACGATTTAAGAGTTTATTTTAATGTAGTTTTGTTTTGATATATTTTTTTGGAAACATTTTAAGTGTCTCATTTAAAGTTTGAAAGATAAGTACTGTCTCAGTGTTTATGTGTCAAGGCATTTTTATTAAATGCGTTGTTTTTATATCTAATTTTACGATTTCAAATATTTAAATATGTACGTTTTCAAAATTATTGCCTCGAACATAAAAATACTATAACGATCAGATCTTATGTCATAACTGATGAAAAATAACTAGCAATATGCCTGGTCAAACTTTTTGTAGATTCTTATGTTTTCTACGACATCTTTCCATATTATTTTAAAGTTGCTATATTGGTTTAAAAGTTTATCTAAATTAGCTTTTTAGCTATATATGTTTAACTATGTACGTTTAATTTTAATAGCTATTGCTATTGCCAATTAGTTCTATAAAATATAATACATATATCCTGCGTCAATCTTGATACTCTAAGCTCTTTCAAATGTTGACGGGATAAATAATTTTGTTCAAAAATTTGGAAAAGATACAAAATTTCCCTTTATTAAATAAGTACAGTTTCTTCAATTTTTTATGGACTTAACATATTATAGGTGTTATAGAAGCTGGAATAAAAATCCACACGGAGAAAATATACCTTATTTAGATATAGTGTACTCAGATTCTTGTTATACTTTTGATAACACTGCTTTCAATTCGAATAGTGGCCTGATCCTAGGTACAATCAATTATTGTTTCCTGAATGTATTGCATTTTTTATTATTTATTAGTTAATCTTTTATTAGAATTTTACCTAATGGTTGAAATTAAATTAGGTACAGTATTGTATTTTTACCAGTTTTGCTTATTGAATATATTTGGCGTTAATTTTGTAGAAATTCATTATTCATAATTAAATGAAACTACGTGATGTAGTATTATTTCTACTTTCTTTAATTTCTTTACCACGACCTAGGTTTCGTTGTATTACAACATCTTCAGGTGGGATATTACCAAAGATTGATGTGATATTTGCAAAGATATCTTTGCTAATATGTGTTACTAATATGCAGGTGAGATATTAGCAAAGATATATTTGCTAATATCCCACCTGAAGATGTTTCAAGTTCAGTGGTGCATATATTTTACTTATCGAGAAATGGATAATCAATAATTTTTGAGAAGTGTGTGCAAGAACTCGACAAAGCAGATTTTGTCGATGTTCTTCTTTTAACATCACCCGGTTTGGTATTTAAATCTGTACTTTTTATATTTTGACATATTAAAAAAAGTATAAAACTTAACTCTAAAAAGTAGCAAAATGGGCTGGGAAAGTTTATTCAATGTCGCCCACGTGAAGAAATTGTTTGTCTTTGCATACTCTGTACTTACAAGACAAGCATGGCTCGTTTAGCATAATTGAAAGCCATTATTTCCCAAACAACTCTGAAATAGAAAAAAAAATAGTAGTGAGATAGTTCCAAATAAAGTGTTTAGGCATATGACCACTGTTGGTAAAAGAAAAGTTGCCGTCTGCGTCTATTGAGCACAGGCATACTGTGTCTGTGGTTTGTTGCATGAGCGCCATTAAGCAGCACATTCATCCATGTTTTATATATAAACATGTATATGTAACTGGAAAAATTTCCCATTTAAATAGGTTAGTACTAGAAGATGAAGGTTGCTGAATAAAATAGCTAACTAATAGAGTAGCTGAAAGTTACATAAAGATGCATATATTGGTAGAATTGTTAGGTCACTTTAAAAATTGATTTGTACCTACTGAGTTAAGTTCAGTGTTAGTTACTTGAAAATCACGTTTCTCACTTGAGTTAGAATGATATTTGTCATGAATTTTTTCTGGCTAAAACTGAATTCTAATTCGTTTACTCAAATACTTTTATCCTAACTAAAGTTATAAAAGCAAAAGTGATTTTTTTAAATTTCTTTATTATGAAAGCTTTAATTAATGGATTGATCTTCGTTAATTTTTTGCATACTTGTAGTACGTATCATGGAGACGACTATAGACACTTTTTATTCCGCAAAGGACTTTTTTGTGGTAATTAAAAAATTGGCCTTTTTATGATAAGAGCGCGAACATGGGCTTGTAATAACAAGTTAAAACAATATGTCAATTTAAGGATTCCTAAGGTGAGGTTTTCAACAATAACCTTCTTTTTTCACAGCACATCTCGTCAAGTTGTACTTACCATAATTGTAAGAATTTTATTTAAGCACTTTATCATAGAGCTGGTAATAAGTCAATATGCATCAAAGCAATCTGGATTAAGAAATGTTTACAATATTTTCGTTTAAGGTTAAAGTTCACGGGAAATTATATCTAAGTTGACGATATACATATCCAATGAGACACGTTGGCAACGATGGATCATTGAAACTATTAATATCCAAAAAAGGGTAAAATATATGTCTGATGATACAATTTGGTGAGACGTAATTTTGTTTGATAAGGAAAATAGAAAAGTATTTTTTTGATTTACAATTCATCTCTTGCTATTACAAATGAAAGCTACGGTCTTTTTATTGAAATGCTAAGGGATTTCATTAAATAGTTTTATACCTGGACACTACAACTTTATTTTGTTGAACTTTATTTTGAAGATAATCAGTTAAAAGTGAATGGAAAACTAAAAATAAATTACATTAGACGGAAAAATTATAAAGAAGGATATAGTTTAGAAGGAGAAAAATATACTAAGATTGTATAGCGAATAGGAGTGAATGAGACAAAAGACTATATCACCGCAGAACATTTCTGTATTAAATGGAAGCTTTTCTTTATTTTTGAGATTATCATATAATTATTTTTTACGACATATTTTTGTATTTCGATATAATTATTTTTTACGACATATTTTTGGTGAAGCGATTTGGTTCATTATCTTATATAATAGAACAGAAAAATTAGGAACAATAATAAAATCTTTAATTGAATTATGATCAAACGTTTAATGTAAGTTACGAAAAAATATCACGTGAACACTTTACAAATCGTTACGTGATTTTATTAGTATTTCATGGTTATTAAGTCGATTAGCGACATCATTTTTTTTTATTTAGAACATTGAAAGCGATTGTCTTGGAAACGGTTTTGGTTTTTCAATACTTAATAAAAATATTTTATATGCAAAATTACTGGAGGAATTCATGGACCATGTCAAAATTTGTCGTAGGGAAATCACGATCAGTGTATTAAAAAAAATCCTCATTGTTTAGTTTTTTATTTGATTAATACCTGAAATATTTGTTAATATTGAACGTTTGGTTTTCATTATCATGGGCGAGAAAAGTAGTAAATTTATATTGAGATAAATGGGATTGCAGATTCAGATTCATCAGAATTAATTATGTTGTATCTATTCTATGTGTAGTAATTGTTCCAACAAGAAACCTCTTCTCGTGCGGGACTCTCCCTTTGCAGAAGGCTTTGTAAAAAATTGCCATTAATTCAGACCGTGTATCTATATGAATAACTAAGAAAAAGCTGTCAATTTATGAATAGAAGCTGTTTTCAGAAATAGACCAAAGAATTATTTATTTCAGAATTATTTGGAAGAATCTTATAGAGTTATTATCATAATGGCCACAATAATTTTTCTGAGACCGTTTGACTTAGTAATTTGGAATTGCAAAGAAACGCCCTTACCTTTATATATTTCAGTCATAATAGTTACATTTACTTTATTATATCCAAAAATGTTTCTAAAGAAATTTTTCCACACTATGAAGGAATAAATTACTTTAATCTGATAATATTATTAGGTGAAAGATATATTATGGTGATAACATACTTACAGGGTGAAAAATTATTTTAATATTTATAAATATTTTTATTGGAATGTTAGACTGTAGAAAGTTTAAACAATAATAGAACATCGCGTCTTCCTGTTGTAAAATATTTAAATGTCATCCCTCCTCTTTAATCTAATAGTCTGTGGAGATTAATACTTTCTGCTTGTACTACACAAATATATATGTAAATGTTGCGTTAATTTAATATGTTTTTCATTAAATTTTACCACGAGTCCTTAATGTAACCATTTCATTTTTGGTCAGTTTATTTCCAGTTTTACCAAAAGTTTGAATAAAATTTGGTCAGTTTCTTTCCAGTTTTACCAAAAGTTGAAATTAATATATGACAATATTTCTTTAATTATATCAGTATTTGTGTATTTTTTGTTTGTTTTTAGAGGTACGAGATGCTCACACTGGTGTGTGCAATTACCACCTAAAGGTGTCAGAGGGCTACTTGGAGAGCGCCGATGCTCTCACAATTGCACTTTCGAATTTATTTACATTTGTTTCTTTTGTATTTTTGTGGAAATTATATTTTCATACCTTAAAATGAATAGTTTTGTTCTAATGGTTTTAATAAATAAATTTATAAAAATAGAAATGATTATTTCTTATATAACGCCATCTGTGAGCAACAGAGGGTAAGAGATTTCGGCATCTATGGGTATTAATAATGATTACATAAGGCATTTTATCAAGGAGATGTGTCATAGAGAGGGCAGTCATTTTGACAGGGTCTCTGCAATACGAGTTTTATTAAATTTGTGACACTTTTTTATAGGTGTTAAGTATGCATAGTATTCATTAATGTTCGTAATATTCAACAAATTATTTCACAGATTAAAACAAGCCTCTTAGATGCAGGAATACAAAGTTAGCCTTGGTTTTAACAAGTTTGATTTTACTAGAAATAGTTTGACGTCACTTTACTCCAGATTTACTTAGCGTCAAAAATTGTGGGTCTACATATATATATATATATATATATATATAATGACCTTACGAAAGTACCAAATTTAAACATTGGAAATGGTTAATATATATATATATATATATATATATATATATATATATATAACAATAATTTCCAATGTTTAAATTCGGTATTTTCGCAAGATCATTATTTTTAATATACTCTGATATTTTTGCCCCAAAAGTTTCCAATAAATATTACAATATTTTATAAGCATATTAAAGATTACAGCTAAACGAAGAAAATATTATTTCACACCAAACTGAACTAAACAAGTCTTGATGTCTGGCCAACAATAATTAATTTTATTGTTGGGTAGTTTATTGTCGAGGAGCAGAAAGGGAGAATGTAAGCATAACACATTGAAAAAGATTGAAATTAAAGGAATGTACTACTGATTCAAAAATAAAATTAGTCATGCAGAAATTAAACTTATGTGTAATTTTTATTAAGCTGTATGTTTTAAATATTTACAAAAATAAATCATGGTTTTGCGGACTTAGGGCCACCAAAGGATAAGATTTTAACTTTTGTGTGCTATACTATATCGTTATACCTCTACAATTTTTAGGTTATGAGAGATTATTGAACAATATTTGGCATGATATACACATATTATTTAAAAATTAAAAATTTTATGATTACAATTATTAAATATTTCGTTATGAATTTGTAGAATTTTTTTAAAATAATTTCGAAAATAGTTTATTTTTTTTAAATGTTTGCAATCTATAGTTTAGCGCAACGTTCAAATTTTCGAGTGATCTATTTCACCATCTCATTTTTTATATATTGTTTTACCATATACAAATGTTAAACATTTTCTTTCGTCTCATTTACAAATATTCTGTTAATCATAATCACCATTTAAGTATTCGCACATAAACAATAAACGAATTAAAAATTATGATATCTCAAAATGAAAATGCTTAATTACAGTAGTTAATATATTACACTTTTATAATATAGGTATTAAAATATTAATTAATGATCTCCACTACAAACTAAAAATTGCACCAAAATTGTCACAAGACTAAATTTATTTCGTACTCAAACTTGATACTAAATATAATTGTTATTGAATATATTTGGCGTTAATTTTGTAGAAATTAATTATCTACAATTAAATGAAACTACGTGATGTAGTATTATTTCTACTTTCTTTAAGTTCTTTACCACGACCTAGGTTTCGTTGTATTACAACATCTTCAGGTGGGCTGTTAGCAAAGATCATCTGACAGTTCAGAGTAATTCATTATTGAAGATAAGTGTTATTGCAAAACAGACTATCCTTTTTCGCTTTTCGGTGACAGTGAAAAGTTGACGCACTTTTTAGTCATTTTATTTTACTGTTGTAATATGCAAAAGGGATTATTGAACTGAAGAATTCAAATAACTTACTTCAATTAGAATTGAGTATGCGGCAATTTTGGCAAGAACAAATGGCCTGAATAAAATTAAAATGGCTATGGTACAGTGGCACCAGCAACCACCTGTCACCTATATCTTGTAGGCGCATGCGAAAGGATCACTTTTGCGTTCTGGTTATAAACTTCTTAATTAAATGTAGGATATAAACTAGTAATGAAATGTAAATCAAAACAATGGGATATTTTTTTATTCAGGATTATGATCTTAAACGAAATCTATTTCGAGACGTCAGGCTGAAATAGAGTTACAACGATTACGATACTTATTTAAAGATGATTTTCGACTAGTTAATTGATAATGGCTGCTTAAAAGTTCCGCGACTGTACTGAGAAGCTCAAAGGCAGTCACAAAACAAAAAAGATGACGCATTTGTATGGACGAAAGAAAGTCAATAAATACTTTATTTGGGTACCTTCCAAGAACAAGTCGAGGTTAAAGTCAACGCATTGTATATAGCGTAACAGTAATTTTTATTTCCTTATCATTTACAAAGGGATTTTTGAGACTTGTTTGTTATACATTGACCAAGAATAGTAATTTTATTAAACAAAGTTATTATCTAAGATACGTGCGTATCTTAAAATATGTAAATAATCATTACAATTTTACAAAAAAGTGACAGTGTACCAAAAATTAAAATTAGTTTGTTATGTAATAATTACATTTAGAAATATATATTATTTATTAATTATACTTCTTCATACTGAATATAAGGCTTATATGTCAAAGGAAATTAGCTTTCCTAGTTTTAAAATTTGTGATATTTATAAGAACACATCTTTTCATTATAAATATACATATGGAAAACTACTTAAACCTATGGGTATTCCTTTTTTCTGTTATGAAATTGAAGACAAAGTAACTCTTCTTAAATTCCAACCTAATACAAAATTTGCAAATTTTGATGACCTTTTGATTTATTTAAGCAATTTTTGATAAATTTCAAAGTCAGTTAATTAAAAAAAAACCTTAGGCTTGAGCAACTATTAGTTTTAATTTATATGAAATGTGAAAGACGCCTCAGAAAATATATGTTATCTACAATTTTGTAATCACCATAATTTACTAAAGGCTCCTAACGCATTTCATGATGAGAAAGGAGAGCTTTACATATTTACCACATTTCCGCAACAGATAATATTTTTTTTAGATAGACGTTAGTCAAATCGTCGTCAGTTTATAACAAAGACTTTAACTCTAAGATATATACTAATCATGCGTATCTGGTACATATCTGGCAAACATTAAACTCAATCATTTTCCTAAACACAATCCCATAAATTTCTTTTCATATCCACAAACGTAGATTGCTGGAACGTACCGCAAATATGTTTGTCGAACAAACAAAGGAATCGTATTTCTTCAAAGCATCTTACTCCCAATCCGTCTCTGTGCAGCGTCGACCACAAGTAGATTCGTAGAAAGGAAATGTATCTTATATTTGTCCTCTTGGGCGTTGAAGGAAAAACGGAGAAAGAAAATTTAAATTATGCGATGAAATCATTTTTAAAATATTTTATAAGGGAAAAGCGGCCGGAGTTTTTATTTATATATTATTTACATGAACGAAGAGCGTTATCAGCCTGACAAAATATAATATCATTTTAACTGAGTGTTAACCGAATATTAATTCAAGCATTAAGTGCAAATAAGTAAGTTTATGACCCAGTGTGAACTAGGTTCCCGAGCCATAGAAAGATATGGCATGCCATGGATAAAACTTTACTTTTGACATTGCATGTCCCACAAATTTGAGAGCGGAATGATTTTAATTACTACAAAATTATTTTATCATCCAAACTAATTAAATACGGTTATTGATATAGTGTAAATTTTGCTAAAAACCATTTATATAATCGTTAGAGATAAATATTGTTACTGTAATGTATATTGTTGTGAGAGAGGTGTAGTCTAGAAGGTTGGCTAGTCAACTGGTTCTGTTGACATCGCATTCGATAGAAGTTCTTCCGATGGTAGGGAGTGTAAATATTTTTTATATTTCCGAATATTTTGAAAATTTATCGATTTTAGAAAACTAAAGACTAAAGTATTTAGTAGTTAAAAGCAATTTTTTAACAAATATCTCTTTCTGTACTTATGTTTTACCAATAATTATTTGATAATTTTCTCGAAAAGTCAAGAAATTTCTCGATTCAGTTAATTATAAAACATTCGGGTATATCCTAGTACGGTTTAACTCATTCCAATATATTTATACATAATACATCTCAAATATTCCAGAATATTTTCAATCATTCCGACCTAGTTCATCCAAAATGCATTTTTGAGGTTATTCTGATATATTCTTGAACATTCAATAACACGAGTTTGGTGCTTGGTGGTCGACAGCGGGAAATGCCTGAGGACAACCTCCATATATACCATCATATCTTACACTACTGCACGTTGGAAAATTTGAGGCTACTGCCACACATAAACAAAAATTTTATGATGTAGTAGGATTCCGGTTAGTTTTAGCTGCAAGGTAACATACATACATATATATATATATATATATATATATGTACACTGTATATATATATATATATATATATATATATATATATATACACATAGCTTTATTCAGCGTGTTAAAAGTACATGAGAAATGCGGTAGCTTATTAATTTTAGTACCATTTAATCGGGGCAGTAGCAACGTCTTCTTTTAAGCGCAAAATTTTGCTAGAAAATATATATTACCTGTTTTTGTCAAATGAAAGTTAAGTTGTAGGGATCTTTATACACTCTTTTTCACAAAAAACGGGCGGTTTTGATTTTGTCATATTTTTAACAAAATATTATTGGTTATATTAATTGTAATGGTTACTGGCAGGTATAGTGTATTCTGGCATATAAAAACGAACGTTCTGAATTTGAAATTTATTCATTTTCAATGAAAATTCTCTTTCACTGATAAAAACGTATTTTTGGCGGTAAATGAAATCCAACTCTTATTAAGTTCTTTTTTATTTGTTACGTTTTTTATTTTAACGAATAAATTGTAATTAAATTTTTGCTGTTTGCTGCATTAGTTCCCTTCTGTTTTCTATTCTCAGTATGGTTGAAAAAACGATAAGAGCTAGTAAAATTATTGCGCTGCTTGAAGAAAGCTGTAGCCAATGTTATGTGTCTCAGCAGTATAATATGAACCGTTCCACCGTCCAAAGAACCTGGCAACGATACCAAAAAACGGGCTCCGTCAGTAGAAGGAATTTTCTGAGAAAGGAGAAAGGTTCTGGAGGAAAACCGTGCACTAAGCCACGGGACGGCCGCTTCATAGTTAGTCAAGCACTAGGAAATCGTCAAGTTACGTAAGTGGATCTCAAACAGAACCTCGAGGACGTCAGAGGTACACGAGTAAGCCTATGGAAAGTCAGAAGGAGACTTCAGGCCGTCAATATACGTAGCTATCGCCCAGCTCGGGGCCCCACATTGCTCCGTGAGCATCGAGTTTCCAGATTGAGATTCGCTCAAAATTTTTCGTCATGGACACAAAAAGACTGAAATAGTGTTTTATTCTCCGATGAAGCTGGTATATCGATTAGTGGTGAAAATCGATGTCGGCGTGTCTTACGAAGATCTGGAGAATGCTTTGCAGAAGTGTGCTTTGAGGAAATCACCCCATACGGTGGAGGCTCCGTAATGTTTTGGGCTGGTATTAACTCAGATGACCATACCGAGTTAGTTTTTATTGAAAATGGCACATTTAATACGCGGAGATACATAACAGAGGTTCTTATTCCTCATGCCCAACCCGCATTAACAGCAGTTAGAGGAAAGTCCATTTTTATGGACGACAACACTCGCGCCCTCCGCTCTAGAGACGTTGATACGTATATGCAAGAGGCCGGAATTCGTCGGTTAGACTAGCCAGCTAGAAGTACCAACCTCAGTCCGATAGAACACATATGAGATAATCTGAAACGACGCGTCAGAGCCGTAAAACCAGCTCCAGAAAACATTCAGGCCCTTAAAAATATGATCATCGCTGAATGTGAACATATTCCTCAGGAAATGATAAAAAACGTTGTCGAAAGCATGCCTAGCAGATTAAGCGCGTTGATTTTAGCTAGAGGAGGCCATACTCGTTACTAAATTTTCAAATTTTATGTTAAATAAATAAAAATTATTCAAGAATAAACTTTAGCCATTTTTAATTTACCAGTATGAAAACGCTCGTCTGTGGACTTTACATCGTTTTTTTTTATTTATTCGCATTTTTAATGACTGAAGTAGGTAAAAACGATATCTCAATAATAAATAACAATATACTCATCATATCGCCATATAAAATGCATCAAATAATAATAAGATAACTCTTATATGGTTTATTCCCATAAGTGCCCGTTTTTTTTGCAAAAGAGTTTAGATTGTTTGGTAGTTTGGGTTACTTTTCTAATTTCTTCAGTATAAATCTTCATTTAAATAGATATAAAATAAAACAAGACCCGTTCTAAATAGTTAATATTAAATAAAAAAATAATAGTTGAATATGCAGCTTTAATTAAGATTACAATAACAAAAAGGAAAAAAATGAGGGATGAAATAGATTTCTCAATAAGGTTGATAAATATTGATGACATTTAAAACGAATTCAGATCGCAAAGATTGAAGGAATCAAGTACGAGAGGATTCTTTGCCATTTATTACACATTTATGACAGAAAAGACGGCCACAGCACGTAATTTTCTTTATTATAAAATATAAGTTAGACCAAATTATTTATTTTTTGCTGTTAAATCAACAGAACAACAGTAAACATAGAATCAATTGGAGTAGAATAATTTAATTGTACCCTGATTAAAAAGGAGAAGACTTGAAATTAAAATTGAAATATTTTGACTTGAAATTAAAATTTAAATAAAACGAAAAAAAAGAAAGGATATCATTACCCCATGCTAATGAATATACAAGAATAATGAAGTTCTTTCATGCATTTCACAAGTTAATTAATTATCTTATTTACTTATGAAATTTTGCACAATATGAGATTATAATACAGAAGGTAAAACTAAAACAAATACAAGATATCAAAAAACTATAAATAAATGTCATAATCCTACGAATATCATAAAATAACGCTTTTGTTTCTTTGTTAGTAACTTAGACTAAAACTTCTAATCTTTATGACACCAATTTCGTGATATATCAGCTTATAATCCATATTTGCATAGATGGACATTTTTATATGTCATTTAATTTTTGAGTTATTATAATTTTTGAGATATAATTTATAGTGTCAACGCAGTCTGAAAAAACGCGCCCGTTTGAGCATTTCTGAGAGAATTGTAGGTCTTAAAATGGTCTAAAAAATAGTAAACTACGGTATTTATCAGTCATTTATAGATAAGCAAGCGTAACTATTTTTATGTTAAAAAGTGGGTGGGAGAAAAGTGGCGATATATAAGTAAATTTAATAAATAAGTGTAACAGCAATTTTAAATGTTTTTTGCACTGCATAGTTTAAGTTAGTAATTTAAGAGGAATGAAAAGGTATATGAAACAAAATAAATGTCGAAATAGGAATTTTTGTGCGATATCACGTATTCGCGTGTCGTGAGGTAGGACGGATGGTGAAATATGTATAATGGCACTATGTTACAGTAGATTATTTTATTAATTAAAAAAATTCAAAAGATCTTATATTGAATATATTTGGCGTTAATTTTGTAGAAATTTATTATTCACAATTAAATGAAACTACATGACACAGTATTATTTCTACTTTCTCTAAGTTTTTTACCACGACTTAGGTTTCGTTGTATTAAAACATCTTCAGGTGGGCTATTAGCAAAGATCGAATCTTTGCTAATAGCCCATGAAAAGATCTTAAATAATATAATTGTACCAGTTCGAAATCTTCATGGGGATTGTTTTATTACCCAGCGGAAAGAAACTTAAGGTGGTGCATAAATAAATATTTTCAGACACTTCCTTTGTCTACTCTAAAATGTACTCGTGGGAACGGATTTTAAACGTACTAATTTTTAACGTACTAACGACCCGTCGTTAGTACGTTAAAAATTAAGTACGAGGAAAAAACTTTACGTCACATAACTATGAAAAAGCGGAGAAATCTAGGCTATTTTCACCATATGGAAAAAACTATGCACCAAAATATTAATAAATTAATATAAAAGACAATATAATAACTTTAAGTATGGGTGCATCCATAAAAACGACAATTCATTTCCTCTTGGTGTCAAGAAAGAGTGAACCGGTCAATGATCGATACGTCTATTACTTGACGGTAGTGGAATATGAAAAAGGTATATGGAGAGTTTTTGTGAACGCAGAAGGATATGTTTATAAACTTCGAATGGATGTACATGTTGAACTTATCAAATTTATACGGGGTTTTAAAATAATCGAGTGGATTTACTCGATTTAGAAAATACATTTTCTTTAAAACTAAGGAAGGGTTTTAGGGACTACTAATTTTCATATTTTTAAATTTTACATGACCGTATATTATATGCACGATTTGATACTGGGTATGAGAAGAAAGTGGAAATTGATCAGTGATAGAATGTAGTAAAGTATTCGTAGATGAAATGGGATCGATATACTGGCTGAGAGGCTAATTTTCATAGATATATTACCTTCTTATTGCATCTGTTTAATTATTTATCCTGTAAAACTTAAGCTTCTACAACACACTCATAAATAAGACACCTTCTCGTTTAGCTATTGAAGATATTAATAATAAAACTTTTAATACATAAATAAATTGAATGCTAAATAAATGAATCTATTTGATTATAACTCAATATGTTTTTTATCGTATTTCTCTTGGACATATAAACTCGACGTTAACCTAAAAATCGTTCTTAAGTCATAACTTTGACAAGATATCCAAAAATTTTATTAAATTAAATCAAAATACGACTATGTAGTTTAAAAAACAATGGCAAAAATAACAGTTTAGGAAAAAAATATACCTTTCGTCACCTTTTACGTAGTAAAAAGTGATTATTTTTTTGCGCAATAAAATTCACTTAATGAGGCATCAAAGCCCATATTTAATAATAAAAATAAAAAATAAAAGTTAACAATTTCAGTTTTAATTTTTCACTTCTTAATGTATATTTTATTATAGTTAATATTTCTTTATATATGTATTTAAAGCTTAATAAAGTATTGAGTGTTTGCTAAACGGGAACCCCTCTCATGTGAAGGCTTCTTCCAAAGATTGCCATTTCTTGCGGTCTTGAGTTATATGTCTTCATTGGAGTCTAGCTATTTTCCTGATGTCCTCTTCCCAGCATGCATAAGGTCCGCCTCTTTGGCATTAGCCCAGTGGACCTTTCATGTTATAACAATTTTGGTCCACAATATGTGATCTTTGAATCTTACTATATGTCCGGCCCATTTCCACTTTAATTTTTGTGCACGGGTAAAGGCATTAAATGTTTTTGCTTTTGATCTAATGTTTTCGTGTCTAATTTTTTGTAGCTTCATTATGTTTAACATACTTCTTTACATTGCCCTCTGACATGTCAGTAATATGTCAGTAATATTTGAACTTGAATATATTTTCTCTGGAAGGTTGTAGTCGTAGTCATTCTCGGTGACCAGCCGGCTTGGAAGATGTTATTCGATGTTTTTTAATTTTTTATTTCCATATTTATTTTTATTTTTTGAGAGAGATGCTGATGATTGCCATATAATATTACTATTTTTTTCGTTATTTTTTTGTTGTCCCTCCATTTTTGTTTACCCGAAATCGAGTATAACCAGTTTGACCACCCCTTCTGATAATCTGGAAGATCTTGGTGGTGTGGTTTGCATTAGTATGCATTTATTTTTCTTAACAACTTGGGTATTGCAGGGGGTATTGTTCAGAGTGTTTGCATTGTGCTGTAGTGAGATAGAGAGATTTCTTTTGCTATTGTCTGTTGACATGGTTTCGGTGTTATTTTGTAAAATTATTAATTTGTCGTATTTAATAATTAATTTGTTCTCTTTCTTCTTCTCTATTTTAACTTGTTCCTGAAGCATTTTTCTTTTTTACATTACGTGATGAGGATAATCTTTCTTTGTATAGTAGATAAATTAGAGCCCCTTTTATTTTCGTAATGCTGCTTTTGTTGCCCAGAGTGGTGAATTTTACTGTGATGCTCTAGATTTATCGGATTTTTGCCTATACTTATGGCTTCTTGTAAGAAACCGCAATTTAATTTTAATGAAAAATATGTGATAAAAAAAGCAATTAGTTTTTTCTCTAGGTAATAGTAAGAACTTTTATCATTTTCAATGCCAAAAAATACAATATTCCTCTGCTTGGCGGGTTTTTCAAAATTGTTAATCTTTGTTCCCGATTTTCAATTTTTTATTGAGTTTTTCCTTGTTTCCTTTCCAAGTTCTAAATTTTTTATTTCATATTTTGTTTATATTTTCTATTATTTTGTTAGTTACATTTTTGACACTCTTGGCTATAGCCGTTTTTGGTTCATCTAAGTCCTTTTGAATGTTGTGAAGTGCAACTATAATCTCCTCTATATTTAGGAAAAGAAAAGAAAGTCAGCAGTTTTCTGATCGTTCAGGCCGCCCCTCGATGCCAGATGGCGTTAATGTGTAATTACGATAATATCTGACGTAAACAGTGAATCGCTTAGCCCTCTAGTGGTGAGAAGCGTAAGTAGCAATATATGTCTGCTGATATCTTCGTTTGATGGCGGTTACGATAGTATTTTTACAACGATGAAGTTTTTGACTGATATATATTTTGTAGTTTATGTGTATACCTTTCCCAATAATATTCCCCCGTATCATTTGAAATAATTTCCATATCGCCACGCTGGGCAGGCGACTTGGCGATCGCAATATCTAGCTTTTGGCACAACTGGCGATACTGGCCATCATTGGTTTTTGGTATTTTTGCTACGCTATTACGAGTCTCACTTCATTTCAACCGAATCCGGGATCCAATGCAAGTGGTGCGATGCGTCTTCAAAAGCCTTAAGCTTTTTAAATGAAAAGAAATATATATATATATATATATATATATATATATATATACCATAGGGAATAATTGTGTAAGCATAAGTACAATATATCACGTTAACACCCTCTTTAGGGCAAATTATTTTTAAAACTATAGTTCTTCGATTTTGTGCATCTAACGCTATTAACCCATTTCGAAAACTAAATTTAATTTTTTTACAAGAACTTTTTTATTAAAATTTCTTCACCATTTTTTTCCACTTTCTGTGTGAGCAAAGTTGGCTAAAGCTAGTAATATTTTATTATGCACGTTTACAAAACCATTCATGTATTCGGCGTAAGGTGTATAAAATGTAATCTTTATGGGTCACGGGAGACGTAACTTGGTAAATTTATGAACAGATATTCAACCATAGCTTAGCGAGCCATCTCTACTCCAATCATGTTTCTTTTGTGATGTTATTAGTAGTGTTTAATCCAGTAAAATTAGCCAAAAAGTTACTGCATCATTTTAAAAAGCTAGATTTTCTTGCGGTTGTCTCATTTTGAGGTGTCGATAAAAATCATGAAAAAGAATGAGGCAGCAAAAGTTCTTTTTTAAATATTTTAAAACCATTTTTTCGAAAAAAAACGCGTTGTAAACATTTCTGTATATTTAAACTTAACATTAAAACTTTGTTTTAAATGTATTATAATATTAAGGACATCAGAGAGACTACCACCTTTTGTAAAATTTATCACATAAATACATATGATCTGATTGGGACATATAATTTGTTATATTGTACATCCATCAGAAATACAGTAATTTTCTTCAGAATTAATATTTCCTTCAATTTCTGCATAACATGTAGTTATGTAAAGATTATCTATAATTTTAAAAAAAACTGCACAATGAATATAACACAAAAAAAGCTTTGATATGTAATATTAAATGAAAACTAATATACTGTAAAAATACTTATCACCTGCTACTGATTTATTCCAGGATAGTATTTTTTTGTAATTATAAAAAATGCTGAGATGAGATGACATGACATGAGATGCAGTACAAGGAAGATAGAACCTTGCTAGAGCTACTACTGCTAGAGCTGGGTTATCTTTAACACAAAAATTTGTAACGTAAATATTTACGAAGGCAGTTTAATTGACCTTTGACCGGATATGGATGTAGTTTCATAGTTAATGCAAGGAAGAAAGTGAACGATGCAGAAGACGAAGAGTTTTTTAATGGTCTTTAGAGGACACTTTTTTAAACCTAACTAATATGACAATAAATTTACTGAGAAAGATGCGTTAAAAAAATCCCGTTCTCTACCTTCACTATGATATAGAAAAGAATATATTTTTTGAAAGAGTACAAGAATTTGACATTGTTAGCCTTTTCTCAAAATGGTTTTTCATGTTAAAGAATGTTATTAAAAATTTTGAAATAATTTATACAAGCTGTGGTTTTTCAAATAAAATTTTTTTTCAGGGATATTTATAGTTTTGGAATTGATTAAAATGTAAATCAAATTTCTTTCTTCTGATATCTCAAAATAGGGATGTGTAAAACATTACCTGATTACGATCTTTTTAGAAGTTGACGTCATTTTCCTGGATTATTTATTTGAAATGAATTACTCTAGCCGGTAATATAGAGCTTTACTCAAAAATTGGCAAGCATTTATTTTTTGTGGTGATTTTAAATTTGTGGCTATAAAATATCATATATATATATATATATATATATATATAGAATACAGAATAAATATATTATTTTATCTCAATCACTACTCATATATAAAATTATATTGTTGCGCTATAAAATATCCTAAGTATAGCATATTTAATACTTATTATTTTTTTAAAAATGTCTTATATGTCTTCAAGTAGTAAATATACTGACAGTTTCAACAACCGAATCAGTATATTATTGAATCGTAATATTCCTTTCAAACTTCTAAATTCTCCCTTATTTCCCTCCGCTCGGATTCTTACTTTTTACGTTCGAAAGTATATCGATTTAACTATTTAATAAAGATTATAATATCTACTCATGTAAGTGATTACTTTAACCGGAAAAGTTTTCTATCCTTTCGAAATACGATCCTTTAATATTTTTATATAGAATTTTACCGAACCGAAAATGGTTCAATTTATGAAAATATCATTACTTATAAGCTACCCTAAATTTATCCAAAGTTTTCCAATAAAAGTTACGTTGTCTAACTTATTTGAACTCCCGAACTACAAATCTCACTTTGTAAACAAAACGTAGAGGTAAGTGTGACATAGGGATTCTTTTATCATATATTTCCCGATACTTTTAGATTACATAGACGAGAAAGGTCATTCCTTATACACCATTATAAATAGAAACGAAATAATAAGCCAAGTTTATGGCATCAAGCATGAACAAGTGTTTTTTAGTTTTGATGAAAATATAAAAAAAAGTTTCTAGTTTTGCCATCCAACTATAAAGATGCCGAAAAAAATTAACAGACACCAAATATAAAATAAAAAATTTATTTGCACTTTAGAATATGGACTATAATTTAAAGTAGTAACGTGCTATTACTTTGAAATATATTAAAAATAGTAATAGAAGGGAGAAAATACTATGAGAGTTTTATAATTTACAATCAGGTTTCCATTGGATAGTGAGATAAGGTCAATTTTTTTTTTGGTTGTTGGACACACTTTCACAATTTTTGTAGTTTATGTCATCTTTCCTCTTAGATGTATTAAAAATAATTATTAAAATTCAGCGCACACTTTGAAACTATAAAACTAGTTTTTTTTCTTTTACCATGTATTGGCGAATTAAGGGCAAAATTTATATCGTTACGTTTATTTTTCTCTTCTAAAGAAAAATATTTTTTTTAAAAGAATACTCGTATCTGAAATACTCGGCAAAACTAACCGTTGGTATTAGTATATTAATTTTGAAATTAAATCATAAAAGATTATTCGAATCGGAGTAACGATTTTTACCAAGATCAGGATGAAAAATAAAAAAAAATGAAATGGAATAGAATATTAAAAAATATACTTTTGGCAAATATGAGAAAAATACAAACTAATTCTGTTGAAAATTTGAATAATTTTAATAATATACGTATCGATTATTCGCATATAATTCTAAAATTAATAAAGGTAGAAGTAAGCTAAAGTAGAAGTAAGTAACGATAATTTTAATGCATATCTTAAAAATATTTAAAGCAACGACATTCTTCAATGTCACTACTTTAACAATTTATAACCAATAAAAGTAAATCGTTTTTCATACACCCGTATTTCATTATGCTGGATTATACTGAAAATATTTGTCGACAAGCAAAGGAAATTTTACAAATCACTTTCGAAAGTCCCATTTCATTAAAAAGATTGCTCTAGGTGCAGCGTCAACCAGACCTGTATTTGTAGGAAGAAAATAATATTTTTATTTATTTTCTCGTCTTCTAAAGGAAAATTGGTTAAAGGAAATTAAAAAAATGGTAAAAATGAATAAATATTTGATAACGAACAGATCCGTTGCATATTTTTAGCTTAAAATATCTTGTATTTGTTTAAGAGATAATTATCAAAGTATACATTTTCTCTGGTGATAGAGGAATCTTAATTATTAAAAGTCCGATAAAGAAGAAAAAACTTGATCCAAATCTTTTTCAAGGAATAAAGACGTGAAGGCATATTGTCCGAATGGTAAATTAGTGTTGTCGTCATTCTTATCTTGGCGTTACCTATATCTCCGTATTAATATAAAATATCAGTATACAAATAAGAGTGTTTAGAATCGTGATCGAATTCGTGTTGAAAAAGTATTACGTTATAGTTTTGTAGCAGTTGAAATGTGTTAGAATCTTGCTTATGTGAACGGGTATAAATAAATAACGAATAAAAATTTAAACTCAAATAACATTACGCAAAAAGTACAGGCTGAATTATTGATAATAGTCGTTAAATAAAATAATATTGCCGGGAGATCAAAGTCGGCCATTTCACACCCAGCAAATAACTTTGACCATTACATTTTGTATTGAGTATACAATTTGTTAATTGTTTATTTAACATTCCGAAGAAAATTTTAAATTAAGTTGTAGGAATTCCAACAAATGTTAATAATAGTGTCGATGGCTATTTAAAATTTTGATTAACTGAAAACTGCTATAGGAAAAATAAGAATGTTAGGAGTAATTAAAAATAAGAATGTTAGTAGCTAAAAATTAAATGGTAGGGATAATGTAGGGATTTCTCCCCGCCTCATTTGCTCTCTTGGAATGTAATTTATTTTTGTAGAATAATACAGTGAGTGCAATCAAAAATTATGTCAGAATTCAATATTACCGCTGTGGTATAAATCTAAGTTTTAATCTTTATAATTTTTTAAGATGCATCCAAAATACTTTCACAACTGGTCATCATGTACCTTGAAATTATGGTTTATATATTAAAAGGGAAATTAGTTATGTACCCTATTACTACACTTAGACAGGGACAACAATATGAGCAATATCGATAATAAACCGAAATAAACCGAAACTCTTTTAAAAGTCGTGTTGCCTCAAAAAATATCAAAAAAAATTCGTAATTATCTAGACGCTCGCACATGAATGGCCTGTGCTTGCAGGTCTTGATTTTCGTGAGTGTGTTTTATGGTAAAGCGAGCGCACTTTGCTATGAGACCCTTAAAGCAAGTTAAGCGTGGGCGCTATGTAGCTAAACTTTCAGGTTTATATACATTAAGTTTTATATTAAATATATTATTATTTAACCTTATCATGAGTAAGGATCTCTGTCTCTGAAGGAGTAAGACATAACTGTTAAGAGCGCTATGCTGCAAGATTTTTGACTCTTACATTGACGTCGAAATAATGTATTTAGAGAACGAGATAAAATACGAAAAAAACTTTTTGACGATAATCTTGTTTTACGCTGTGCTCTCCATTCTCAGTTTATCATGCATATGAAGAGTCAAACTGATATCGTGTTTACGAAATATCAATTCTGAAATACGTTTTTTTTTGTACAGCTGTCGTGGTGTTTTTAAATTGATTGGATGTTAAATCGTATAATAAATAATTGTCGTTATTCTCCACAAATTAATAGGAAAATTTGATTTTGTTGTGATTTAGGTTCCATATGTTGTTTTTATTTGACACGTTGATGGAAAATTTTCTGCAATCTATCAGTAAAATAGATCGGTTAATTCATATTGTAAAGTTGCCATTTACAAATACAAAATTATTTTTAATGTGAAGCTATCAATTTTGTCCCATATACTTAAACTTAAGGGGCACACAAATTTTATTCACATAAACTTTAAAGTAGGTATTGACCGATTAAAACTGATTAGCTGTAAATTTAAAGTAAATTACAACATATTTATCAGCTTATTTTCTTTTAGTTTTCACTGAAAGTTATTTTATATGTTTTTCGTAATTTTCCAGAAAAATTTTCTTCCTAACAACTTTTCTAGAAAACCAGACGTTATAAATATACTATCTGCCGGAAAATACTGTAAATGTCAACCAATTATTTTCTAATCGATTGTCCATATATGTATGATACAAATAGTATATCGAATTTATACCCTTAAGTTTCTGTCTCGTTAAATTTTAAATTTAATTGAAATTACATTTTTTAAAATACATTTTTTAAAAGTAAAAATTCCAATCTGATGGCAAAAAAAGGGAGTAACACAATTAATGATACTTTGCTTTATTAAACAATATCTAATTCCCGTCATTCTTCAGTTCCACCTTACTCCATTTCCAAACGCTAATAATGCCATTAGCTGAAGTTTTCAATTAGATTTTTATATTAGTTTTTCTTTTTTCTCCAAAAATATATTGTAAGTATGAATGGAAAAGATAAAAATATTTTGAAAATAACTCTACTTCCCTAAAAAAACAAGAGGTGTCATGGGATACTCCGTTGGAACGACGTTTCTTTTGCTATTGACGGGATGCGTGACGCCAGCGCCGTCTAGCGTTCGCAAATTTAAAGGCACGAATATACTTAGTTTGACAGTAAGTGAAGAGGCGAATAATTCTTAGCTAAAGAAATTAGTCCAAGGTTTGTCCGTTGCATGCCGTCCCAAAAGTTTTCACTGCCTAAATCTCAGTGAACACTTAAACTGCTTAAACCAAATAAAGTAATTCATTGTTAGCAATGTAGTTTAGTATCTCCGTGTTGATTTTCATTATTAAAATTTTAATTTTCTTACCAACTCTCTGTTTTCGTCATTCCTGCAGAATGTATTGGATTAAGCATAAAACAGTTAATATTTTTTTTGCAAGTAAAAAAATGAGGAAAAAAAACACGAATGAAGAAGAATTATTTGAGGGACCCTAGCTTCTTCTAGCCCATCAAGGCTTTATAGAAGAAAACACCAAACAACAAACTATATGTCAACCGACACGAACAGTATATTTATGGCACCTGCATACAACGTCATTTCATACATTTGGCTATAATTATTTAACTTTTATTTTTTATCCTATGGCCTAAGTAAATTTGTCGTCTAACCTAAATACCGTATAATAAATAAAAATAAATAATTTACATATTCTGACATTTTTCGTTGTGTCATAAAGTCTCAACTTCGTTGCATAAATTTATATATTCTTATAGAAGAAATGCTACAAGAAACTGTCTTTTTCGACTTCATTGTTGAAAGGCATGTTTTCTTTTTTCTTCAATTTGAAAAAGATCGCAAGACAAGTAGCGATGTCTGATGCTCATTCCATATCCATCGAACATTTTATTTGTCATCTGAGCATTTGTTTCTCGATCAGAAAAGGCATGCCAACCCATACTGGGTTGGTAAATAATTTTCTGATCGAGAATTATTTATTTTTGCCTAAATACAATTATTTACGCACAAAGACATTTGTTCCTTAAATTCTTATTGTATACTATTCTCTTATACTTTCACAGCTATGATATTCACAATAAGTCTAGTAATTTTACTAGTATCTTGAAAACCTTATCACTTTTAAATTTTTAAAAATATAATATATATGAAATAACTACTCACTTTAAATAAATATCGGTCGCGATTGTTTTATTACAAAATATTGGTAGGATGAAAAATTAGTGGCAAACATGTAAATATGAATGGTGATAGTAAAATAAAAAGATATGTAAGATATAAACAAAAATTTACAAAATTTTAAAAACGTGACATCTATCTCACTTACGTAATATTATCAAAAACACCCAATTTTGCCTTAAAAATTTATTATGAAATATTAAGTTTATGATTTGTTTAATGATAAATTAATAACCGGGATCAAATTCGTTTTAGCGACAGCAAAAAATTCACTGTTTATTAATCCATGAAGAAGAAATTTAAATGATGTAAAGAAGACCAATGAAATTACAATTTGAAACATTTATTAACCAGAAACTAAATATTTAAAGGTCATAAATATTTACCTTTTTAATACGTTGAAAACTCTGATTTATCTCTTGTTTATATCATAATAATTATGATTCTCTTAGACTCCTTTTTTTTAATACGTCACTTTTACGTATGTTGTTTAACTTAACAAATCACTAAAATTAGCATTTTTGCGGTACTGAATCCGTATCTCATTGTTTATACATTAAAAGTAAACTTTGAAATATGACAGGATAGTTATTGTGTAGTAAATTGTAAAAATACTTAATATTTTTTTCAAGTAAAAGAGAAATTTAAATTTTACATATTTCGAATATTCAATTAGAAAAAATAAATGGAGTGCTGCAGTAAAATGCATTTCTTCTGACTTTGTTTGTGGTTTGAAGGTTGTAATATGGTAAATATATTGATTATTGTACCGATTATGTTAAGCTAAATATAATGTGATATAATATATTCTGGGTGCGGACAATTAAAATCTTGTCATTAATCGTTAATCATATTTACTCTGAACTTTGATATATCAATATATCTCACGAGTAAACGCTTCATATATTCGCACATACGGAACTACGAGTTGTATTAAAGGGACGCGAAGAAATACAAATATGGCAAAGAATTTATTTTTATGTGTTTATTGTTCATCAAATCTAAGTCAGATTATATAAGCAACGGCTAAGGAGTATCACCAAGTGCATATTTGTCCAAATATATATATATATATATATATATATATATATATATATATATATATATAAGGTTATCACGTGACTGATTATGTTGAACTTATTATGAGGCAGCAAGCTTGTCAAGTATATTCTCTATAACTAGCACAAATATAATTTTGCACCAAATGTGTAGGAAATATATAAGAACAAAACGCGGTTTTTTGTGTTAAGTTTGATCAAAATATTATTATTCATGAATCATACACTGGGAAAAACTTAATCTCGTTATCACAACAATGAATCGTAATATCGTTATCACAACAATGTGCTTTAATCAGACTTCAAAATTTAGAATTTGAAATCTAATGAAAAAGTCCACAACACGAAAAAAAGTGTTTGTCGGCTCCGACGGACGATTGGAGTCCACACCTTAAATGCGTATAATCTTAGAGTGTATAATATAGGTAACGCTGTGTATAAACTTAAATATCAATATTACTAAATGTAAATGGAAAATTCTTTAGTAAAAAAATGCTGACAATACAATCTTGTTCATTTGTATTTTACTTGAAAATATTCAAGTAAAATACCAATGAACAAGATCAAATTTATAAAACAAAATTAAAAACATTTATTAACGCCAGACTAAGAAGTTAAAATTAAAACAGTGTGTTAAATTTTGTAGGGTAGAACGCACCAAATATTCATGCATAATGATATTCAATTATTAAAATTCAAAAAATCTATTACTGAAATTCAATCTGTCTAGCGACATTATTCCCTTTAACTATAGCCAGAATATTAAAATGTGCTTTAAAATTAATTTGCACTGGATGGTTCATTTTACCTATAGTCAGAATGTCAAAATGTGGATATAAATGGAATGCCAGTGATTGTTTTAATTCAGGAAGTTATTAATATATATTTATTCTTAATACTAAGTATTTTGACAAATATTTGAATAAATATATTGTATTCCGAAAAATTTAATATAATAATTACATACAATATAGCAATAGATAATAGAAACTAGATTAAGTAAAAAACTAAAACAAAAACGTACACCAAATTAGTTTATACTTGGCAATACAGACCATCCATTCGTAGGAATTCAATATGTAAACCCAATTTCATTGGTTAATAGACCATTTCATTCAATATTTTTTTTACCAATCTCTTATTAAATTGCCATATACATTTATAAGCAATTATTACCAAAGCTTGACAACATAAATGGGACTTTAACAATTAGCAAATAATTTTCACCATTTTTGTGTGTGACCAAAAATATAAAGATTAACATTTTTTAGCTCTTTGAAGTTTTATATAAAGTGACTTTCTTCACACAACAAAATAATGACTCTTGAAATGAATTGAAAATTTAACTACATGTTGTGAAATTTAAAAAAGATAAAATAAAACACAATATGAGCAGAAACAATTTTAAAAATAACGGTAATGAAAATAAAAATACTACACAAATTATATAAATATGGTACATAAAAGATGAAAACGAAATAAGAAAAAAATTAATAATATAAAAACGTGTTTAATTTATTTTTCAATGCCCTCTACAACTTGAGCACGAACCTTGACTTTTCGATCTTGTCTTAATACAATTTCCTTGGGGATTTCATTGAGCTCGTCTTCTTTTCATCGGCATAAATTGAGCAGAGCTCCATTTAATGCCTAATGCAATTTCTTTTTAATTCTTCCATCTGAAGTAACTGAAGTTGACTGAAAGTGAGCCGGATATCCGAATGCTGCATGCTAGTGCATTTCCTGCGTATTGGTACATTCGTGTCCAACATGGTTTCCTGTACCTCACCCCCAAGGCTGAGCTGCAAGAACATTTTCCGTTGCCTCGAACGATATTGGCAAAGTTCCTGCTGTTTCAGCAAAAAATAATTTCTACTCGACGTTGTTCAGCCGAATCTATATATAACTGACTTTAATTAATTCAATGTCAATTCATGAATATCACAAATTTTAAATTTCAACATATTTTCGCATATCTTTAGAAAGAAAATGAAACTAAAGCCCAATAGAAAGTTTCTCAAATTAATTTTGAAATTTGTAATTTTAAATGTGATTAAATTATAAAACTACTTCCGTTTGTAATACCGCTTCCTCAGTTTTAAATTTAAATTCGAATAAAATTCAATCTAAATAAATTATTCTAAAACTTTTGGTGTCACCTTGTTATATATATATATATATATATATATATATATATATATATATATATATATCTATATACATATATAAAATTGGCACAGTTGACTTCTTTTTCTAATACAGTACACCTTTCTTTTCAAATTGTTTGAAAAAAAGAAATTACATTCGTGCAAACAAACCTATTCTCCATTCATCAAACAAATTAATGTCGACTTCAACTTGGACGAGAGTATAAATCTTATGAAACCCAACTACAGAGATTTAATTTGCCTTCACTACCTGCACGGCGAAAAAGCGCTGATCTATTATATTTATATAAAATCATACATTCGCATGTTGATTGCCCCTATTTCCTCTCTCTACTAAACTTCAAAATTCGACTCAGATCGCATACATTATTTCAGAGATTATTACTACAAGTTTATAACAATAATACCACTTTTATAACACCATAATGCAAATGTGCCAATCGCATAATGATATTGTGTCTCAAAATATATCCTTGGACATTTTTGAACCGTTATTATTAACATTTGAAAAGCAACATATACATAATAAATTGTAAATTAAAACCATCTGCGATAGAATTAATGTTTAGCTCATAATTAATGTAGGATATAATAAAACTCTCAGTTAATACTAACTTCAATAATTTACCAATACATTTTGTGCTATATTTAGTAACACTAGTAACCATTGAAAATGTATATATAAATACTCTAATCATTTAGTGCACATAAATTTAGAATAGTCTAGTTTTATACTATGTTCTTTTTATCAAACATCTACGTGACTGTAACGTTTTTGTGGGCCTTTCAATAAATAAATAACTTCTATTTTCATATAAACGTGAACATTAGAATGTACTTACACTTTCAATAATTATACCACTAGCATAATATATATATCTCGGCATTTTTTTCATCTTCACGTTGGCTCCGTCGGTGTGTTTATTTTCAATTAGATCTTTGTCAGAGACCAACATCTTACCTCTGTTTTCGTGTAGTTTTTTATTATTTCATTAATTTTACTACTTTTGTTAAATGTAACTCTTCCAGCCAGAATAAACGACGCTTAAAACTATCAATAAATAATTCGATATGTCAAATAAATATGTGCCTGAAATTAGCTGATTACATTTTCTATTTTAATGTTCCGAACTTCGTACGCTCTGAACTTCTAATTTTACTAGTCATAAAACTTCATACCAGATGCTACCAGTATATATGAAAATCGATTCTTAATCGACATAATTATACATATACACACAATATGTTACTTCTGATTAGTTACATTGAAAAGGTGGTTTTAACTACTAGCCAGATATAGTCAAATATTTTTACTAATCGCTTAAAAATGTATGTAATCTGTTTTCCAGTTTCTAGTATTTTGAAGCAAATATATTTTTAGATATTGGTCGTTTGTGAATTTTCCAAAAATTTGTTCAAAAAAAGCATATTAAAAATTGCTGTTTTCATAAGAAGGCATATGACTTCGCTTTTATTTTATTAAAAGTTTATCGTTCGCAACAGGAAGCAGTATACTTGCAAAAGTTTCAATTCAAATAAAATATCAATCAACAGTTTCTTAAATGTACCTTAGATAAATAATACACGTATCTGTAGATTTCAAAATTTCAAGTCTTGGTGGAGCAGTATTACTGATTTAGATATTAAGGTGCCACATTTATCCCGAATTTTACTTCATCAAGCTTTTTCACAGAGCCTTCAATATATTTTCACGCCCAATATCAGATTTAGCTATCCAATTTATATGAATAATGAAGACAGAGGTCAAACAGTGGGCCGTTATTTAAATGTGATCAAAACCATTAATCTCGTATACAATCAGGTTATAAATTATTGATATAATTTCCGAAGTTGTACCCAAGTTGTTAAAATGAGTAAAATACTCATGGTCCGTTTAAAGCCTTAGTGCTATTTTAACTGATCACCGCCAAAATGAACAACGTTAATTCGAAAATTATTGATTGGACGCTATGAATTTATTTATTAATTAGTAATTATTTATTGTAATTTGAGGACCGGTTAGCAATTCACCTATTTAAATATTTGTATTTGTATTTGCGTAAATTAGCGAAATTGATATTTTCCCGGTGTGCCATTTTTTATTTTTCGATAGATTTTTTTTGCATTTTTTGGTTTTTATTACCATGTAGCGTCGTTGTTACTTTGAATTAACAGCGTTAAATATTTCCGTTTTTATTTGTATGATATGACATAAATAAACAACGTAATGAAGTTTGCTCTTAATTGTAAAAGCTATAAAATAATACTAATGTTTAATTATCAGAAGAGTAATAGTTTTAAATAATATTTTAAAAAAAATGCTTTTTCTTATTTTAAATACTTTTCAAAATTAGTTTTTTTAGATTTGAATGATTACGTGTAAAACTATAAGATTTAATGCACATCTCACATCAGGTAAATGAATAATTTTCTAGGCATATTCTTCTAGAAATAATACTGATAAAAGATAATAAGAATCTATTGAATATTTACATCTATTTATACTAAATTGAAAAAAGGATTACCACTATTTTCTAGTAATTTAAAATACTCTTTCATTAAGTAAACCAAATATTATTATATATTAATCATGCATATTATTTTGTCATTCAAAATTTTTTTCTAAATCTGTTAGTCCAATTGTTTATGGGTATGTAGAAGTTTAAAGAATACAATTTGAAATTTGCGTTGGTTGTAATTTGTAAGTTATGGCTACAAAGGAAATTAGTTAAAATATTTTTTTTTAATGTTGATTGTATAATAAAATATAAAATAATAGTATTCTAAAGCAAACGTTTTAAAAATAAATTAAATAAAAAACAAATATGTGGAGATAACATATTTCATGATAAAAATGTATCAAAACAAATCGAAGTAAAAGCCTTTAAAATGTTTATTTTCATTGCTTATTAAGAAGCTGTAAATAAAACCTCATTTAAAATAAATTCCTTCTCAACTGTAGATCAAATTTCATTTACAAATAACTTTACACAGACATATTTGCAGAACGGATCGATATCAAACATCAAATCTTAGGACGAAGGGAGGCTGTGTCGAGTAGTCTGCGAATTAGAATCGATGATTTATCGCTACAATTTCCGTTATTAAATGGGACGTTCTCACGAAACTAATGAAACATATCGTGTTACTGCTAATGCAGCATTAGTTTGTGATTCAATCGGTAATTTATCCAGTCGGGTGATAATTACTTAGGGATGATACCGTCGACAAAAATCGTGATGCGAGGCGTCAGTAGGAAAGTTTACGCACGGTGAGTAAGTTTGTTACGATTTCCTTATTTTTCTCATCGTTATTTGCCAGATTTCCTTATTTTTTATAGTTAGTAAAATTTATTGCAAGAAAATCATTTTATATATTAGGAAAAGACGATCTTCTTTAACCATTCCCTCTTAGACAAAATATGTTAGCGTTCCTTCTTCAAATCCAATCATTTTGATGAATTTTGGTTTGGTTCTATTTATAACTAACAAATTTAAATTACATTGACGAAGAATAATTATTTTTTTTGTTTGATAAAAGTATTTCTAAATGAATTGAAAAAAACTTGCTTTATATTATTTCAGATAATTTAAGAATTGCGTTTTATTTAAATATATACGCTATAATATATATAATAGTCATTGGTATTGCAGGGAAGCAATGGATTTTGTAATTGGAAATGCTGGGTTCTAACTTGGAAATATTTTTGATGTAATTTAGAAAGTAAATAATGCGTATATACTAATATGTGAAAGAGTGATATTGAAGTAATTAAATATTAGAGAAAACGTAAAACGATTTCTGGGTTTGGTATAACTGAAAATGAATTCAAATTGTAATATGTGAACTTACATTGCAAAAGACGCTGTTTTCGGCCCAAGATCGAATTATGAAGTGGTATGAAAAGAACTAGTTTATTAGCGAGCTGCTATCCCGCAGTGCCAGTGTTATATTTCAGAGTGGCTTGCATTTCCTACGGGCCCAGAAGCGCAGTGGAGAAGAGACAAATCTTATTGAGGGCATTTTTTCGATACAGCTCCATTTCATCCGGTCAGAATTCGAGATTTCTATTATTTATAAATTCTCCTTTAAGACAATTAGATTACCGTTCTTAAGTATAGGCTGTCGGTAATGTCATTTGCTTCATTGTTGCAGTTCCATCAGGTATTCACCACTCCGTCTGTGTCAGAAATATTTCACCGTATTTGGTTGAATGCATGAGGATTGGTGTCGATGGAGGCGAAGTGAGTGATCGGCCAATTATCAAATGCCATGAAGTTAAGGGAGATAGATCATTAGAACCCGTTAAAGGAGCAAGTGGACGGGAATTATGCACTTCTTCTATTTGAAAGGAAGATATTTTTAACCCACATTTGAGTACATTACGTAAGCATTATCCAAAATTAATTTAATATGATATTTTGCTGACTTTACGCTCATCTTTTATGAATCATTTAACATAGAAGAATAAGGGGTAGTAAAAAGAAATTTAATGCTTCCTTTTAAAGCGAAAGTATTTACGGCTAAAAAAGAAGTCTTGAGGATTTTACTTAGTTCATTATTTGACCTTACGAAATTACGTCCATTATTACAATGGATAATGCAAAGTTTGCTTCTATATAATGCATAATCTATGTTAATGGAATATAAATATATCAAAACTGAGATCGCTGACCAATTGCCAATATATTGTATTCATCAATATATTTATAAATAAAATAAGGTATTATTTTGGAAATTTATTACCACACCCCTGTCAATGAATGGTGTGGCAAATTAACAAAGGCGAATTTGAATTTAAGGGTTTTTCATATTTAATTCACACACAAATAAATTTTGTTGAACAATTTTAACTATTTATATTTCAAAATCATGGATCTTATCAACTGATAAATTTTAACATAATTTTGTTAATTTCCAATTATTAATAAATAATTTTAAATTAGAAATCATTTTTAAAGATAAAATAATTAAAATCATATTTGTCATAAACGTTAATAGTTTGATCTTGATATTTTGACTACGGTTTTGATATTTCAAGATTGTTTTTTGCTTTTGTTTCTTTATACTCATGTATGAAATTTATATTTTCTTTTAATTTATTATCTGTAAAATAAAGAATTCAACTAATGTTTCAAATAATATACTTAACAACGTGTAAACAGAAAATTTGCAACTATACGAGCATTCAACATTATACATGAAATATGTTTCCTATATCATATACTGGTTTATGTATTATGATAGGAATTTTAGAGTCAGGGAATTTTAAGCAAGCAGAAATGCTGAAGCACGAATGGCTTATTACTTTACTCAAACTATATTGAACATTTCTTCAAAATTATATCATTGCCATTTACTGGTCTAAGTATCAACTGACTAAGTTTTAAATTTCGTAAATTTGCTGAACTTTCGCTCTGATACTTTTTACGCAGGACTTATAAGTTCTTAATTATGTATGCGCCTAACAGAATGTCAATATCATGGCTACTAAAGATTTTGCGATAATATAAATTAAATAAATTACGCTAATAAATACCAACCTTTCATATTAAGTGAAATAAAACCCAGTTTATTTTAAGTGTTTTCGGATTTAATATAAGATTGACTACCTGTATCGAATAAGATACAAGTAAGGAAAGTATAATTATTTAATTTGTCACGAATTTTGGCTATGCAGTATCAAGAAGTATTTGTTTATTACAACAAATTGAAGACCTAGCTGACAATCACATTATACTAGTAAGTTGTTTTTATTGATTGACGTTTCAAGCGTAGTAGTATTTATGTGTAACATATTTTAACATATTCAATAAAAATCAAGAGCCATTATTGCGACAAATTATTCATGCTTCAAAAAAAGTTCAATCATACATTTAATTTTGTAGCTTCACTTTTCATTTTTTTGAGGATTTAAAGTTTTAACTTTAAAATATGCGAACATTTTTTGTTCCTTTTTATAGAATATGTAAGCAAGTCTGCTTTAAGGTAATGTATTCTTATTTTAATATGTAAAATATTTAATTGATTGTTTTGTTATTTATCTCTATTATTTTTCAAATGATTCTAACGCGAGCAACTTGAGCTACTGTATTTACTAAGGTACAATGTTTCAAGTATATCTGCAGGATTACTCAAGACTACTGAAAAAATCGTTAAAGAATGAAATTCATGGTTCCATAATTAAGTTCTTCCCGTTTACAAAGGGTTACAGAACCTAATTTAGCTTATATTCCACTTGTCGGTGGGTTCCCCTAATGAATTTAAAACTTTTAAATTTATTGAAATATGACCTACAATAAAAACGAAAATTCTGTGATAGTCATATTTAAGGGTTTGAATACAATTTTCATTGGTTATTTATATATCTGTTAAAGGAATTTCCAAGTAATTTTATAAGTTTGTTATATTTCATTTAGTCGATTTAATTACATCCATAGGTCCACCCTCCAACAAAGCCCTTAAATTTTATTGTTTATTTCTTACCGGCGTGATCTAATTTGAATTTATTAATGAATGAAATGTAACCCTGAAGTCCAAAGATGTATGATAATCGCCGTCAAATTTAGGCAATTTTATTTCAGGGAAATGAATGTCTCCACAATTTTTCCAATGTTTTGAGAATACATTTTCAAAGGGTACATTCTCATTTTTGATGGTATCATACAGATAGGTTTTAACATTTTTTGGAAGATTGATAAGAGAATTTTTGTGAAAATGTTTCTTCGATATCACAACTCAAAGTGTCAACCTGAGATTGAATCGAATTAAATACTCCATATATTATTTCTATTCGAGTAAATTTTTGTTTACGCAAAAATATTTTTTTTAAATTTGCTTAATCTGGCTTATATAATACGAAATTTTTAATAGAATTTTTAACAATTTTCTCTTTTTTTCATTGAATAGTACATCGTCTGTAAGAGTCATTCTCATTCTCAGTTGATATTTTGAGTATCAGTAATAAAAATGAATCATTGTCTCATGAACATATTTATTGCCACTTAAATAAATGAAATAATGTGGTATGAAATCAACGGGTATATATATAATGTAAAAATTAGATAGATTTGGACATGAGTTTCAATTATGAAGGAAAAAAAAACACTTCCTTTGTTAAAATTCTGTCCAGCTGATGTTTTGATTACCGGTTTTTCAAATATAGAAATGCCTTTTGTCCTGTCAAGGTAGTCAGTTTTATGTATACGCCAATATAAAGTAATTCAAGATTGGGGTAAACATAGAGCGATCTATAGTTTGGTATAATATACGATGTATTCAAGGTTTGAGCATCTATGGTTGCATTGAAGAGACGCTGTTTTCAACTCAAGATCAAATTTTGAAATGAATACGGCTTCGTCCGCAAGCCACAGGTACGCAGCACAAGAGTCATAATTCCTCTTCTTTTATGACGCCTACGCCTTCTGTTGTTTCTTTCAGAGCAACGCGGTCATACTGTTTTAACATTTTTTTAAGATAAATTACTTTCGTAGGATAAAGCATGTAATTAAAATTATTTTAATTCCAGCAAAGAATAAAAAAACATATAACTAGAAATTACTTAACGGCTGAATAAAACATGGAGCATTATGACGTATTCAAAAATTAGTAAACGAACACTTTTGTGAACGTTTTGGGTTATGAGAAGCATGAATGACGATTTCTGTTGTTTGCTTTAAAAAATACTTTCGTTGTAGAAGCACGTCTCTGTTACAATTCTATAAATTATATATATTTTATTTTTTAACAAATCTTGATTGCTTAACGCATATTATCATGTAGACAAATATGCGTCATACGCCTGACGCATATGATCATAAAACATGTATTTAGGTAAAAATTATTTGATATCGGTTTGCTGTAAAATATAAGCTAAATGTGTGGGATCATCCTCGTTTTTGTATTTGTTACCGTTTTAATCAAATGTACATTATAATTACACCTATTTTAATTTGACTGAGCATTTAATTAATAAGTCCGACAAAGATTATTTGATCACACGGTAATTTTTTGTGCACTTTGCGTGTTAAATGATAATTTGCGTAATAACATTTAAAAATGTTGTGTTCAAAGACAATTTTAGTAAAAAAATGTAAAAAGTTTACAATTGTTGAGTTGGAATGTTAGTTTGGTAAATAATCCTGTACTTTAACTTTAGTTAGCTATTGCAAAGGTCTTTAAATGTTATATTATGCAGATTTGTTAATAATATTCCTAATTATTAAAAATCTTTTTAATTCATTGCAATTCCATTTGATATATGATTCTCTTATTCGTTAATATGTAGATCTAAAAAAATAATGTACAGAGTTTATTTTCAGGGTTGTGTTCCATAAACCGATAAAAAGGAATCCTTACAAGTCACCGATGGATCCATCTGTGGTTAACCTATATTTCTCCCATAAATCGTTTGACGTAGAAACTCGTTTAGCATTGCGAGAAAGGATACACCTCAAAGTGCCATATATGATGATAATTATATAATTTTCATATAACGTAATTTCATTTTAATAAACGGTTATATAAGAAATAAATGTGTGAATGCGGTTTTTGGGAAAGAAATAAATTTATAATCAATAAAAATATCACAAATTAGTTATATCGTCGATATTAATTAAGCAAGAAGCCAAATTTTCATCCGTAATATTTTAATTATCATCATAATACTGGAAAATTACAAGGTTTATATTAATGGAATACTTTCAAATTCTAAAATCAAAGTATGTACATTCTCCTTCTTCCATGTTTAGCATTAAAAAGGCGAATGTGAATATATTATTAAGTACGACAACTGCTAACCAATTCTCTACAGGAGATGGTATTGTGTTATACATATAAAAAATCAAATTTAAATTTCATTAGTAAAATTGATTGAATTTCTTTTACAAGACAACTGATGATACTGTATTTTATTTTAATTTGTGCGCTTCTTGTATTTTAATGCAAATTTTCGGTCTAAAGTATAAAATATCCGTTCCTCATAAACTGTCTCTCATTATTATATTTATTAGAAAAATATAAATATTGTGCATAATCAACATTTTTAAGAAATTACTGGCAGCTGACACTTGCCATCGGTTTTTTTGTTTTAATTTAACGTGTTGTAAAAACCAGTTCTAAGGTTCCGAGTTACTTTTTTAAAAAAATTATGTAAGATCTGAAAAAAATGTCCGTAAGTAATATGACCACTCGATCAAAATTATTTAAGTCCAAGTTATGAAAAAAAGTTATAAAGTTATAAGTTTATCTTATGTTTACGGAAAATTTACATAAAATAATTAAAAATAAGGAGAAATTCACAATATTTAAACACTTGTGAACGATTTTCAAGGCAATATATTTGCATGATAAAAACTAAAATTAAAATTTGTATTATTTTAATAGAAACACTTTGTGCCCTTAAACGTTTCCATGTGCCAAAGTGTCGGTGAAAATCATTATATGTCAATTATTCGCGCGTTTAAATGTTTATATTTAAACGACTGCATTAAAACAATATTGTGTATTTGAGACGTATAAATACGTACGATTTATGAGTTTCCTTGTTCTCTCGTAATGCTAAAACGGTTCTCACCATTTTAATATACGGGGTGCCATTTAAATAGGCACCTATATTATCATGAGTAATATATGCTAATTTTTTAATGTATTGTTAAAAAGTTACGTATAAAAAATTTACGAAATAATGTAACGAAAAAAACTTCGTTAACGCCTTTTAGGACATTTTGAATCTTAGACAAAATTAATAGCCTAATTAAGAAATATGTACCTGTTTATATTATGTTTGGAATTGTAAATTTGAAACAGGACTAATAAAATGTAAAACCAAGTTGTTCTTTTCTTTGAATGGATGTCTGGGAAAAACGGCATAAACGGTCAATGATGATAATCGACCACATTTGACTGATTCCATAATTGTATAGTAATCTTCATCCAAAAAATTTATCATATTCTAAATTTCATAGAGCTAGAATTGTTAGAAGTAAGGTTACGATTAAGAAATTTGATTCTACAGAAGAATTAGTAGAAAAAAACATGTGAACAACATTCACGTATTTATCACATAGAAGAACTGAGTTTTAGGGGAGTAAACGTACCTTGAATCAGTCCATTTAAATTGTGCCCAGTGTGCTTGTAGACAGATTATTATTATACTATATTTAAACTAGTTGCCCCATGCGAATAATTTGCAAGTCACCAAGTGGTAACATAATGTGAAAATAAGTAAGTAGAATGTATTTTATTTAGTTTAACAGTTTATATAAAGTAGTCTCGTGCATCGAGGCTTCCGTATCCTGTTTCAAGTGAAACTGTTTTGTCACATATATATTTTACCCTTACTTAATTATTTAACTTCTTATTGCCAATAGATGGCATTGTTTACAATATAAACACTTTTGAGAAATAATATAAACGGAGTTACTTTCATTCAAAAATCAATTTTGAATAGTTTTTTTTATTTTTCATGAAATTTTTGTTTTGTTTTCAAAATAATAACTCATTTATTGGTTCTGTAAAGAAGATATGGCCTAACGATAAAAAACACCTTTGAGATATAATATATAGAGATACTAAAAGGTTTCATTACGCTTAATAATAAATCAATAATTTTTGCTAACAGTTGAGCAAATATTATGAGTCATTAAAAATTGAAATATATGAGCGGTCTTTTATACACACATTGCTGTACTTACGAGGATAAATAATTCTATCTAAGTGTGTTCACAAAATCATTTTTAAACACTAAACGTTTTTGTTATACGAGTAAGTCATATTGAACTGATCTATTCTTCAATTTTGATCGTTATAAAATTATACGTATAAAAATCTTAGTAAATTTATGTTCTAATCTCTTGTCCGAATATATTTTATATAACAACTCTTTATGGCTTGCTTTTTAAACGAGGAACTTTGATTTATTATACATTTTTGTCCATAAATATAATGCAATACTCGACTAACGCACATATATATACGACCTTTGTATAACAAATAAATTGACGAATTCATGCTTGTTTTTAGATACGTAATTCTAACTAATAATATAGGGGTTATAATCCTAACTAATATTATAAGTTTAAAATTATTCTTACCCTTTTGTATTATCTAAATTAAATAAGTATTGTCACGATTAAAAATCTTTTAGTTTTCAGTCAATTATATTTCTGATTTAAGCTGAAATTTATGTATCAATAGGGATGAAATAATAATAAAAAATAATATCGAAATAAATATGAGGTCATATCCAGCATAAAAATAATATACTCTTTTAATAAAAATATTCTATTCTGAATATGCTAGCCTTCAAAATATAGTGAATATTATTTTTATCACAAATCAAAATAAAAACGAGTTATTATTTTTAAATACTAATAAAAAAATAAGCAACAGTGATTAAAATAGGAAATTAAATTCTATCCAATTTACATGTGAAAAATATATCTATAATGTTAAAAAAAACGTCCATACCCACTAACACGCTAACATAATCTGAACCCGCGCGTCTTAATATCTAAGCCCAATTCTTAATCTACCCCATTCCACAACGTACTATTTGTTCCATAAGCGCAGCAGCCAGCCATTTTATTAATATTTTATTTAACTCTTTCATTTTTTTCATCACAATTGTTTTCATTTGAATTTATGAAAATTACAATTTACGAAACTTGTTTTAGAGATAATTGAAATAATTTCACTGTTGCTCAGATCGCGGCGATAATTAACAAGCAAAAAGTTAAGGTTGCGATGGTAAATGTTCATGAATTGTTTAATCTAAAGCGAGGAAAAAAATACTTTTGTAGGTATTTATGTTTACGTCTAAGTAAACGTCGTCTAAGTTGGACCTCAGAAACCTGGTGATGTTTTAAATGTGTGATATTTTTTTAATTAAATCAGTTTGCGTAACTAAAATAACGTTCTGAGTAGGTTAAACTATTATCCTTCAGCTTGCGGGCAGAACATGCAATCAAACCTATACTGGTGAACGTAGAAGGCAAACGTGAGCTAAGGTGGCTTTAGTATATATGACCTGACTTAGCAGTGGGCGTTGCACTTCTGTGTATTTATTACATAAATATATTTATAAAATAAGTGTACAGCAACTACGTATAATTATTTTAGTAGCCATGACATTCTAATTGCTTGCTAGCATGCTGTTAAATATACTGAAGTGGCGAGTGCGCGAGTAACGAAGAGACCACCTGTAAAACATGAAATATTTTATCGAATCAATGTTAAATAAGAAATGATAAGAGTTAAATCCAAGGCTGAAAATGTTTATATTACTTGATATATATCTTGAACATTACTGACATAGTGAAAAATTCCAAAAAAGTCGAGTCGGGCTTGTGCACGAAGTGTTCCGTAGCACCAAACAATATTAAACTACATGTTTATCTAATATTTTTTGTATACACCCTATTTCTCTGTGTAGCGGTTCACAAAAAACACCTATTATTAAGATTTCATTTATAGAGTGCTAATAGTTTCCGGGTAAAAATGTTGTAATATACGGACATATACACAGACGGACAGGATAAAAATATAGGCGTCCCGTTTTTGCGATTTGGCTCAGCAAGATTTTGTGCAAAAATTGAAAAGTAAATGCCACTTTTGTGCCTTAATTTAATATAGATACGAGTACCAGAAACGCACGTGTTTGAAGTACGAATTTGTTTTCTTCAAAATTAATGCAAAAACAAGGTGGCAAAAATATCTCAGGAAATATAAAATGCCTGATTTGTTAATTATTGTATATCTTAGTAGTAGTGATTAAAATATTGTCACAGGAAAATATTAATATTTACAAGAATATATATATTATATTAGAGTATATTTACGAGCTTACAAATGTTTTATTTTACAGGAAGGCGTCTACCTTATTTATTTTCTTATAAGGTTTCATTTTATGAGAAATAAATTTTCCAGTTTTACATATTTCATTTCCCACTGGAAAACGAATCTACGTTGATACCAGATCCCTCAGCTTGACTTAAAAATTCCTATGATATTATAAATATGATATCAGTCTGTGTATAATGTTGCCTGAAAAATATATTATATAGATGTGTCTTAAAATTCAAACGTAGACTGTGGTGTTTCACTTTGGGATGTAGACGGAACCGGGTTAAACTTGTAACTACTTAATGTAATGAACAAATGAGTGTGGATATATATGATATAGCACAAAAAATGAACATCATAAGAACAGCTGATGGATAAAAATTTTGCCTTAGCAATCAATTATAATAACATAGTTTTAAATTTTATACGATTGCATAAATAATACATTACAAAACATTCCCGTGCTCATTTAAGGAGGCATCTCACTTTGATAATTATACATTAATCACTTATTTGATAATTACTGATATTTCACGCGGGAAATATTTGACGAATAGGTCTGAAGATGTTGTGAAAGAAAAGATTCCTTTCACAATATCTTAATATTTCAGATAAAAAATATATATTTTCTATTTTCTCTTATAATAATAATTTATATCAACCACTTTACTTGAAAGTATTCACTAATAGTTTTTTTCCACGAAATATTGCAGTTCTTTAAATTGAAGAGTATTTAAACAGGTAACGTCCTCAAGGTTTTGAAGATTTAAGAAGTTTCGTCAAAAATACTTTAAATATTTTGATATATATCTCATATTATTACTTATTGCGGAAAGCCTAAAAATTTATGTTTATATTACATAATCCGTGATTTATTTCCTCTACAAAAAAGGTTGACAGGCAAACGAAGCAGGCCGATTAGAATAGAACCTATAGAATAGAATAAATATGAAGAAAAGAAAATATTTTTTATATTCAAGTTAAAGGACTAATGTGACAGACTCCGGACAATTTTAAAGTATCTATGTTAAAGTTAGTTTCATAGAACAACTTTTGATTGAAACTGCAGACAGAATGAGAAACAAAATCAGCGAATATCATGAGTATATTTATTATTTGTGCATCGGATTTACTAAAAATCTTCACGAAATTGGGATTAAAAATAAAGTAATGAACACTACATTTTTATTAAACTAATATAAATGACTGCATTTTCTCTCAGCCAGTATTTCACCTATTATTTAATTGTATTAAAGAATACATTTCAACAGCATACTTACATATATTTCTACAGTATTCAATACTAATAGAGTTCCATAAACGTAGTAAAAATAAAAATATTATATGCAAACTGATGTTAGCTTGCAGATATTCATTTTGCATCTATTTTTTCAAAATTTCTAGTTTAGCAACTAAAGAAATCTTTTTAATATATATTTTTTTCAGAGATATCATTATTGCGGTGCAAATTAGTGTGGGGTCAAGTGGAAAAAATTGTAATATTTTATTTGCGTCTGAACGTTAAAAGTCAGTTAAAAATATTTAAATACAAAATGTGTCCGTACACGTGAATGTATAATCCTTTAGTAATTCCACATATAAAATCTGTTAATGTAACTTCTTCGAACTAATTTAAAAATATGTTCTAGTTTAGCTCTAACTTTTAAGGATTTTGCTGTAGTTTAAAAAAAATACAAAAACTGAGGGAAATAAATTGTAACCCACTTGGTATTGTTAAGAAAATGTTAATTTTACTTAAAATTTTCCTAGAGTTTTCTTTTAAAAACTAATACAATGATATATCACTTAGTAAAATATATTACAACGTTATGAAAACAGAAACCCTTTGACAGATAAACGTACCGTCGATATGTTAAAATGACAAGAACTCATAATATGATTTTGAAATCCCACAAATTAATACAGCAAATTTTCAAGAACATTATTTGACTATAATCTACAAAATAGGTTAAAAATTGCATTTATTTTTAAGTTATAAACTAATTCGTCCTACCTCTATTTATTCTCTCCATACAGTTGAAATTGCAAACAAAGTTTATGCGCAATATTTATAAAACATTTCCATGAATACGATTCTCAGGGTTATATTTGGTATAACTATTTTATATAAATTGTTCAAAAACGATCGAACAAACGAACGTTATAAGTATTATCACTGGTATTTTTACGGAACTTTATGAAAGTACTATTGTACCATTTTGTTTCTATTCACAAATTTGTGTTTGCAATACACAGGAAAAATTAATAAGGATTAATTACTATGCAGTGATAGAAAAATGCAAATATTTTATATATATTATCCTATTAGCCGCTCATTCGAGCTTTTTTCAGTTGAAGTGTACATTTTTTTACCTATTTTTATGTCATCTACAATATCTTTAGAAATCATTTTAATGTATCTGTTGTTTAAAAGGGCGCTCAACATATTTCTATTTCTTTCACTTTAATCGTTATTGCACATTTTTGATCGATCCTGAAAATTTATTACGTGCCTTATGTTCATCCGCATACTATAGTTTAGACCCTAGTGAATGCTTTGAATCCGGTAGGCCGTTTTCTTGTCACTTTGTAAAAGACGAACAGTATAAACAAACAATATTTCTGTACATGAAATTAGCATGATTGATTATTTTCCATTTTGGTTCGACATTTCTACGAGCAACACTAAATGCCAAGTCATACCATATGCAAGTTTGCACATGTTTTTATCTACCTAATGTACATAAATGACATCACAGAATATTATCAACGCGATTTTATTAAGTTTCGTTTATTCTGCAAGAATGGTGTTCGAGTCTTTAGAGTTCTGGGCTGAATCATTTTGGCTTCCTCCCAACGTTACCTGGGCTGATATGGAAAAAGTGCACGGCAAACATCAAAATAGGGTTTTATACCAAGACGTTTTATATCCATGGACAGTGGCAATACTATAACATTAATAAGAAAAATTTTGGTAAGGTATGGTATAAATGTTCATCGATTTATTAATTAAGTTCCTCGCTTAAAGGGACTGATAAATTGAATAACTTTATTTTTTTACTTAACTGCGTATTTTATTATTCATCGATAATATTAAAAACATGTGAAATAAAACATGAGAAATGGAACTCATTGACATAATTTAAGAAGGTTGTTGTGTGGTCATGAATAGTAAATCATTAGTATTACTTTTATCTTTCTATATAATCGTCCTAAATATAATTGCATATTTTATTTAGATCGATCTACAATCGATTTTCCAATATTTTGAGAAAATATCATTCCACATTGAACAATGGAAATAAATTGCTGACTTTAATTTTTCATTGTCAGAGAATGATTTGCTACAAACAAGACATATTTTTTAAGTCTGAAAGAGATAAAAGTCACAGGGGGCTAAGTGAGGATTGCAGAGCAAGAACTTTCTAGTTAATTTTTTCAAATCCCATAATATTTTTGTCGACTTACGATAAATGGATGAGGAATTTGTTTTACTTAGATTAGTGTTCACTCTTAGGATCATAACGGTAAAGTTATTTTTCGTTATCATTTATAATTAAATTGAAATCACTAAAACAAATTTCACCAGGAAGCGCTAAAAATATAAAAATAGTATTGGTTTTTCAATCGGTGTTGCGCTATGAGCAATTGCGAGATTCAATCTTACTCACCTTTTGACAACTTAAGATGGTTACGAAGAATAAAATATATATAATATGTTCCAAAATAGCTCACATTCTAAGATCCTAATCTAGGCTAAGTTTGCAGAGAGAAAAAATCAGTTTCATATTTTCAAAATGACTTCGATTGAAAATATAAAATTGGCAATAAAAGTGGAGAAGGGTAAATGTAGTTTTATCGAAACAGTGTTTAGTGGTTCGAAAATGTAATTTTGGGACTTCATCGGAAATGTCGTGTAATACTTAAAATAAATGCATTAAATAATTTTTTTGCTAAGTAATTATGAAGTTAAGTTTTTTTAAATATGATTTTATTTTTCTATGTATCGTGGTAAACATTAAAATTCCAGACAATATTGAATTCTTCTATTGAGTTATATTTAGTGTAGTCTATATTATGAATTTAAGAATTGGAAGTAGGCAAACATATCTCGAGTTTGGTATTTTAATTTACCATAAAACAAGTTCCCCATAAACAAATTTTATAATAACTAAGCTTTACGTAAATATGCTCGGTACTGTCCGCTCTTATAACTAATTGATTTATAATCGGGTTGGTTTAATGCACCACTGAAACTTTATTTAATTATTAATTTTTTATTATTATGTATAAGAAAAGAGACTGCAATTTTATTTTGATGAATATATATATTTATATATATATTTTTTTTTCATACCTTCCTTTCGAGGAGATTTTTTAAAGCATTTTACTGGCTTTGCTAAATTTCAAACATAACTCATTATACAGAGCTTTTAAAATACGATGTTTTTACTGTATTTCTTATTTGTATCGCTTGTTATTCTTACGCATTATCACACATAAGCCCCGTTGAATACCGTCATTTGGATAAAATTCTTAATTGGTAATAGAATTCAAAGTTATCATTTAAAACATTGAGTCAACGCGTGTTTTTCTTTAAACGTCATAATATACTTCTCTTGAAGATAGAAGAAGATGCCAAAGTTTGCTGTTGTATTTGATATGAAAATTCAGATAGAATAATTATTGTGATACATTATTTTTTTCCCAACCTTTAGTTAAAATCTACTTCTTAGAGTATTTTACCTAACTCTGAAGTAACATTTTAGCACATTCTTCTTAAGATCTGCTCCATGAAATAATATTTAAGCACCATTATGCATTATATAGATTTTTTTTATATATTATCCCAAACGTTAGTTATACTATTTTACATTTAATTTTGCAACAGTTTTTCCTAATACTGAATTCTATTATATCTATTGCATTTTGTATTATTTCAGAAAAGTGTTGTCACCAATTGGTGTTCGTTTTAAAGTGAAACAGTACAGTGCAAAAAGCAGAATATAATGTCTTGTTAGAAGAATTTTTCAGAAAATCGTCTTCCATTAACGAGGAAAAGGTAACATTAGTTTTAATAAGTTCTTTGTTAATATCAACTAAATTTATATCTGTTTTACTCTCAGCGTCAAAAAGCTGATTTTATAAACATGTTAATGGTAATTGTTTTATTTATCGAAGAAACAACTAAACGATATTTGACTCCGAAGGCGTATTTATTACTTTTGAATTTTTTTACAGTCTTAAATGTCCACGGCAAAGTTTTTGCTTTAAAAGTGATACAATTAATATTACAGTAAAATAAAATGTATAGGCAGATTAAAATCGACTGTGTGAAGAAAATATTTATATAATTGGCAAAGTACACGCGTACACAAATGTAAACAAGTATTTATACATATATACTTGGTTGGCATCTAATTAACCCTTCATTTTCGTTTACCAATACTATATTTTATTATTTAGAATATTTTCACTTCTTTGTTATCGCACGGGGTTGCTTTTTATCATTTTGCAAGTCCATGAAAGTTGGTCTGCTAGGCAATGCAAACTTAAATTGGAACCTACATTGTCCAATAAGGATCATCGAAAAGATTAATATTTTTTGCTTTGAATCTTTCGAAGCAACGTTTGGCTCTGTCATAGAAAGAGTCCTTTCACACATTTTCTTGCATGTATTGCACTTTACAATTGACAATTAGTGAAAAAATGTGAAGATTATTTTACTTTAAATGGAACTCATGGATTAAGAGCTACCTGAACAGAAGTTGCTTTCTTTACAAACCCACCGAAGGTGCTTGAGAAATTTTTATAACACTCCCGAAAACACATGCGTGCTTGTGTGCGTGTGTGAGTGCGTGCGCGCGTGATTGCGTAAACTGCGTCTGTGTATATGTTAGTTAGTATTTTCTTTATAATTGTGTTAGTATTTTATCGACAAGGAAACATCAAATATAATATGTGAAAAAAATTATATTAAATAATTAATAATGTTAATTTTTTATCGAATCCTTCTAGACTATGATAAAGTTTATTAAAAAACAAGTTTTATTTCAACTTTCGTGGTATTGTAGGTAATTTAATAAAACAGAAAATATTATTATAAGGAAGACAGCTGTACATAGATCCGTCCGTTTCAGCGTTATTAGAATCGATCATTACGTAAATTAAATTTTATAAATACGTCAATTATGTAAAAATTGATTTGAAAAACACATCACGGAAACGATTATTCTTCTGTTTGCTATAGTATTTTTATGTAAATGACTATATTAAAAATATAAAAGTCAATCCACGTCAATTTATTGAACATGGAAACTATTTTTCTCCATTATAGTGTGGTGCTTTTAAATTTTTTTTAATTCTAAATTTTTATAGACTACGTTTCTGCCCAAGATTTAAAACAAAGGACTCAAAGGAAATACTAAATTCAAAATCAACTAATAATTTTTGGTTTAGTTTGGCAGAAAGATCCCTATGAATATATTACACTTCTAAAGAAATATCATTGTAAATAAAATACATGAATAATCTAGAGTAAAACTTGAAACGGAAGTTCATATACTTAATGTTTTTAAGGTCCAATATTTAAAAAAAATGAATAGAAATTGAGTTTTATATGCTGAAATAGAAATGGAGTTTTCAATAACACAGTAAAGTTATTAACACTCGGTATAAAGAGTGAAGGAATTTTTATACGATAATTCAAAGACAATCGCAATATAGGGTACATAAACACGTGAACTGTGACAAAAACAGTGCTTGTTTGTGTTACCCCTCAATCTCAACAGAACAAAGAACAAAGGTCGCAACAATTTGTTTTTTCAAAAAATATCAAAATAAGGAGTTTACCGTACATCACTAAACGAAAATTCCTATCGCGATCTGTAGTCGCAGCGTTTTTGTGGAAGTGGATTGAATTGGTATATTTATAGAGGTATAAGCGTTTTCAAAAGGACGCCGTTCGTGTTAGTATCACAAAAATCTACGATAGATCAAATTGTACGTCTTTATCCAGTTGCGAATACTCGCTTATACACGAAGGTAGAATTTGGTGTATTAGCGGGTCACAGTCTACTCACTATAGAACAGCCAGTACTTACAGAGAGGACTAAGGGAAAATTAATTAAAACAAGAGAGCGTGTCTCTATTATTTACATATCATTCATACGTCTAAGACCATCAGCAGATTTTATTTTAATAATTTATTTTTAATAATTAAAAATAAATAATTCAAATGAAATCTGGTGATGACCTTAGACGTGTGAATCATATGTAAATAATAGAGATACGCTCTCTTATTTTAAAATTTATATATTTCCCACTTATTTGCCTTCCGTAAAACTGTACTTTGAATTGGTATATAAATGTATAGTTCAAGTTTGCATACGATCCCATAATACTAGTGACTTTTGGTGATTTTAAAGTAAATCCAATAACGAGGTAATAAACCAAAATAACTTTGCATTGAAAAAAATTAAATAAGTAATAAAGTAGATTAATGCCACATATTATTCTTGACAATAAAATAATGGACACTGCTTCTGGCGACAATGGGGCGAGGTTTCTAACAATAAAAAAACGTTCATATACTTAAACACGAATTTTATTTAAAAGTCTATTTTAATGTTTGATAAAATTGCATTGCGAGTGTAAATTTTTGTATTTTTCAACTATTTAAATGAATTCGCGAAACAGCATATTTGACAGTAACAACACTTGCTCATAAAATAATTAACAAAGAAACCGTTTGAAAAGAGTCTTTATTCTTAAAAAACAGGTGTCATATAATAATTTTAAATGCTTCGTTTGTTTTTGATGTACATTTTTCATCCACTTCACTTTTTATTTATTTAATGGCAACTTATGCCATTAGTCTTATATTAAGTGCGACAAGAGAGTAAATTAAGCCGAAAAAGCAATAGCAAATAATGTTTTGTAAAACCATAATGTTTACGAAAAAATATTTTAGTCTATCTTTTTAATTACGTAACACCGAATAACAGCATCGTCAATAATAGCATCGTCGTAAGTCAACGAAAGTTACTGCACGTTTTTAGTTGCTAACTGTTACTATTTATATAACTGCACGTTTCTAGTTGATAACTATTACTATTTATATAACTGCAAGTTTCTAGTTGATAACTGTTACTATTTATATAACTGCACGTTTCTAGTTGATATCTGTTACTATTTATATAATTTATGATAACTGTTACTATATATAGAAGATTGAAAATATTATTATCTTAAAAACTAAGCAAATTATAGAAAAAAAATTAAGTTGCCGTTACTTAATTAGGAATTAGTATATATGTGTCCAACTAAACTTTATCTTGGGACAGACTCATTTTATATAGGCTAAATTGGTAGACACTACACGTTTTGGTTTAATTACTTTAGCCTATGTGAAACCGGTTTCTCCTGATAAAAAAATATACACGTACGGAAAAATTGGTGTAACTTAGACTAAACCACTTCTAAATAGTTATATAATGAATAATAACAATGTTTTTGATATATTAAGACAATTGATTTAAAAATAAATTATGTCAGGTGCCTGTGGTAGAAATTTGCTATTTACAGTGTTATTTATTGTTTAACTACTTTTGGCCTAGGATAGACCAGTTTATTCTGATAAGGAAATATTAACTTCAGGATCAGATGGCAGTGCCTAGGGTGAACTAATTTTAGATAATAATAAAGTAGATAACGATATTCTCATTTAATAATTAGAGAAAAATAATTTTCAAAAAATTACATTTTGGCTCAAGCGCACCTCACAAACTCTTAGCTTTTTAAAATTAATGTTTTGATAGCTGTAATCCTCCATAAAATTTTAATAGACTTATTTTTTCAGGATTTTTCGAATAAACGTCAAATTTCGTTCTGTAAATCTATATACAAATTATGTTAAAATATATACAAATTAATTTCATTTATCGTTTAAACTGGAAAACATCAATTTAGAAAATAGCACTCGAAAAATTTATCTCTGAAATATAAAAGAATAATATTAGATAGAATAAACTTGCAGCATACTTTATGCCATATATCGGCTTGGTATCAATTTGTAAACATTATTGTCATTTGTTTCAGGAACAAAGTTAATTTCTTATGTCTGCCTTTGTTTACACTTACATCACCTACGACTTTACCTGATAGATAAAATTTGACAGGAGTAGTTTTCATTTCTCAACTCGTTTTTTAAGATTTTCTCCAGCTATTTGTCTAGCTTTCTAATGTTATTTTCGATGTAGAAGATCATTTTCGATTTTTGCTCAGAATGTATCTTCTGACATTCATCATCGTTACTGTTTTCTGAATTCTTACCATTATTATAGCTTTGTACTGAGTGACGTGAATTTTTTCACAATCGAAACACGAAAAGTTTCCAAAGTTTATCTTCATCCTGACTAATATAAGTGAAAGTTCTATTTCAGATTATGTCCCAAAATATTGTTTTTTTCTGAATTGGAAACACGTTTTTCATGAATTTTATATATTTCAAACCCTCAAAATATTTCGCTGTTTTATTTTCAATTAACTAACAACCAATCATATTTTCGATATCTTTATTAAGACCTCGAACAGAAAAATGATGACTTGGATTTTCATGCCGCTTTTTGAATTCCAATTCACGTAACAGAACACAATTCGTCAGATGATCTTGTCGATTTATAATAAAATTGGATTTTCATTCAGAAAGTTCAGAAATGTTGATATTAACATGTAACTATTCATTAATTTCAAAACCTTAAATGAGTCTAGTCAGAGGGTTAATTAAATCATAATATATTAGGATTTTCATCAGATCCACTTAAAAATTGAGATATCTTCTTATTAGAATGTAATCATTCATTCCTGAAGGTAAAATAGGCTGTAAATCATGTCATTCTTTTCATCGTGTTCGTTTGTTGACACGTCTGAAATATACAAAAATATATTTCACTTTCAATTAATATTCAGTCACGACGACCGGACCTACATGAGCACGCAGTCACATCGTACAATTAATTTGCTGCAAGGTAGTGGTACTTCATATTTCCTTCTCCCCATGTAATAAATTTTTAAACTGCGAATGTTCTACCCATCATATATTTAATTTTCATTATTGAAATTGTTTTTTTTAAACTTTAGTTTATTCTACTTATAAGAAAACTAGGCTTGTTTCTAATAAGGGATAAATCCCTTATCAGTAATTAGTCAGACAATTTTTTAATATAAATTGCTCTGTTCCTATGTCTGTGCTGTACGGAGACTCCTATTTAGTCACCATGTAAATAAAACCACTTTTAATTTAAGTGAGAATATAAAAAAAACTTAATATTCAACCACAAAACAGGACGGGGCATAACTTACAAAACGACGTGCTATGAATAAAAAACAATAATCACGAGTAAAAGAATTTGGATTGGAACAAAATAAACAAAAGTAGTTTTATGTTAAGTTAGTTATGATATTTTTAAAATAACATCTGAACTGAATCATTGACTGAGTGACTTATTCTGTAACTTAGTAGCATGTGCCTGGTATGTATTATATTTGGGAGTAAGTTAGGCAAAGGGTTTTAGATCGTGTGAGGTGCGAAGCTATTAGTACCTGGGGTTTTATATATACAGTAAAGTTATGATAGAATATATTGATGCGTTGTATAGGAAACGGAGAGTAAGTACATCGCGCCAATTTTTCTCCCGAAAAGATTTCACATTCAACATATTTCAAGTAAACGTAGTTAAAAATAAATCAATTGTTTATGCCCTTGAAAAATAAAAGATTTCGGAACAATTCTTTATATGTTATTTAAATAGTTTTTAAATTATTGTAAATGCTAAGAAGGATTTCATTAATAAATATTTTGAGGGAACAGGTAAATACTTTAGTTTTTTTTTAAATATGTTATTAATCAACAAAATATTCAATTAACTTTGAAAATGACCCCTTTTTATTTTAAATAAAGTATTAGCTAATTTAGTTGTCTTTGTCATAACAGTCTGTCACCGTCCGTTGTTGGACATATATGTCTTCTAATTTGCCTTGGAGATAATGCCCATAATCATCACGCTGGTTAGACAGCTTGGCAATTGCAGTATGTAGCTTCTCATTCAGTGACCATATGTCCGACACTGGTCAATGGTATTTTAGCTACGCTATTAAAACATTACTCTAGTCCCACTCGACGAGTGGTCGAAAATCGAGCCCGTGACTCCACTGTGCATCTCAATATCCATGGGAGCCGGTAATAAACCCCACAAACCATGTCGTGAATTAATATCGGGTTTATTAATTTTATCACGTAGATCACATATGACGACAGTCTTTCGTTTGCTGTACACATGTTTTTGATATTTACTTTGAACATATTCTATTATTTTTGGTCACATATTGATTTACTTCACTATGTATTTACACGTTACCTATATACCCTTTATGCATATCAATACTATGCATTATACGATGGGGAATGTTTAGTGCAATATGAGTTGTTAAAACTCGAAGACCAAATACATTTTTGCCCATCGAATCGCCCTAATCACGATATGTATATAACATTGACCATATTAAATAGCTCATAAATGAGGGATAAGCCGAGGAGCCGGAAATATTTTTCATATAAACGTAACAAAAAGTTTTTTTTACTAGTTTTAATGTTCGCATAAATGTTACCGAATACTATAGATGCTGCGTTTGGCGAAGCAAACCGATTGGTCGGTGAAACGAGTTAGTCACTGGTGGAAAATCCGAAAGATAGAGAATAAGGCCAGCGAGCTCTACAAGTTCTGCGAGGTCGCTGGAGATATATTGTTCTACGTCTACAACTTTACCTTCGCTGTCTTCATCTTATGGAACAAGCCATAGACGTGGGATTACATGAAATTCTTCACTGATATACCGTGTCAGGTATCTAGTTTCTTTTATCTCAATATTTACTGAAAATGATTACTTTTAATTGATCTCTGTTTAAATTCAACAGCATTATAAATAACCTTTTGAGAAAGTGTCTTGAAGGGATTCTACATAAATTGACACGGGTCATCAATTCGAATAAAGGTAGTAAGTTATTCTGATGATCACTATTGCTCTATTTCATTTAAGTAATATCTTTAGAATTTAATAGCCGGACTGACAATTTATTAATCTTGATTAAGTAGCTCACTAACATTGAATTAGGAATGACGAAAATAATCAGCAGTTTACAGATTATGAAAAGCAGAGAAAAGAAACCAGCAATTAAATAATAAAATGAGCGATGGAAATTGGTGCCCAGTTCCTTACCACTGGTTGATAGTTAGAAGCCTGTTAAGCACGAGTTGTCCCATTATGGGAGATTCGTTCATATTTAGTTGCTCATAAATATTTAAGAGCACAAAAATGTTTCTATTAAACTATTTACAAATATGAATTTTTCACAACCTGTATATATATATATATATATATATATATATATATATTGTCTTATATATCTTTCACAGTCGTTAAAACGTGGTGCATGTATAAAAAATAAGATTATCTAGGAAAATCGCTATGTCGTCTAATATAAGTTTGCCAAGTTTTGGCTCTGTAGGTTCTGTAACGAGGAAATAAAAGAAACGCTATATTTTTGGTAATTTTGTAGAATATCTTTTTAAATTTGCAATCGAAAATTATGAATATATTATATTCATAGCCTTCAAAAGTCTTAGAAATAATACGTAAAGTTAAAAAAATATATTTACTCATTCTTTATTTTATTAACGCACTCTTTACGTTTATTTCAACATTTTAAAAAGTTGGCTAGTCCAAATTATGTGAGTTAATGGCAAAATCAGTCACGAATCTGTCTGTCAGTCCGTCTATTCCATTATATTTTCTAAATAACGCCCCGCAGTTATTTCGAAAATATATTGGGATAGACGAACTGACAGACAGATTCGTGACTGATTTTATAAGGGTTTCGTTTTTCAGTTTGTGGCAGGGAACCGTAGAAATACAAAGAAAGAACGAAAGAACCTAAAAGTTAATGACTAAATATATAGCGATTTTAAACCTATCTCTTTATATTAATTTCTTAGCAATATAATTTAAAAGTTATGATAAGAATATATATTTAACAATGAAATATGTTGAATACATATATATGTATATATATATATATATATATATATATATATATATATATATATATATATATATATATATATATATCTATATACATAATAATGTATGGAAACTATTTTTATTATTGAATAAGCACAAATTTTCCTGATGCAAAAACAGATTAACAGCAGAAGAAATGTAAAAAAATGCAAGAAAAATGTTTAGGAGAGATTTGAAGTATAAATATGAAATAAGCATGTTTAGTATATTTTCCTACATATCTAAATTCGGGTGATGATTTTTTTCATGTTCACCAATCGTTTGCAACGTATTTATCAAATTATTATACAAAGTTATTTACAGCTTTTAATGAAGTGTTCAAACAAAAACAAAAATAATTCGAGACTTTACTATTTTCGATGGACGATGTCAAAGTTATTGTTTGTAAAGTTTAAAAAAAATCTAATTTAATCTTTTTTGTTTTATCATATTTTTAGTACCAAATAATAAAAATCGCTTTCGAAAAAGAAAAAAAGCAATGCGACACACTTGAGTAGTTTTATGAAAGTTCTGTTTTTTTTTTGGGTTGCGGAATCCTATAAATGAAAGCAAAAAAATGTTCTCCACCTCCCGCTTAATAATTTTAACTTCATTCTTTTTTGTATATTTTTATTGTCTTTTCAGTATTTTAGTAAGAAAATGAAACTACAATAGTCATAGATTTTATAGCTATGAAATACCGTACTGGATATTGTTTTAAAAATATCTTTTCTAATGATATAAAGAGATATGAAATAAATTATTTATCCACTTTATTGAAATAATATCACACTTAATGTCATAATTAACAGCCTACTCCTTAAAATGCTATCAACCGTTGTTGTAATTATTTTTATTGTGGTTTAGGTAACATATAAAAAATTTTAAGTTTCTATATCAAAGAAAGGTAGGGTTGACAGAAGCAGATTAAAACTTTGGAACCTTTCTGTCGTATATGCAATTATAAAAAAATATCTATACGTAATGTATAGAATTAGAAAAGTTGACAAGAAAAACTACAAATTCAGGGGAACCCATATATTCATAAACAAGTAACAAACTAACGTTCAGTATATGTTTATTTATAAATAAAATAATTATATTCCACCCCTGATGTTTCATGTAATCTGATGATTAAACATTCGACTATTAAAAAGCAATAAATTTTTTTTTCGTGACAGTTCCTTGGATATAAAATTAAAAAAATCGCATTTAATAAGATTTTAATTATTCCCTTACGTAATATTTGTAAATTATTATTTATAGTAGTCACTGCATCTACAATCGTCATAAAATAATCATGGTTTTAAGACCTGTGAGTCAAATTATGAACAATGTCTTCAAAGCTAAAAATGTAAAGATTGTAATTTATAAACATTTAGATAAACATACAAACAATTTTATAAACATTCAGTCAATTAAAAACTTGTTAACTGGCACTCGCATTACGAGGGTTCTTTTTATTCATTCATTCTTTTAATTTAAGTTTCTTAGATATTCAGTATCTTATATAAATATTTAAGAGTAGGGTGGGCTGTTGAACAGTGAACCACATTTTCTTTCTGAGACCCATATCTTGAAAGATTAAAATTTTTATCTATCACCCAGTCTTCTTATCTATCATCGTCATTTCTGTCTATCATCGTCGAAAATTCTTATCTCTCATCGTAATTTGTGAAATCCACATCTGCATCACTTTCCAGTATCGTTTCTTCTATGGATTCATCACTTTCTGTCTCATCTTTCCTAGGACGTTTCCCTTTCTTCACAGACTTCACTCCATTTGTATCTACAAATTGCTTGTAGCGGCTTCTTTTTTATTTTAGTAGCAGCTCTACTTTCTGCAATTAAGATCTTTTCTGGAGTGTCAGTCGCAATGATAATCCTTCCAGGCTTTCTTCTTCTTCTATCAGATCTAGGTCCTGCTTTAATTGGCGGACGAAAGTCATTTGGCAAGATGAAATTGACTGCGAACTTTATTCTTTCTTTTAAGACAGATTTTTCATTATTGGCGTTATCAGCTTCAAAAGTAAAAGGTCTAGACTATTCTCTCTTGAAATTGAGTGTAAAAGAGGTTCGGGAGTTGAAATATTTTTCATAATTGAAACATATTACGTAATGATCTTGTGCTTAAAATTCCAGCATTATACTCATGTTGAGCTTTATTTTCTGCATTTAGGTCATTACTTGTAGGTGCTGGATGATCAGTAACTTTGCTTGGAAAGAAATAATTTACGGTAAATACAAATCGATCAAATGGGTATATTCCACATTTGGAGAAAGCGGATGATATATTTGTAGGAGTCATAGCTCTAAGATATGCTTGTCCAACTAACCCAGCAATGTCGTACATTGTGACAGGCCTTCCCGGGTTACAAAACATTCATGACTCCAACGCTGAATAATAATAAGTTTTAACAGGACCCATCAAACCCAAGTCTAAAGCCTGTAGTTTATTCGTCGTGTGTGAATGAAACGTTAACACAGTCACGCCTGATTTTTTGGTATAGTACAAAGCGTCGATGGTCAAATGTGACTCGTTATTATCCATAAGAAGTAAAGATGGATCTTCGGGGATATTCGAGTCGGCTTAACATAATGTTCAATAACTTAGCCAGACCCAAGCTACCGGGAGAAGCTTTATTCAACATTATGTTTTTGAAATATTTTCCGGGAAAAATGATAACAGGGTGCTGAGCAAATCCCGTAGCACTAACCATGCAGCAAATAGTAACCAGCGTCCCCTTTTCACCGCTCGTAACTTTGCCCACGCTGATACCTCTTAGAGCTACAACCTTTTGTGGTTTTTGAACGGTCGTAGTGCTGGTTTCATCCAAATTAAATATTCGCGTTCCATCAGAAAATTGTAGCTGTCGGTCGATAAAAATCTGTAAATTATCAAAAAAACACTTTAATTTTCTCAGCGTTGAATGTCGTTGCAAAAGCAAGGTTGACAGTTACAAATTTTTTTATTGTGATGTCCAGGTGCCGTTTTTGGAAGAACCGAGACCGTTCTATTCCTGCCAAACCATATCTTTCCCATGTAGGTGGCATTTTCAAGTTGTTTTTTTAGCCATTTCAAAAGCAACTTGCCTGCAGTCTTTTACAGATAAACTGTAAAACATTAATGCACATTCTTTACAATAATCTAACAAAATCTTTTCCTCTTCTTCAAAAATACTCTATTTATTTCATATCTGGAGATGCGTGAAATATTTTCACCTTGCTCTTACTGTTTTTGAGCATAGCGCCGGAATTAAAATCTTTTGCTGCTTTTCGTATCGACGAAACCTTTTCAACAGCTTGCAATGCCAATTTCATATTCTCTTTAGTGTGTTTACCTATCTTTTTCTCTTGTTTTTTACATTGTGGGATCCTACGAAAAGAAAACAATTGAAATATTATAATACATGAGTACACAGTGAACCATGGTTCAGTGTGTACCTGCTTCTACTGGCTGGAACGAAATTTAGTTGGAAATGGAGGTTATGTCCCACTATTATATCTCATAAACAAGGCAAATTTATGCAGGAATACGCAAACGTAGTTTAATGGAAGATATTTAATATGATAAAAATTACAAAATAAAAATAAAATATTTGCGTGAAAAAATCTAGGTTTTCGTATCCAAAAACTGAAAAACACTCCTCACACGACAGCCACGTGCACCCGCGTTTAGCAAACTAAATGAGGTAGGAGGAGTTCATACGCGACGTGAAACTAATAAGAGCGGCAAAGTCGCATTATTTGAAAATAGCGGTTGGTTCACAGTGCCTAACTGGTTCACTGTTCAACAGCCCACCCTATGTAGAATTTCTAATTAAACTACTTATAAATATCAATTTTTCGGTTCACAAGTATATATACTAATTGCATATTTAAAAAATGTATAGTTCCACATAATGTATAGTTCCACATAAAAAATAAAAAAAAAAAATAAGTGACTCTAAATCTAATTTTAATGAAATCACTTATTATACAACTTACTACCAACCACATGACGTATTTCACGTCTAAAAGACCTACGGTTCTGGCTTCGAAAGAGCACTTCGTTTTTTTTATTCAAAAATAATCCTGTATTATAATGTATATTCAAATTAAATATATTTATTTAATTCAAGTTAATCTTAATGTGAATGCTTTCAGGCGAATACAAATAAAGCAATTAAGCAGATACAAATAAAGCAGCAATGTAAATTCAAATAAATGCTTACATTCGCAGATCGAGACAGAATTGTCGTGGTATTATTTGATCTGCACGGGTTTCTACTGGGCCATGTTATTCAATGTTATTAAGAATTACAAGAGTAACGACTTCCTGGAGTTATTCCTTCACCATGTAGTTGTTATCTTGCTGATGACCGCGAGCCGTGTCGCCAATGCTCAACGTTCTGGAATCATTGTAATAGTATTACATGACTCTACGGATATATATGTTGAGGTGAGTTAAACTTGAACAGTTTTTGTTTAAATAGATAAAAAATAGAAAACAGTATATAAATATATTTTCAGATCTAAATTTATGTGTTTTTTCCAAAAAAATTCATGTTTAATTTGCAGATTAAAATATGAGGAAGTTTTCATGGTAGTGTTAATATTAATATATATATATATATATATATATATATATATATATATATATATATATATATATATATATATATATATATATATACATATATATATATATATATATATAATATATAAATATATAATATATACAAAGCAATGGAGAAATTTTATTGCAAGTTTTCCGGAAAACTTCATGGTTCGCCCCATATAGGTGTGAATAGGCATATTTCTCAACAGTCAATATTGAAAAATATTCATATCCAAATTTTAGAGGTGATAAATATTTATCCCAAATTTTGACGTCATTAAGTAATTAAAATTTCCAGTTATTTATTAATATCAATTGGAACAACAAAATATAAGGACGCATACAATATTTTTTAAAACTTTTTTCAGAATAAAAAATAATAAAGTCATTGAGATGTTGTTGAAAACGTCCACAAATATATATTTACCTTCCTAACTTTGAAACACCTAAAGTCAAATTATAAAAACACGTGACTAGATATTTGTCGAAAGTTTTCTCGAATTTTTCGCGAAAATTTTTCTATATTTTAAAATTTGTGCTATAAAGATTTGGAAACAAACTTTGGATATAAAAAATAATTTTAAGTAGTTAATGCAAGTATTACAAATTTTCGAAATGCCTAAGTGCATACTTAATTCTCATAGTTTGTTTTACTCATACTTAAAAGGTATTATTTAATACTTTTTTGCCGGCACGAGAGTTTACATAATTTTATGCAGAGACCAGATAATTGCATTCGTTTTAAAAATATTATTGATTAAATAACTGAGAAAAGTCACAAAATACTCGATGTCATAAGGACTACTTACAGGTTTCTACGATGTGGTTGTAAAATAGGAGATGATCATCCATAAATACACCGTCTACCTAATATATGTACACAACGCGACATGTAAACTGCAATACGCTATAATTGCATGTTTACTTACTTTCAGATATAGCTAATTTACCAGGCTGCATTCGATAGTTGAGTCAATGTTACGCTCTAACAGTAATTCGTTTTCGTTTTTAAAAACCAAGAAATGTTTCAAACCAACCTAGAAGGCAAATATTTTTATTGATAAGTAGCGATAAGTCATTTACCATAAGAAGAAATAAAACGGATCTAAATTGTTGCCCAGGATAACTCCAATATTGGATAATATAAGATAGGGATTTGAAATTAATAGAGGTCAGCCTGCATTCACCCCAGAAATTCATTGTCATCTGGAACAAATTAAAAAATAAAATATGACACATGAATGTCGGCACGTGTTGGAATTCCCAGGAAATCAGCCAGCTGATAAACTTGGAAAAGAAGCTCGTGATCTCATTGATTTTAATAATACTGGAATTACCCTTGACGATGTAAATGCTTATGCAAGAGACTGTTTACGAGGAAAAGGCATAAAAAAGGACTAGCAGATATGTAAAGTTAATGCAAATTGTGTGCTCACCAAGACTTATCACAAGACTTAGAACTGGGCATTCACAAGGCATGAGAATCCATCCTGATGGCATTATAACCTATCGTCCCTATAATAACTGTGACGTTCCCTTCAACCAGTATCATATCTTTAGCTGTCCTGCAATCTTGAGATCTCTGTTTGATCTTGGAGAACTTCCATTTAGTGGATAGTTCTATCCTGAAAATATCATCAATATCGACAAATGTGTCATTTTTGTGCATGGACATTTTAGCTACTTCTTCATCTCATTGGACCCGACACTAACCCAACCAACAATCGTTTGAAGTTATTAAACTCACCATATTATTTAAGAGCTTGAAAGTAAGTAGTAAAGCACTTTACTAGAGCAAAAAATATCTAAGTCCAATATTTTACTAGTAGAACATATGTCATTATGTATGAATGTCACAAATTAATTTATTTGAGAGTTTAGCCATAGATGTTTGAAATTAAAAATGTAATGATGTATTTAGTTATGTCCGTACCGCTTTATTTCTACTAGATATTTTCAATTTATTATTCATTATATTATATATACTTAGATGACATCTACTGGAATTAGTTCTTGTGCAGGGTTTGACTTAAAATTGCCGGTTCATTAGCGCGCTGGAAAATCCGAGCAATCACTCCCGTCAAACTTTTTACTAGAAAAAGTCCCTTCCAATCCATTCAACTACTGTAACGGGTCTGTTAAGCTGTCTAATCAAGATTTGAGTAATTAAAATGAAAGCGGGATTAATGAAAGTTCTTACCTGATTTTTAGCTTGATATGAATACGTTGAGTAACTTAAAATGCATAAGTAAACATTTAATTATGTTTTTTCACTGACATGATATAAGAAAACAATGAACAAAAAAAATATCAAATTAGATACGTATGATATTCACAGAAAAAAGATAATTAAATTATAGAATACAAATCAGTTAACAATAAAATTCAAAACTCTAAGGCGTATAGCAACAGTAGTAATACAAAATGCTAGCAATCAGTTCACTAGATCGACTTAATTTTCTTTATTTTTGTAAGTCCTTTAGTCGTATTTTGATATCGTGTCCTAAAATTTATAAATACATTGTAAGTTTACCTACTGGTGTTTATTATTACATAATACTGGTATAAATGTTTTTTTTCTAATATTTATATAGTTTATTATTACCGATACTTAATGGCTAAGATGCAAAGAATATTTAAGCTATTGGCTCAATAAATAGCTAAAAAATTATGCACTTCACTTAATTTACTTTGTAAATAGGTGGGAAACATGATATCACTAATTTTTCTATTTAATTATGACAAAACATAACAATTAAAAACGACATCAGTGTAAGACCCGTAAATAATTTTTCCGTCCTTATAAATATTTTAATTTGGTCAATACAAAAAAATACTAACAGCTCAAAAATAAATACTTGAAACAAACGAATCATGATAATGGCTACTTTTATATTACGGGATCTTAGTCTCTTCCCTGATCGTCATAATAAAGCTGAGCCAACAAAAACGATTCTTAAAACTTATAAAATTGTAAGGACATTTCACACAACGTGGGTTTGCTTATAAATGTATAAAGTGAAGTCACCGCGAGAAGTATAAGTAATCTTAAGCAGATGTAGGATCTTAGACAAGAAATGCAATTTGGTGACATTCAATAATTTAGGCAAAATGGCTTGGAAGAAAATACTACATCAATCTCAAACAAGATGGATTTTTCAAACAATCAGGTAATATTGCAAAAATTACATGGTTCGTAGCAACTATTTTTCACTATGGTTAAAATCACATTCAATACTGAAGTAGTAGTACAGTATACAAATAACTTAGCTATAGACTGCAAAAAAATTTAACATCTACCGCCTTATTGATGTGATCAGTCATGCCAGCAAAGTAATGCTACTATTATCAGCAAAGTATTATCAACGAGCGTCTGAAAGCATACCTGTCATAGAAATAACGCTCGAATAGGTTGTGTTTGTAAAAGGGAACGGGTACCCCGTGAACAGGTTCTCGTAAGATCCTAGAGGGAAGCTCGAGGGTTCAACAAACCAGTCTATATATGCTTTGTTGATTTCTCAAAGGTATTTGATTCTGTGAGATGGCCAACTTTGTGGAAAACACTACTGGAAATGGGCACACCAAAATCATCTTGTACACGTACTTAGAGAACTTTACGAAGAAGGACAGCTTTAGTGCAGACAGACAACATCCTTTCCGATAACTTCCATCCCAAAGCACGACCCGAGGGTGTATAACATCACCTTTCTTATTCAACATCTACACTGAGCTTGTGAGGCGAATCACTCTGGAAGACTGGAATGATGGCGTTATGGGGTGGTGGCTACAAAATCGCAAATCTGCGTTACGCCGATGATACTACTTTGTTTGCGTAAAATTCTCGTCAGATTGAGGAATCAGACCTTAAAATGGAACTTGTAGGCCTTATGTTTGGATTGAAAATTAACTGGAGCAAGACCAAGATGACGATTGTGGACCACGCCAATAACAACTTGCCAGAGGTGACACAGATTGCAAACTGGTATGTGGTTCAGTCCTACATAAACCTTGGTACTTTAATCTCAAATAATGGGGGCTAGTTAGATGAAGTAAAGAGGCGAATAGCTATAGCCAGAACTGCGATGGATAAGCTGATAAAATCATGGCGGAATCGCAACTAAACTAAAGCCACTAAGACCAGGTTCGTAAGAACATTAGTTTTACCCGGACATTTATACGCATCCAAGACGTGAACATTGTGAGAGCTGGACAAGCGGAAAATAGATGCCGTAGAGATATGGTACTGGAGGAAAATGCTGGAAGTGCTATAGACAGAATTTCGTACAAACATCTCCATACTTCAAGAACTCGGTATCACGCAGCATCTATCAACCGTAGTACAGTCTCGAATTTTTGAAGTTCTTTGGCCATGTCTCGAGGCGAAACAATGAATCCATAGAGCGTTTGGTGATCCAGGGAAGTGTGGAAGGAAACAGGCCAAGTGGTAGATCATCCATGCGATGGGCTGATCAAATAAATTCAGCAGATGGAGACCCTTTACGTAAATGCACTAGGATGTCGGTCAATTGGTTAAGATGGCGAGAAATTGTGGGGAGAGTCACATCAACCACCAATGATGATGTAGCCTCATCATGACTACGAGCGCTCTGTCAAGAGCGACACGACTGAAAAAATACTGCATCATGTAAGAGTGTCATGTTATTTAATACCTTATATATCGGAATGCTCATTAATATCTAATATATTATATACCTGTTTTGACTGTAGTGGTCATGCGCTGTAAGAATATGTAGACGTCATAAAAGGGCTGGTCAGTCTTCAGTGAAAAACATAAAACAATAAGTAGAATATTTGTAATATAAATTAATGTCTACTGAATCGGTTCATAAGAATCTAGCAACTAAATTCGGGGTTTGAAATATACTCCTCAGAGCAAGGTTTTAAAATTGTATAAATTAGTTTCCATTATTTTTTATTGAGATTAATTTTATGATCACACTATATACCTTCCAGTAGATATTCTATTCAAACATTAGTCATTGCAATATATCATGCAATTTGTTACGGAATTTGCAAATAATGAAACTGAATCGCAATTATATACCTGGTTAAGTAACCATTTATATAACTTATTTTTAAATAACTCTTTATAAATCAACTACTCTTTTATTAATTGACGTAATTTTCAGTTTTATAAAAATTTAATCATAACTTTGCTGCTGTGACTAGTTTTAAATAAGTTAAAATGTTTCTCTTGAAAATTATTATATTATCCTTTGATGCAATATTTTCAGCTCGCCAAAATAGCCAAGTACATAGGGTACAATAAAGTTTCCAATGCCCTATTTGCATTATTTTCTATAGTGTGGATTGTTGCACGATTATATATATTTCCATTTTACATTATTTTAAGGTCAGGAATTTGTATAATATTTCTCTTCAAGTTTTCCTTACACTTTATCTTGATACCAATCTAACAGAAAAGGTTAATAGTTTAGTCATCTCTAGTAACATGTGATGTTACCTAATTTCGCATATCTTCCATATTTTGTGTCATCATTATTTCTAAGGGTGAGTTAATTGTTTTCTATAAATATAAGTTCTGACTCCTCTCCTAATTAAAATGGGGTGAAAAATAAGTTATAATATACTTGTGAATTTTTTTTTGAGATTTTGTGACTTCTTGGAAAAAATTTTCTTTTTACTGAATTTTGTGACTTCTTGAAAAAAACTTTCTTTGAAATCATGAAATAATAGTGTAATAAACTACTTTTTGCATGATTTAATATAACAATTTTTATAATTAGTAAAATTAAGAAGCTTGTTATGAATAGTAAAATAATAATTACTGATCTAACATAGAATAAACTCTAAATATACTCTAATATATAATCTTATTGTATGTTATAAACTTTGTTCGCAAATTCCTAATAACTATCATTTTTGTGTTCTAATAACTCAATAAAATCTTGTAAATGATTTCTCTATTCACTACTGCCGGTTTGTCAGGTATATGCAGGTAAGTTGATACTAGTAATTTGGATCCATCTATTTCCTCATTTATTCATATATAAAAATAAAGATACTTTTATTGCCAACCCGAAGGTATAAAGTCGTTTGAGAAAATTTTTTTATGAATCGCGGTTGCCAGGTTTTGAAATTTCAAAATTGGAACAAACGAAGGTGTATGAAAGAGAAACATTGCGTGTACTTTTCTGTGCAAAAAACTGAACGCAGAATAGCATCTATGCACGACGTACAGCTGGATAAAATGAGAGCGCCCACGCTCTTTTTTACGCGACAGAAAAAGACACCAATAAAAAATATCATTGCTTTGTTTTTGGAACTACGTGCGTATATTGTAATATTTATTTTGTTGAATTGTTTTTCTTCAAATAGTTATAAAAATTAGCAAAAATGTTTTTTGGATAACTCAAATGATCCTCTAATTCATTTTAGTGTCTAATTTATATATGTATATATATATATATATATATATAAATATATACACACACACACATATATATATATATATATATATATATATATATATATATATATATATATATAAATTGTTGATTGATTTTGAAATGTTGTATCTCGCTAGCAGATTCATGTACAAGCACATTTTTGTCGTAGGCAATTAAATATTCAACGAAAAATGGACACATACCAGTTAATGATAAATCTACTCTTCCAAACGTTATTCAAAATGAAAGTTGAATTAATGTAATTTTAAGATATCTTCATTTCTTTTAGCGAAACTATAAGAATAATCGTAAAACGTGACAAGACTTTTTTTAGTACTTTTTAGATCCCTAAAAGTATTTTTTACAAAATCTTTCGGTGTTTCAAAACTACTTTTAATTATTTTCATTAAAATATAAGCTTATTTGTAAAAATATTGATTCCACCTATTTTAAGTGATGGTTAAAAGAAAAATACCAAGTTTTTATTATTATTTTTTTTAACGGTTTTTCACTTCAAGTGAAAAAAATATGAATTTAAATATAACTTTCTTATTATCACAATTTATTTTTGCTTGACAAATTTCCCTTAATTTACGAAAAATTTCTTAAAAAAATCGATTTGAAATTATTTATTTATTTATTAACTTTTATGTATAGTACATAAAGCGGACTTATCCCTAAATTCTATTGATGAGGCTGTGCTCAGTTACATAATAAAATTTTATTTCTAGATGCTTCCAAGTACCTTTAGAGTCTATGAAAGTGTGATAATGTTGTATCAAAATTAGTGAATAGTAGCGCCATCTCTTATCGTTTTGTAGAAACTGTTTGTCTGTCTATGACAATTTGCAAAAATAAAAGACAGTCTATTGCGATAAAACGTGTTTTACTAGAGATTATGGGCGTACTCTGTGCTAAATTATCAGTTATTTTCGTGAAAATAGATAATTTGTGAAAGTTATATCGCGGAAACATGACTACGAACTATATTGCCAGTGTTCCTAAACTAAAAGGAAGAGAAAATTATGATGAGTGGAGCTTCGCGGCTGAAAATTTATTGGTTCTTGAAGGAATGGACAAGTACATCAAGCCAACGGCAAGTTTTGAAGTTAAGCCAGCAGACGACGCAAAAACGAAGGCAAAGCTAATATTGACTGTGGACCCATCGTTGTATGTGCATATTAAGAATACCAAGAGCGCAGCAGAATTATGGACTACATTGAAGACCATGTTTGATGACTCCGGTTTCTCACGCAAAATAACATTGCTGCGACATTTGATTTCTATTCGGCTAGATAATTGTGATTCAATGGCTACATATGTGACTCAAATGGTCGAGACAGCTCAACAGCACAGGTTTTACAATCACCGATGAATGGGTGGGTTCATTATTATTAGCAGGTGTGTTAGATCGTTATTCTCCCATGATAATGGCAATTGAACATTCGGGCATTTCGATAACTGCAGATGTCATAAAGTCGAAATTGCTCGACATGGAAGTGACCAGAGACAATGACGCAGGTGCTGCATTTGCAGCGCGAAATAATCATTCGTTCCATAAGTCAAAGAAAGGCAGTCCCGGTCCTTCAACGTCAGTATCAAACAAGAAAATGACAGCAGCAATGACAGATTCATCGAAAATAATTACATGCTACAAATGTAAAGAAAATGGTCATTATCGAAATCAGTGCCCTTTATTGAAGAAAAACAATAGTAGATATGTTTTTAATGTCGTTTTCCTGAATGGAAAGTTCACTAAAACTGAATGGTACGTGGATTCAGGCGCCAGCGCTCATATGACGGTGAACGAATCTTGGGTAAAAAACATGAACCGATCACCGTGTTTACCAGAAATAGTGGTTGCAAATGAATCTACAGTGCCAGTAGTTTGTTCCGGAGACATCGACATTGTTTCAGAACTGAAATTTGGAATTACAGTGAAGGATGTGCTGTGCGTTCCCAGTTTGACAACAAATTTATTATCCGTGAGTGAACTGATTAAAAATGGAAATAATGTGATATTTGATGAAAAACACTGCTACATTCGAGACAAGAATGATGTTTTGATTGCTACTGCCGACCTGTCAGATGGTGTATACAAGTTGAGGTTAGAAACACAGACTTGTATGTTGGCCGCACCAGCAGTTAGTGGAAATCTGTGGCACAGAAGATTAGCATACCTAAATAGTCAAGACATGAACAAGATGAGAAATATTGTGAATGGTTTGTCATATGAACAAAATTTTGACATAACCAAATATCAGTGTACAACTTGTTGCGAGGGAAAGCAAACAAGATTACCCTTTTCGCATGTTGGTGAGAGAAGCACAGAATTATTACAAAGAGTTCACACAGATATTTGTGGACCAATGGAAACCACGTCATTGAATGGTGCTCGATATTTCATACTGTTTGTAGACGACTTCAGTCGGATGACTTTTATATACTTTATCAAGAATAAAAGTGAGGCGCTCAGCAAATTCAAAGACTTCCAAACACTGGTTGAGAATCAGTTGAATAAGAAAATAAAGATGATACGTTCAGATAATGGACTTGAATTATGCAATAAGGAGTTTGATAATTATTTGAAACAAAAGGGTATAATTCATCAAAAATCAAATAATTACACGCCTGAACAGAACGGTTTATGTGAGCAAGCCAACCGTACAGTTGTGGAGAAGGCTAGATGTCTATTGTATGATGCAAAGCTGGATAAACGATTTTGGGCAGAGGCAGCTAACACTGCTGTCTATTTAAAGAATAGATCCGTTGCTTCAAGACTTCAGACAACTCCGTACAAATTGTGGTATGGGAAGAAACCAGATCTCAGTCACATCCGTTTATTTGGAAGTAAAGTCATGGTGCATATCCCCAAGGAACGTCGTTTGAAATGGGATAAGAAAGCCATGGAGCACATTTTAGTGGGATATAGTGAAGAGGTCAAGGGTTACCGGCTGTATAATCCTGCGAAGAAGAGTCTTCTTATAAGTAGAGATGTCATCGTGATGGAAAATGAATCAGAGCTCAAAGAAACTGGCAACAAGTCAGCTATCTGGATTCCTAACGAAGAGACACTTGAAGATAACATAGAAAAAGAGAGCACAGTTTCAGTGGGGGATAAATCGTCTCATATTTCAGAGACAGAAGACTGCCCATCAGATTATTCTTCAGTGTATGAGGAGAGTAATGAAACAATAACGGAAACTTCATCTCCAACCACAGACATATTAGACACAGAAGTCCAGACGACATCAACCCCAGAACAGACACCAGAATTACCTGAAAGGGTTCCAGGAAAGCAACTGAACGGTATGGTTTTACATGCCTTTCCAACACTGTTTCAGCATTAGAGGAGATAGTGTTCTCAGAGGCTCTTGCAGGGCCTGAGAGTGAACAGTGGAAGAATGCCATGGCCGACGAGCTGCAGTCTTTTGAGGACAGCGATGCATGGGAGCTCGTTGACAACTCCGGTGATGTGACAATTGTGAAGTGCAGGTGGATGCTTAACAAAAAGTTTGATGTGGACAATAATGTGCGGTTTCGGGCTAGATTGGTGGCAAAAGGTTTCTCGCAGAAACCTGGAATTGACTATACGGACACGTTCTCTCCCGTGGTTAGACATTCAACGCTCAGATTATTGTTTGCTCTCAGTGTTAAGATGAATATGAGTATTGATAATTTGGATGTTACTACAGCATTCTTAAACGGTTTTTTGAGAGAAACTATTTACTTGTCATTACCTGAAGGTTTTATGAACAAAAGTGGGGGAAAGGTTTTAAAATTGAAAAGAGCAATCTATGGGTTAAAACAGTCTTCCCTTGCGTGGTATGACAGAGTTAAAGATTTACTATGTAAATTAAATTTTAAAAACAGTCAGTATGAGCCTTGTTTGTTCACAAAAACTAAAGGTGAAGCTAAAATTATTGTGGCCTTATATGTGGATGACTTTTTAATTTTTTCGAATTGTCCTGTTGAAAGTAAAAAATTAAAAGATACTTTAGGATCAGAATTTAAGCTAAAAGATTTAGGACCTGTAAGGCAATACTTAGGCATGAGAATAAATGTTAGTAAAAATGTAATTACTGTAGATCAGCAGCAGTATATTGATCAGCTATTAACTAGGTTCAATATGTTGGATTGTAAAAAGCAATAAAACACCAATAGAGTGTAAATTAAATTTAGAGAAACCTGATAAATGTGTACCTGATGTTCCATATCAGAAGTTAATTGGATCATTAATGTATTTGGCAGTATTAACCAGGCCTGACATTTCCTTTTCTGTTAGCTATTTGAGCCAATTTAACAGTTGCTATGATCTTACACATTGGCATTATGCTAAACGCATTCTTAAATATTTGCAATGTACAAAAACTTACTGTTTAAAATATTTTAAGGGCGGTAGCAAGTTAGAGGGCTTTGTAGGTTGGGCCAGCGATGCCATAGATAGGAAGTCCTACACGGGCTTTTGCTTTACTATGTCGGGATCTGCCATTTCATGGCAAAGCAGAAAGCAAAAGTCCGTATCGCTCTCTAGTACAGAGGCAGAATATACTGCTTTGTCTGAGGCAGCTCGCGAAGGAGTGTATTTGAGAAACCTGTTACATGAAATAACTGGTAACTTATCTGTAATACAGATCTACTGTGACAATCAGAGTGCTTTAAAGTTGTCATTGAGTAACCAAAGTCACAACAGATCAAAACACATAGATGTGAGATTCCATTATGTAAGAGATGTTGTTAAAAATAAATATATTAAAGTTATGTACTTGTGTAGTGAGGAAATGCCTGCCGATTTACTTACCAAAGGACTGTGTACTATTAAGCATTATAAGTTTATGTGTAAATTGGGAATTGTACTTAAATAAAATTGTTGTTTATTTTGATAAGGGGGGGGTGTGATAATGTTGTATCAAAATATGTAATTAGTGAATAGTAGCGCCATCTCTTATCGTTTTGTAGAAACTATGACAATTTGCAAAAATAAAAGACAGTCTATTGCGCTAAAACGTGTTTTACTAGAGAAAGCTCAAAATGTTTGGATTCTGGTGCACGTTCAAGTAAAATAGTTACTGAAGAAACTGAGAAGAATTTCGATGCAAGTTCACTTTTTGTGATTTGATTCTCTAAAAAATAGGAAATAATTAATTAGGTGCATTTGCTTGTTTTAATGAAAGTATGCCAAACACCCCAAAATGATCAAACCGTTATTTTCAAAGTTATTTCATCTCTAACGTATTTATTTGGACTTTAACATGGCTTGGAACGTTTTATATATTTTCGTGCTATTATTTTTTGTAGGCGGTTTTTAAAAAAAAAATATATGCTTCAGGTGCCGTCGTCCACGTCAACAGTATTTACTTCTAGTAACTAATGTCTTAGTTACTGGAAGTAAATACTGTATTTCTATTTTGTGCCCGAAAAAAGAAAAGAAATCTAGAGAGCAGATATTTAATCTTGTAATTCCTTAATTTGAACAATTTATAATTCTAAAAATAATGGCAACAAGTTCAAATGATTCTCATGTCTTTTCGAAACTTGAATATCAAAGTATTGCTTATTGCTAGCCTTGTTATGCTACGTAACAGATAAAAGGAAGGCGGTTCATAGAAAAAACAAACTGATTCCATTTAGTATAAAAGTAGATAGTTACATAAATTGACTCACGAGTTTATTGTAAGTTTCATTACAAAATAAATAATTTAAATTAACAATGTTATAAACTTTTCCCAGTTATTTTCAAAGCAAAAAGCTTTATTTTTTAGAGTTTGGAGACAGAGCAATTGACTTTGATGATGTAGAAAATCGCCGATCCAAAGAAATGGAAACCATTATTAAAAACGTTGGGTAACTCTATTGAAGAGTATATTGGGCCGTGTAATCAAAAAGTTGCGTAAAAGATAGATGCTGATGTTTCAATAATGGCCAATAATACTAAATTTTTGGAGACGGAAAATAAAAGAAATGAAGATATAGCCTATCGTCTGAGAAACTGCACAAAAATATCGATCACAAACCTCTATATAGTCATATAACTATTGATTACGTAGTTCGCAGGAAATGTGAAATTCCAACAATATTGTCCGAGTTAATGAAAAACTCATTGTAGGATCTAGAATTTCAAACAAAGATTCAAACAACACCACTGTAAAAATAATACCACTATTTAGTGATATAATTTACGCGGTGACAAGGGGTGGATATAATCCAGCAAAAAATTTAACCCTTGACCTGGCAGTGAAGTCTTTAAAAAATTCTAGGTAAGTAATAATAGTAATCAATAGATATGAATGTACGATTGGTTACAACTTGGCTAAGAACTTGAGACAGAAATTACTTACGCAGAGATCCAAGATAATCAAGTAAAAGCAACCGATATCGCTACAGTTAATTAACACGGTAATCATATAGCGTTCGATAATTTTTTCTAACCATTTCATTGATACGCCTTTCGGAAAAAATGGTATGCATGACGCAGTTTGAATTATTCACCAGTTTCTTCGTACAGGAAATGAAGATTATGATGATATTAAAGCATTGCCTTCCTCAACCTCTCTATTTGATAACAATGAAGAGGAACAGAGACCTTTTACATTAAAAGAAGATGTTTCAATGAAATTTAATGAGAGTTCTACCATATTACTCAAAGCCGACAGCAGGGTATAGCTGCTTATCGTAGATCAGAATACACACCAAAGATTAGTGTGTGCTCATACAAGTATTCAAATGCTCAACTGTTAAAACACTGATTAAATCTTAAAAAAAAACAAACAGTATGAAAAAATCTTTTTAACCAGTTCCAACTTTATTAGCCTTTGGTTACAGAATTTGGACGAAATGCATTTGGAATTAGACTTACTAAAGCTAATTTCACTAGATCACATCTTGACTTGTCACTAGAATAGTCCATCTACACTGATGACAACAATCGATTGGCTAATAAACCTGCGGAATAGAGGTGGACTCAGTTACAGAATGAAGATAAAACGATTAACAATTGTCAAAAAAAATCTTGGCTCGTTACTGAAAGATGATACTCACATTCTTTTCAAAAAAATGTGAAGTATCGTCCGGTATCGGTAAAAACCGATAGATTCATTTGATGACACTATTAAAAAAAATATTTTATTCAGCATTTCAACGGAAAAAGCAGTATCCAAAAATGTTGCTGACTTTCTGCTTAATGTTAGTACAGTTGGCAATCAATAAAATACAATTTATTTCCTGAAAGTTGCTCAGTTTCTGGTAGACTTGAAAAACCAATACCACGGAATAAAATCTTAAATTCCGCTTCTCAATGCGTCACGAAAGTTCTAATGAATAAAAATAAAAATAAGAAGCTATTACTGAAGATGAGCCGAGACATTTTGGTTGACTTACTCGTAATTAGTATTAACAAAAAAATTAATTTAAAATATTGTTTGACTTATCCAATGGCATAAATCTCGCCTGCTCTATTCTCGTGTGCTGGTGAAATATTTAAAACAGACGAGTCGACTTTAGCCAACATAAATCGATTCAGAAATAAAATAAAGGTTTTACTACTTGCACTTGATCGGATCCTCTATGCCACTAAGATTTGATAAAATTGTCAAATCTATACTCATAGAACTTTGCTCAATAAATACTACGCAAATATATATTGCTTTTGATCTCTCTTCAACGCTACTGACCAACATTTTGAAGTGTGCAATATTCTGCATAAAATTTCAGGGCCTCAATAAACTAAACTTATAATTTTTTTTAAAGTCTTAAAAGTTGTGTTAAATACATTTCTTAATTAATTACTAAAAGAACAAAAATTTGGCAACAAAAAAGAAAATTTTTAGTAGTTCATTATTAGCGTTACTCTTATAGAGCACAGCAAAGTATGCATCATAAAAAGCAAAGAAGCTGATTATATATGTTATCACAAAGAGGCGGATACGAGAATTATATATCACGCTCACAGAGTGTCATTAGGCAGAAGAATCCATATATTAACATAATAATCTGTCGTCAAAAAGTCTCACAAAGTAGAGATTGTCGCCAAAGAATTTTAAAATGTTAGATTACTGAATGAATTTTGGTAACAGTTATTCCATTATAAAAACTCATTCATACTTAAATAATTTTTATTGAAATACGGTCGAATTTTGAACACTACGCAACCACTAGTTTTAATAAAAGAACGAAAATTTTAATAATTTTACTAGGTAATGTGCATAAATTTTCACAACCTCAAATTTAGCTAGCAGGTTCAGCAACTAAGAAAAGTGAAAATAAAAACATAATTTATATTATTTGCACTGAGTTGCCATTGAACTTAAGATCCACGTTATGCCAAAGCCTACTAGTTTTCCACGCGTTTACAGTTTGTGATTACATGGCTACTTTCTATCACAAAGGAAAAGTTAGACCTTTAAATTTTTTTCAGAGAACGAGATGTATCAAAGAATTTTTGAGTCATTAACTAACGAAGCCGATATTTACATGGATGTTGTTCAAGAATTTATTGCCGCTGCATATGTTATCCAAACACAGCATCAGGGTAAATGACGTGAGATATTTCATTTTTTAAAAAAATAATATTCTGCTCGAGAAAGCAGTTAACAATTTACCAACATGGTGAATATCACTTTAATAATTAACGTTAATTTTATGCGGTTGAACGCTACGAATTCTAATAGGGTATTTGTCTATATTTCATATTATTAAAATAGAATAAATAATAACATTAAAACGGTTAAAATAAATATATCATAAGTAGGACTTTTCATTACGAAGTCATAACTATTTAAAAACTGACGAACCGTGATTCTCGCGAAAACGCCCTATACAAAACACAATTAGCTTATCACGTCACTGGCCAGTTATTTAGTATTAATTATAAGGGAGTTTATTAAATATTTTAGTCTCTCGTTAAATATTTCGTTCAAGATATATATTGCACATTGTAATTTTCTCATTTTTTTTGCGTAGCAACTAAATTCATAATACCTTTTCAATTTATTGAACAAAAAGTTAACACTTTTTTCTATTTTGAATGTTTATTTCTGCTATTTAGATTTAGTTGTTCATTACATGTATTATTTCTTATATAACAAAGTTTTTTAAACCTATTCTACAGTTCACAATTAAATGAAACTATGTGATGTAGTATTATTTCTACTTTCTTTAATTTCTTTAACCACGACCTAGGTTTCGTTGTATTACAACAACTTCAGGTGGGCCAATATCCCACCATCTTTGCCAATATCCCACCTAAAGATGTAATACAACGAAACCTAGGTCGTGGTTAAAGAAATTAAAGAAAGTAGAAATAATACTACATCACGTAGTTTCATTTAAATGTGAATAATGAATTTCTACAAAATTAACGCCAAATATATTCAATATCCTATTCTACAGTCTTAAAATAATTAAAAAAAAAAATTTGCCTTCAGTTCAATACCCTATTGAATAGAACTGTGTTCTGAAAACTGCAGTTGCTTTTTAGATGGTTATTTGAAATCAACTAGGTTTTTTGAAATCGAAATATCTTTACAAGAAACGATATCACGCAATTGACTGATAGAGATAACAATGACAATTTTTCATAATTTATTGATAATCATCAAATTTTAGATGAATCTGACGCTGAAAAACATTTGGTGACCGAACAATTTTCTTATTAAAAAATTTCGATAATAATATTGCGTATTAATAATATGTCATCGTTTTTAAAATTTCTTTTATTTTTTTCTTCCTTTCTTTGGTTTCTTATAAAATAGAAGAAAAATTAAAGATATATTTAATATTATAATTTTGATATATTTTTTTTAATGTTATATAATTAATTTAAAGCAAATAAAAATATATTGTCATTCGCTACAAGATTGCTCTCTTCCGCATTGAATAATGTTTCTCCGCCGCGTACTTTTGTTTGCCCCAATTTTTAAATTTCAAAATCAGGCAACCTTGATTAATGAACAGTTTTTCGCAGGCAACCTTATACTAGTTACTACCGTGTTTGAAATAAAATAATGTTTATTTTGATATATGATTAAACGAGCAAGCAAATGGGTGCAAATTACTAGTATCAATTTATATGGATATACCCGACGATTCGGCAGTAACGAACAAACAATATAAGCAATCTAACTTTTGCGTATTCTGTATAACTTTTACTTTCCATTGGTAATCCGTTCATTTGTAAGCAAGTGAATTTAATTAAAAAAAATAATCATGATGATGAGCAGCCTTAACCACGTTTTTATAAGCAACCCATTTGCGATATATTTGTTTACTTATTATGTTTTATAAAAAATAATTTTCATACTGCAAACAAATCGACAACAGGACGACCTTAATTGGGATCTCAAATTTTATAGATGGTATAATGCAAACAACATATGTTTATTATATTTATAACATCTAGGATATCAATCCATATCTATATTTTGCATCAATTTCCAGGATGCTCATATGGGTGCCTGTACCTTACCCCGGATTGCGTATATTTGCATGTGGGCTTGTAGGTATGTTATTTATACATATCTACTGGACAAGTCAAATCCTCCGGCTCTTTTGCAAGATATTCTTCATCGGTAAGGTAATACATAGTTTTGTAAATGGTTTAAATGCTGACAATCAGTCGGCTCAATTGATATTTGTTGTCTTAAAATAGTGTCGAAAAATATAACCAATTTTACATCAGGGAGATAAGTATTGTGATAGGCAAGTTTCGTCTAAGGAGCAACCTATTAACTTTCTTAAGATATAAAGACCTAAAAAATCTGTTTTTAATTATTAATACCGATTTTTTTTTATTTAATATAGTGGAATTATATTTTCAGATATTTACTCGATAAAATAGGTACTTGCTTATTTAATAATGTGATTAGACATATAATTATTTTTCACGCTTAATTTGTTTTACGCACACTGCTTTTAATAACCAGCCCATTCTTGTTCTTAATATATTTATTGTTTATTTATGTTTATGCCCCTCTGTTTTATTTTATTACACATAGGTAATTTTTAAATAAATATATGAAATGATATGACTTGACTTTTTCCCATTTTGACGTAATGCGTATTATAACTAAAGTGATTTATTAACGTTGGCAATAGATGTACCTGTAAAATATAAACACTTTTGCTTTTGAATTTTAGAAAATTACCAAAAAAACATTTTTTTCCCATAAAAAGTGATAATTTGATTGACCCGTTTTGTATGCGGGTGAGAAAACATTTCGATGAATTTTAAAAATTTGCAAGTCACGCTCATTTAATAACATGAATAAGTTTACCTCTAACGGAAATCACTTTAGCCATTATACAATTTTATGTAGGCTGTGTATTTATTGCTTAGCAACGTAACAATTCTACGTAAATCAAAGAATCAAAGTTCAAGTCATAGTTTGCAAGAAATTGCGGTAATAAAAGCAACAAACTTGAAATCACTATTTTGGTATTGCCTTCGCAAAATTAGCTTTTTTAAGCACATCAAAATTTGTTGTAGTTCGTGACAGAAACACATAACTCTTTTTTTCTACATGACTCAAAAGTCTGTCAGATATTAGTTATAATTTAGTAAGAACCTCAAAATCTCTTCCAAAGAAAAAGTTTTCAAATAGTAAAAATGTCATCAAATTTATGGACAGACAAAAGTTTGCTTGAGTTTCACTCAAAATTTTTCAATTAATGTGTAATTAAATACACAGACTAAATTATAATCTCACGAATTAAATTATTTCCAATTATTTCTTTCATAATACAGCATGAGAGCAGAAAACAGCCAAAATCAGAGCATTACGAAATCAATTCTATAATAAATGTTCAACATCATGCAAATCACAGGTGATTACTTATTTTACGATTTTTGAAAATAGAAGATATCATAAGTCATTTGAATTCTAGTAAACAATATTATGTTCAAAAATAAAATATAAAAACAATTTTATTCGAAATAAAAAGAAGAAAACAATTGTTATATTATATTAAATAGATAGATTGGTTTAAAATTTTGTAGAAAAATACTGCCAAGAAATAATGTGTCTGGGACTGGTGACTGTTAAAACTAATGTAAAATTAAGTGAATGGCCCAGATTGAGTTAAATCTGGAATAATATAATATGAGCTCGAATATAAATAGGAACTGGCATGATAATAAACGATGTTATGGGAGATCATCAAGGTTTGGATATGTTTTGCCAAGGTATGGTTAAAGCTCCTTACCTTAATTCAATAGAATAAAATTATAAACTGAATTAAAAAACTTTAATTACTAATACAATGATAAGTCAAAGCTTTCGTATATATTATTTTTCAATAAATAATACAGTAATCTGTGGTAAATTATTGTTATTGTTTTTAATGTCAAGTTTCTAAGATTCCATTTTATGACAATGATCTGGAATAATCTTGAAATTAATATTGGTTATTTATAACTCACATATACTTTTAATAAATGTAAAAACTAATTTGGTATTTATAATTAACCTTAATAGCATGTATGTGAAACTTGGTGGAAGAATATGGACATAGAAAAAAGTTTGAATAAATGTCTTTAGCATGAAATAATGGTTGTCGTGTATTTTTCACTTCAAAAGATACTTAATATATTTGGCGTTAATTTTGTAGAAATTCATTATTCACAATTAAATGAAACTACATGATGTAGTATTATTTCTACTTTCTTTAATTTCTTTAACCACGACCTAGGTTTCGTTGTTTTACAACATCTTCAGGTGGGATATTGGCAAAGATGGTGGGATATTGGCCCACCTGAAGATGTTGTAATTCAACGAAACCTAGGTCGTGGTTAAAGAAATTAAAGAAAGTAGAAATAATACTACATCACGTTGTTTCATTTAATTTCAAAAGATACATTATGTTTTGAGAGTTTGAATAATATTTTTGAACCTCTTAATACTTTAGATTAAGTTTGAATTTTATTCAAGACATTCTTTTTACATTATTGTTGAAATGTTTAGTCAAAAAATGAGAAACTCAATTGTGAAGCTTCAGTCGGACATCAAAACACTATGAAATCTTACAGCATTTTAATGTAACTAGCTTGACCCGTGCAAAGTCTTCGCATTATTTATTCCATTATGAAGCTCAGATGACAGATCAAACAAATATTTTACTAAAATTGACATATAGAGGCGCAAGTATCAAAAGCATTGAGCTAAAGCGCCACTTTATTTATACGTGAGTGAATTTGAAATTAAACAAAAATTTTACCGACCGTCAATCATATTGACGTTGAGCCGTTAGATGGCAGCATTGCTGTTTTGTGTATATAATTTTAATAATTAATTAATTTGCAAAAACAATAGCAATAATAATTTTTTTAGTTGTGGATGCCGGTAGAGCAAGCAATTATCTATAAAATGATATATAATTTATGTGGATTAGTTGTGAGGTTTTTCTAAAAAAGGAGAGTAACATCTTAACCTTAGCGTATTAATATATATGATGATGATGATGATATAATGTAATTTAGTATGCATAGTACCATATATCAGTTGGCAATTTGGTTCAACAAATTCTATTAGTTATTATTAAAAAGTTAGTCGTTTTTGTATGAATCCTATATGACGTACTCAAGAGTATAGCTACTGTCGAACAACAAAAGGGTACATAATCTTACAGTATTGCGACGTGATATGACGTAATTTAGTATGCATTGAGCTATCTATTCATTGACATGAGAAACGTTTTTATAGAATATTAGTTTTAGAGATACAACTACACAGCTAGTAGGAAACGCAGTATTTTCAAAATAAAAAAAAGTAAAAATAAATAAACAATAATAGTTAAAGTTCACTCCTAGTAGAGATTTCACAACTATAGTGTTTTCCACTTAATTACAAAAACGAGTCTGAAAAATACAGTCCACTAAGTTATTACTTGATACTTATAAAGTATAAATTTTACGAAACAAAAAAATAATGTGAAACTACATTGCTTTACTTCTATAGGCGATATTTACTTAATCTCAAGAATTTTGTCGAGAAATGTTTTTGTGTTGAATACCATAATCATAACGACAAAAGTAATTTTTTCAATGGTGCGAGTATTTTTGGTTTATTACGAAGTTGCATAGCATCATGGGCATTTTTCTTCAAAAAATTTTCAAATGTTTTGTAATTTTTGTAAGCAAATATTTGGTTTTAGACTTGTTTATATTGTTTATAAATTGATTTAAACAAAATATTTATCGTACTATTATACCAACAATTTTAGCCATTAAATGATTTTAGTATAATTCTGTTATGTTATCGATTTTCTTTTTACTACAATTTTTATACATTTTGAAGAAATAAGTACTATTTTCTGTCGTTTATGATATTACGTATGTAGTTTTAGCAACATGTAGTTTTCGCACATTGTATATATAGAGAATATCACTTTACACCAATTAATATTTTAAACTTTATATATTTCAGGAAAGTGGAATAGTCTTTATATAGACATCTCAACGTACTCGAATGAAACGTCGTAAATTATTTTTAACACCGTATCTATTATTTTAAAAAAGAATAAACGTTTGAAAGAAGACTGTTGTTTGCTTTTCGTTAAATTATTTCTCATATGCCCATAAGATAACTCCATTAAATGATAAACTATTCTACAATCGTTTAAAGTCATACGAGATCTCAGTATGCTAGATGTTTACTACTGTACCACCATCATATTAGGCATGTAGTTTTAGATACATGTAGTTTTCCCACATCGTTTGTATTAGATATTATTAGTTTACACCAAGTAATATTTTAAACTTTATATATTGAAGGAAAGTGGAATTGTCTTCATGTAGACAGCATGACATATTCTAATGGAATTCCGTAAATTATTCATAACACCGTGTCTATTATTATAATAAAAGAATAAATATTTGAAAGAAGACTCTTGTTTATTTTCTGTTAAATTATTTTGCATATGTCCATAAGTTAATTCCATGAAATATATTCTACGATTACTTAAAGCTATACGAGATCTCAATATGCTAGATGTTTACTACTGTACCAAAAAGATACAGTAAATGCTAACTAGCTCTCTTTCTAAAATTTAGATTATTCATTTTCAGATATATAATATTGGTAACGATTCATTATAATCTATAAAAGATTGAAAATCTAGGTATAGTGACCGATTGTAAGTGTTCCTTGTATATAGGAATCAAATTTTCTTTGCTCGTCTGTAGAAAATATACACTAAACATATTGAATGTTGCGCTGATCTTACTCGGTACTTCCAAGGCTATAATGTGAATTTATTATATATATACTATTTAATATAATTTATATTATACACCAATATGTAGTGTATTTGATTTATTGCGTATCAGCTGTTATCCTTGGGGTGCCGAAATTAGTTTGTTTGTTTACGCATGATATATGTATTTGGAATGCATTAATATTGTAGAAACTTCCCGTAACGCACAAAGATAACAAAATGCCGAGCTAGTGAAATTAAGGCCCACGTAAAAGGAAATTGAGAAAATAGTAAAAATAAGAATACATGGCGCTATCGTAAAACATTACATGAAAAAAAAACAAAAAACGTAGGCAGACCAAAATAATAGAAGCCGTATCAAAAATATAGTGACTTATTGCGGAAACAGTACAGGTTTACCCCTGTTAGAATTAATTTAAGTTTAATAGTTTTTAGCTATTAACATCTTAAGAAGTTAAGGCAGGACAGCGAAAGAATAGTATAGAATTATTAAAGAAATTAGGATAAGAATTCATTTTTATAGATTTTTAAATGCATTTTTGATGTCAAAATATTTAGGTCGATTGGATCTATAAAAGCTTTTATCGAGATTTAAAACGCAATCCAAACCTTATTACACGATATATTTGGATATAATAAAGTTCTAGAATATGTAATATTAATTAAATTAGTTATTATACAAGTTTTTTGCTTTTAATAAGCTGCGAATGATGTAGCTTTCACTGAGTTGAGAACTCATTCAACTCGAAATTTGAGCTCTTGTTATCATGTTCTGCTTGTAAAGACGAATTGTGGGCATTAATTCTTTCTCAACTCCTTACTAAGTAAGATGTTTTTTTACGTTTTTTCCTCCATATTTTTTCTCCCAAAAAAGAAACTAAAAATTCAAATTGTTGTAAAACGTGCCTTGCAAATTATTAATGAAAGGTTTGCTAACATGAAGTATGTATTCAATATAAAATAACTTTTTTAATTTATTTAATTATAATCCATGGAAAAAATTAAAATACTAATGTATACATATAATAATATTTTATAAACCTAGTTTACATTCCTTACAAATATAATTTTTTAAATTTTATTTACTAGTGATATAGAACTACTCCGTGTAAGTCCAAGTAAAAGGTAATCGCTGATTCGTCGACTGCAGTTCCGGCGGAATTCTTTTCCAATGCGCAGGAGTGTACGGTCTCATTCAAAATGATTGGACATATAAAGCATAAAACTACAAATATCATAAAATGTACGTGTTTAAATTCCGTGTAATCAAAGATCATTTAATTCACATCGTATATTCAAAACGAGAACTTACTTACTGCATTTACAAAAATATGAAATTTAGAGTAGAAATACATCTAGCCGGGAAATAATTTCATAATATATTGCCACATTACGAAGATTATTAAAATATGAATAATTTCGTTGTAAAACTTATGTAAAAATGTGTGAAAGGCAATCACTAAATTTTGAAATGGAAGAAATAGGGTTTGTGTTCTTTGAACATAACCCCTGCACCAGGACGAATTATGTAGCTCGCCCTTTCAGTGTTAAATTTATCTTGTTCAAATTTGTTTAATTTTCAGTCAAAATCATTCCAGCTTTATTACAAGATTCAGGTAGTGTGACGCGTCCACGATTTTGTGATTTTCCAATAAACTATGATCAAGATGCTACTTTGGCTTATGAAATCAACAAATATTTCAGCTCATTGGCTATAAAAACAAATTAATATGTGTTAAATGCTAATTCAACCAGTACTTCTCTTTGGCAACAAAAACTGGACATTGAGCAAGTATATTCAAAACAGACTACTAATTTTTGAGAGAAAGATACTACGCAAAATCTTTGGTGCTGTCCATAAAAATAAGGTTGGCGAATCCTTTACAGTCACGGAATTTATAATCGATATAAACAACCAGATATTTTTGAAGTCACCAAATCAAACAGAATAAGGTACTTTCGACACTTATTTAGATTAGAGGATAACTACCTGACCAAGCTAATAACTCTCAACAAGCCAGTGATTATTAGGAAACGAGGAAGACCTGCTCTTAGATAGCTTGATAACATCGAGAAAGACTTAAAATTATCAAAGGTTACCAACTGGAAATATAAAACATCTGATAGACTCTGACGGAAAAAAGCTCATTGGGAGGGGCTTGGCCTGATTTAGGCTGTAGTGCCAAGAAGAAGAAGAAAAATAAACTATAAATATGCTAATACATTTTAGACCAACGAAACAATATTTACATCTGTAGGACTTTACAATATCCATGACATATATTAGTCGAGCTACAGTAATTTCCATGTTATTACAGATCATTCTCACCACGTGCACTTTAATTTAATTTTGTCAGGTAAAAATTCATCAAAATTACAACAAGAGGACATCATTTGACCAAAAGCCATAAAACTGGGAGCACTTGGCTCAGATTTGTTAGAAGAAGTATCGATTACCTACATAAACAATATTTTTTTCTAAAATTATTTTGCTCCAGAGCATTATGTGAGATTCGTAATTATTTTAAGGGCAATGAAAATGGTGTAAATAATTCTCCTTGGTCTACGAGGCCACTAGAGTTTCATTTAAGGAGCAAGGTAAAAAGATTTGTTTACTAATAAATAGTAATATTTTAAAAAAATATAATGATTTTGACAGTACTGAATTAAACAATGACGTTACGTTATCCAGAATGAATATTAATGTGCGAAGACGTGCTCGTCTCTGCATGGAAAGAAACGAACTCTATCTTAAATGGCCGGCAATTGAAATTGTTTTTTTTTTATTCTAATGTAATTTATTGTTGATTATAATATTTTGCAGACGCTAAAATGCTAAAATAATATTTTTGTCATGAACAAATATTTAAATACTAAATTAAGAAGCATTTTACCGATAATAAATAATGGTAGTAAATCGGTAATCGAGAAAAACGTAATATTACTAAGTGTCGGCCTTTGCATTTTGATGATTCTAATCTCATTAAAGGAAGAAGGGAAAGTTGAAAACTTCATAAGTGAAACTAGCCGCCAAATAGGATTTTCATAATTTACTTAATTTAATTATTGTTAGCAAATTAATTTGAATTTTTATTATTAGTTAAAATTTACTTTATTGCAATTTGTTTTTTTTTTCAAATATAATTAAAACAATAACATGAAAATGTTCTATTCACTTGTTTTATAAAATCTGTAATTGTTACTAAGGTTTCTTATCATGGGTACATTTCATAAAACATATTATTAAAAACAGTTGACCGTTTCTTTTGGGAATGGACGTTAACGATTTTATCAAATGTGAAATTTTAGACAAAAATTATTTAAAAAGCCACAGCTAATAGCCCACCTGAAGATGTTGTAATACAACGAAACCTAGGTCGTGGTAAAGAACTCAAAGAAAGTAGAAATAATACTACATTACGTAGTTTCATTGAATTGTGAATAATGAATTTCTACAAAATTAACGCGAAAAATATTAAAAAACCTGATCATGTTGAAAAGGGAAAGACATGTGACTTGAAAACGAGTGTCAAAAATAAGGTGGTATCATAATTACGCGCGGTAAAGTAATAATTGTGGATACGTCTGATGGATATCGCTTGTAAAGAAGTGCAAAAATGATGAAAATATATAAATTAAAATTTTGGTACCATTGAAGTGAAATCCAAACAATGTCACTCCGAATAAAAACAAGGGAAAACAATTTCTCTAAGTTAAAAACAGTTAAGAGAAGGAAACCTTATTACTTTTGGAATGATAGATGAGGAAAAATTTACGAAAGAATAAAAAAACTTAATATTGGAAATCGTCACTATGACTACAAAGATTAACGAACCCAAAAAAGACGGGTAATAGGGAAAAAGGTTGTTACACTAGGATCACTAAAATTAAAATCCAAGAATGCTTTAGAGAAATCCAATATCCATGTTAAACTATTTATGATATGCTTACATATATATTTAGCCATCTATTTTATTCTGTATTGTTTTCAAAAGTTTATCAATAATAAAAAAAAACAACTGCAAGAACAAGAGAAAAAGTTATGGAAGAATACGTTCATTATATATATCAACTCCTTAATAATGAACAATCAAATAAAATGTAAAAAAGAACACATAATAAAACGTAAGTGAACAGAGATTCCTAAATATTAGATATTAATTCATGAAAAAACATCGTATAAAATTCATAATTAAAAGACATAAAGAAGCCAGGTATTAAATATATTATTATACACATTTACTAAATAATGTAAGAAAAAAACTGTAATGCAAATAAGAAACTAATAGTAACTAAAATGGTCTAGTCATCCGAGTAGCACGTAATAATACATTTTTTTATTAAAAACCGATTTAAATTCTTCGAACCGGTCATTTACCGAGAGAAACATTAATAAAAATATTGATTATTCATCGTTCCTCCCATTTCAAATGTTCAAATATCAATTGAAATTCTACAGTAGATTTGAACTGTTCTGTTCTTGACAGCCTCCACGTGGTCTAGTGCCATCTACCTTTCCTTGCACAACAAGCGGCTATATAGAGCTACTTTCTCTATAAGTAAAGTGACCAATAAATGTAAGCACCTGAATCTGAATGAGATATAAGTTACTTGATTCCAAATTCTTAAAGTACAGAAACATTTGTGCGGAACTCCGCCCACGATTCTCCAAGCATATTTCTCTAGCACTTTACCCGCAGAACATCTAATTTCCTTCTCAAATATCCGTCTATGTCTCTGAAAATGATAAGATAACACTCATAGTAACTTTAAATTCAAGGGCATTGGTAAGTTAAAAAGCATTAATTGAAGTAACATAATTGTAAAAATATAAAAACCGAAGTATCTTATATTCATCATATCTGTAGATGCGGCAAAATTTCGGAAAGTTTAACGTTAGATTTTGCATAATGAATATTCATTTTTACAGTGTACATGGTAAATATTAAGATTTTGATCGAGAGTCATTGGTTGGATGTAATTTGAGATTGATTTATCAATTCATTTGCTGCTAAGGTATTTCGCTTTCATTAGTCGATTCATGATTGGGATGAACATTTTTGTGACCACCATAATCAAACGCTGGATGACTAGGATCAGAGTACTCGATAAGATAAATTAAGTGAATCCAAACTAGATTCGATCACGTTGCGATATTGGCGAATACCAGTGATCACCATCCAGATCTATCAATACACTTTGAATATCACGTACAACATAACACTCATCGAGATATATGAAATGAATCCAAACTCAAAGCGGTCACATTTTATCACTATGGAGTTCCAGTGATCACCCTCCAGTTTCGTCATTAGACAGTAGATACTACCTAGGATCAGAGACTCAACAAAATAAATCAAGGGAGACCAAAACTGGATGAGATTACATTGTGTCATTATGGAGTTTAGGTGATGTCCGACTTCATCATCAGACACTGGACGCTTCTTAGTATATTTTCATAATATACTGTATTTGAAACAGTAGCTATGTTATTTCTAGTTTGAAATATTGTGAGGAAATAAACTTTTGAGATGAAAATAATTTTGATTCCATATCTTTAACTTAGAAAATAGTGTATGATTAGAAATATCATAATTTCATTTTAAATAACGTCAAAAATATTCCAAGATTCACACTTATTTTTTTTGACTTGGAACTTCAGTTCTTTACCACTGTGCCTTTGACTATTCATGTAACTTTGTTCTATATGAAATGTAAATCGTAATTTCTGTGAAATAATATGAAGCATTCTTTTTCATAAATATATATACATATTTATTAAAAAATAAAATACTTTATTAGATATCGAATAAATGTATAAATAAATTTGACTATCATAGATAAAACCATAGCAAAATCAATTAAAATATTTTTTAAATTAAAAAAAACGCTCATTTTTTCACCTAAAACAAACGGTCTAGTAAGATTGTTCTTTTCGCAAAAACGACATGAATTTTCTGCGAATTCGGCGTGAATGTTATACCGATAACGATGAAAAAAATAAGCAATACCAGCAATTTTGGTCTCCAGAGATATTTTCCATAAATACCTACCGCTCGGCAGCATTGATTATCGATCGCACCATACAATGATGCTATTATTAACACAATACGCTTCATTAGTTTCGTGAGAAATTTCATTTAATATTGGAAAGGGGTCATTAAATCACTGATTCTAATTCATCTACTCATTGACATAACTTCGCCTCATCTAAGGTTTGATGTCTGATATCGGTTTAATTTGCTTAATTAATATTTTTCTCTCTATGATGATATAGCTCTGAATCTCATTTGAAATGGGCAGTTGTTTAAATGTTTTCTAAAGTCAATTACTTTAGAATACCCATATTTTATATATTTTTTTAAATAATTATCATCAATATTTTTTTAATTAGTACCATTCCACACTTTACTGCTTTCGTACCCGCAACTTTCGAATTACAACCAATAAAACTGCAAATAAAGAAAATTGCGCTCCTATGCTGGGAATTATAACTAGGCCTGAAGCTAGGAGTAGAGAAAGTAAATCCTAAATTATTAATTGTAAAATTAACAAAAACTGTCCTATCAGGCGTAGCATAGTGTAATTGGTAAGCGCAATTGAAATTCTGCACACGCGTGTTTTACTTATTTAAGAAACCTTTTATAAGTTGTTGCTCCGTATCTTATTTCAATTAAAATATTTTTCGATAAATTTTTTTCAGTATTTCCAATTTTGAATAATTTAAAAAGCATTATACACTTTTGACTATTATATCATCATGTTGTATTAGCACCTAAAAAAAGGTGAAATCGAAAATCTTTCAGAATCAGAAAACGGAGTCCGTGCAATATATGCATTTGTAGTCAAGTGGTTATTGGAAATATTTGAAAACCTGCTTTATATTTACTTTGCTAATAATAATAATGAGCGTTTCGAAGGAAAAGCAAAATAAAATAAAATTTTTGTTATAACTAATCATGAGTGTTATATCGACTGTCCATCCATCTATTTGATAAAGAATACACGGTCTTATAACTTCTTTATATCGATCGGTCACCCCACACAGTTTGTATATTTTGAATATATTCTTGAATAATAAGTAGCTATTTTAGATGGGTATGTGAATTACTGTAAAATAAAATATAAAAAATATAAATACCCTCACTAACATTATAAATGGGAGAGAAATTATGTTCATTTCACTTTCATTATTGAATAAATCCGTAGAACTTTATAAAATTCGGCAGGCAATTAATCAATCTTATGGAGATATATTCTGATGTCCTTTACATTGTAAAGTATTAATTCCAAGCATGAGAATCGAAGGGCAATATATACTCTTGCCATAAAAATAGGGGGCGGGGGTAGGTGTCATTGTCAAGGTTTTCTAAAATAAAATTAAGATTTTATTGGTCCTTCCGCGTTTTTTAGATGCGTTTATGGAACATTAAGTTAGATTATTCCATAAACGCATCTAAAAAACGCGGAAGGAATAAGACTACGACTTGCAATATGCTTCTTATATTTGCGATTGTTAAACCATTAAGCTGAAAATTCTGAAATATATTAGAAAACAAAATTTTACTACTTATAGCAATTTTACTCATACTTATTTCAGTGAACTTGTGTCAACAATGTAATAAATTAATGGTTTAAAAAACTAAAAAAAATGGTTTTGAAAATACTGCACTAAAAACCAAAAAAATAATTATCGAACCTGTTTTCTGTGTCTGCTTTGTAAGATTTAAGTGCACGCCATATTCGTTATTGAGTATGATATTTTAGGGTAAAATATGGGAGTGTTTGTCTTGAAATCTAACTGAAATGTTAAGCATTTACATTATTTTAATATTGAGTCGTTTTTGTTTCAAGATTGATCATTTTTTTTAATTTTATAGAATTATTATATTATTATCAGAACTACAAACAACTGCCAAGTTTCATAATGATACAACAATTAGAAGTGCACGAAATTTAGTTTAGTACATTCCATCACTTAATTAGATAAAGGTCAAATCATTATTTTATTATTATACATATTATTATTATACAATTACGTACAGGTTAAAACATACAGGTTAAAACCGTGTTAGAAAATAGACATGGATAAATAAGTTTATTCATTTTTCAACACGCAATAGGCCGGGTCTTCTTGATCAAATTTTAATAACCTTTTACAAATATTGATGTCATTATGAAATGGAGAACATAAATTCTACCAACATTGCAAATAATTCTACCAACATTGCAAATGACAATTTTTGTCACTGCACAAATTGTGAGAAAATTATAATATTTCACATTGTTTTAATAAACGTACTAAAATGCTATTCCGGCAAAAATAGTTAATGTTTGAATATTATAAAAAGAATAGAACATTAATATCTTGTAATATAGTCTGTATTGTCAAGACAAATATAAGACACTTTATGTTCCGGAATAAAGGAGTTTTTTTGGTAATAAAAAATTGCTACATCATAATAAAAATCGGTTTACAAATCTATCTCGGAAAAACGGTACATTTGATTCAGTATTTAATTCATTAATTCATCAAAATTCGCTTAATTTATTGTTATTTATTTTTTAATTTTTAGCCCAATAGATAAGATTTCCTTATTTTGCAAGGAATGCTAAAAAAATTATAACTTTTGTGTAACTTCTGATGCTTGTTTTATGTCGGTTGAATATTCCGTTCGTAATATCAGACTTTATTTAACGATATGACGATGAATGTTTTTCGTTTTTCTTATTGTTTCCTTTCTATTTGCACAACGCCCATTTTCAGCTAAAAGTTGTGCGATAAGTGCAATACGACTCAATATTATTATAATTCAATATAATAAGATGAAGTTTATAAGTTTCAGAATTTTCTTATTTTCTTTCCATTAGTGATGTTAAACAATTTTCACTTTAAATTGTTTCGCTATTTGAAATTTTAATAGACATATAATATTATGTATCTTCTACCTATTTAAATTGGTATTTAAAATGCCTAATTTATTTTCTAGCCGTTTCACTGTTTCATGTTCAATTTTTTTAATTCAGCGGCAAAACCGAAAAATAGGTATGGAGAAATTTTGACAAATATATTTTGTTTGTTTATGTACCATTCACTAACTTTAAAAGTAAGAAGGAATACCGGAATGTATTTGAGTGACTATTGCTGTTATTTGTCTTCTTTGGAAATGCGAAACTTCATCAAGATGTACTCGAAGACGTGATGAAGTATGGAATCAAAGATACAGGATGTGAATAGTTTATATATATATATATATATATATATATATATATATCTCAATATTATCCAGCCTATTACAACCTAAGTCAATAAAAGATGACGTAACTCGACGTAACCCAACCCAACGTAATATAATCTAACCTAACCGAACCCAACATAGTTGTATATAATATTATAGCTATTTTATTTTAGAAGCACTTTTCTGACATGAAGGATGGAAAGAAATGTCTATTAGTCATCGTTACTCTATTACTTTCCTTCATCCTTTTGAGCCTTATTAACGTTAAATTATAGAAATTATCACAGCTTGTTTTCTTAAAACTATGCAAAATCCTTTTTAAACATTTGTAAATCCGATTCAACATGACGCACATCTTAATTTATATAAGATCTGCGGCTCAAGACTACATTTTACCGAGATAAATTATCTTGTACCTTAGTTTGAACTCTAAACTGTATGTTTCAACAATTTCACTTTTCCAATATTAGTCCCACGCATTTGGTCTTACTGTAGGCTTATATTTTGTTTTCTTTTCTTTCCTTTCAATTAGATTTTTTAAAAAAATAATCTTCATGTACCAATAGGCAAATACGCTCTTGTCATAGCTTTATTAATGGTACAGTGGTAATGATATAGATAAATAAATTTTAGATAAAATATCGAGATAGACTTGTTAAAATGATTTTAAAAAAATTGTTTTACAATGATTTGTTGTAAAAATAAATCAGACAGCTAATTTTATGGGAACATTCTAGTTTCGGCCTATATAATTTTTTGGTGTTGTAAGCAATACATTGTGCAATATATTTTAAACCAACTCTGTTTATAATTTTGTTGAGCATTTACTTAGAAGGGCTTACAAATGCTTTTTATTTAACTTGTTAAGATGGTGAAATGAATGTGCTTTTTTTCATTCCATTTATCAATTTTCTTCATTATATTTCTTCAACATAATCCATCTTATTCATTGATTGCCTTTGGTAAATTATCACAAGAAATATTATTTATTTGTTATTTTGAATGCTACCTCTGAAAACAGTTTTGAACTTTAACTACATTGTGCCGTTACAAAACATTTCAAAATGTATACATTCTATTATTTTATTAGGGTTGGAAGGTAATTTCGTATTAATTAGAATTGCTAATCATTTTCCTAATAATACATTTCCATTTCCTAATAATAATCCATTTTATTTCTTGTAATGAAATTTTTTACATGATTAATATATTTCCTATTATATAGGTCTAAATACTTAATGAACCAGTTTATTTTCTAGGTACAATGCACTAAAAAGAAGAATAAAATGGAGTCCTCATAAGATCATTCGCCTGCTAGTATATTTGTTAATTACAAATAAGAAACTATGTGATATGGAAAGTGGTCTAATGTTATGATAAAGCATTTATCCCAGATCACATATATTCTCACGTGAAGGGCACAAAAAATAAAATTTCATATTGCTGGATATTTATGTGAGTAATGGTACTTTTGGTTATATGTTTTGATGCATTTGTTAACTTGCTTACAATATTTATTTTGTTCATCTATACGGTATATGTAGGTGGATTTAACCTAAATACGTGTATAATATCTTAAGACAAAATTAACCCCTTTTCAGGTCTCTACTAGAAACTGAACAGTGATATTAACATAGTAACGTGACATTTTAATTCCATTTGGAAAACTTATTAAAATTCTACTAGAAGCCAATTATGTGGAACTGTATTTTATTTTTATGTATTATTTTTGTTAGTTTTCCTTAACAATGAAACTGTTGATTTAAAGGTGAATTTTTGCATAACTTGTATGTAAAATATATACTAAATCGCTCCTCATTATTATAATATTTTTTATTTTATAAGCAATGCAGATAATAAAAAAAATATCCTAAAATCACGTTTCTAACTCTCACATACCTAAAATTCAGTTTAATGTGTTCAAAAAACAAGTTATTAAAAATTATATTTTTTAGGAAATTGATGTTAGATAGCTTCGATAGATTGCTGAAAATATTTAAAAAAAAGTTCCTCCAGCAAAGTTTCTAAAGCCAAAATTATGAAAAAAACGGTCGCAGAACCTACTTAAAATTAACGCAAAATTATATCAGTGACTCTAAATTTTGGCAATTTTGGAAAATTGGCGATATGTTTACCCCTGTGAATAATATTCAATGCGATGTATTTAAATAACGATAATAATGAAATAATACCTAGACTTGTTTTTAGTGTAACAGAAGTAATAAATACCTTTAAATGTCAATACGTACCTATCTGTGTATAGAACTCTCTTTGCGTGAGTTTTTCTCGTACTTATCTAAGTGAGTTTTGTTATTTCTCCTAATGACGAAATGATCCAACCGATTTGTATTAATGAGATACCCGTTGAAATTAGTACCTGTTGAGTCGAGTAATTTAGGCTGTGTGAAGTAAAAGTGATGTCAAACTTAGGCTCTTCATGTATAAGTTCGTAATTAAATTATGTATGTATATATACATACACACACACACACGCACACATATATATATATATATATATATATATGTATATATATATATATATATATATATATATATATATATGTATATATATATATATATATATATATAAATATTAATGTAAATATTTTAGTAAAACCTATTAAGTTCAACATCTTCATCAAGAGTTTATTTATATAGAGGACTGTAAGAACATAAATAGTATAATTATTTATTTTGTTCGTTTGTTTACATATTATTTTTAGACATTCATTTAATTTATTATACGCTGTAACGTGAGTGTTAGTGCGTATATCTGTTGTTTTTTATAGTTTAGTGTAGTGTTAGCTAAATATAATTATGAAACCAAAAACCAGTCAAATTTGGAACTATTTTGTATTTGTTGTTGTTATGACAAATGGAAACTCTGTGAAAAAGTGTACCTATGAAAAGTGGGTACACTTTTTCACAGACAATCATCGAAACCACAGAAGCACCGCTTTAAACAGTCACCTTAAAGCAATATATGTCGAGAAATTTAGAGTTTGAGAAGATAAAACTACCACCATAAAAGCTAAAATGTGCCGTAATGCATAAAAACGATGTTTTAAATGGACTATGTACACGTGCCCATCGGAAGCATGTGTATATAGCACTTACTTGCGGCTTCACCATAAAAAATATTCTTGTCTACCGGAGAGTACATGCCGAGTTAATAAAATGAATTGTTTTAAATTATTGTAGGTTTTTCCAATTCCAACTGAAAATGCTAAAAACAATAAAGTAATGGTTTTTGGGAATCATTATATCATAAATCTCAAGAAATGCATCGTATGATTGCTGAAATGATTGCTCTCTTAAATTTACCATTTAATTTGGTCAATAGTGAAGCCTTTTGCAGAGTAACGAACGCTGCTCTTCCGAAGTACAAATTGAGAGACCGTTCATTCAACGTATGTGTGCGATAATTTGTACAATATATTAGTTAAAAAAAACAAAAAAAATTCTTAAAAAATTTGATAAGTTATCTTTTCCAATTGACATAAGGTCTGATCTTCATTCTAGGATTTCACTGTTTAGTTTTACTGCACTTGGAATTTCAATGGATTTTTGCAGAAAAACTATAATTTTGAAATGTGAAGTTATGGATAAACGACAACGTCATACGGGTACCGTAATATCAACTACGTTTCAAACTATTCTTGGAGAATTGGGCATATATCACCGTACAGTACACTACATCTATTTAAAGCCTGAAAACTGCATTGCTCTAACATGATTAGAGCAATCCAGTTTTCAGGCTTTAAGGATGTAAATTTTGGGATACACCAGATCCAACTTTGTATTCGCCTAGGTTTTGAATTTCGATATTGGCTCTTACAACTTACTGCTAAACTGAAAAAAATTGCCACCAATTTTAATCATTTCTTGATCGCACAAGCAGAGCTAACATAAATCCAAAAGAACGTCTGAGATAATCTATTCTATCTGCCATTCAGGATTGCCCTATATAGTAAATGCTAATAATCAATAGTTATTTAATATAGTAAGTACATTGGCAACTGAGTTTCGGTCGTGTAAAATCGTGTTTTTTTTAGGGAAGACGCATAAATAGATAAACTTAGAATAGAGAAAATAAAGTAATTTAAATTCCAAATTTCATTCAAACCTTTAGAGCGGTTTCCGAGAAACCAGATATTAATAAATTGAAATATTTACAAGAATAACTCACTTAAAGTTATAGAAATTGTAAAACATATTTTTTTAAATTTTGTTTCTTTGTAGGGAATAAATAATTTAACCTCTTGTAGAATCGGTCCTGTAGTTCTGCTACATTATAAATAATCAATTATAAAATTTATTTAATTTTTAAATGGAATAGTACATTTTACCTAATGGAGATGTTTTTAAATCTCAAGAATTTGCTTGTTTTTTATCTAAGTGCAAATCAAATCGCAATGAATATCTGAAGACAGAATGAATGTTCAAAAATCTGTGCAATTAAAACACCATTGGAAGAAATCATTAGAAACTTAAGTAGTTTGCAAGTCAGTATTTCATCAGTCATGCCAAAATTTGGCGAGAAGTTTATGCGTTGAATTAAATTCAAGTGCAAGTTTTGGAGAACTGATAAAAGACGACAATATATATATATATATATATATATATATATATATATATATATATATATATATATATATAAAATCATTTTTTTACTAGCATCACAATTGATCAAGTTGAGTCTAAATTACTAAATATGATGATCAGCGAAACTACAGAATCCAGAGATGCAACAAATTCCACTTAATCTGATGTTCATATACCTTCCCCCACAAGGTGCCGAACTCAAATTGAGAATGAAGTGCAGCCTACGTCACCAATCAAGATAAATTAGCAATGTAGGGATCCATGTTAAATTCTGATGAAGACCATCAAAATCCGACTGCAATTGATGATACTGACAATCTGCTTTTGGAGACACCGTCACAGATTCGAGAAAAAGAAAAGAGATTAGCTCTACGTGACAATCAAAGGCACAGAAATACCATCATCTTTTGCCAATAATACGCCGATATTTATCAGCTCCATCCAGTAGCGTAGCCAATAAGCAATTCTTTATCGGAGGTGGTCTAATTCATGAAGAGCACTGAAGCAGATTGCTGGGTACAGAAGCGGCAAAACTACTTTTCATAAAATGTAATATACCTTTATTTAATTATGAATATTGATTTAATAAAAATTATGCTTAATTTAAAAATAAATAATTTTTATTCACAGTATTTACACTTCGGCTTCTGCATTCGTTTCTGTTTCCGTGTCCGCTTAGATTTTATTTTGACATCTGGTTCTGCTTCTGTTTCCGTTATGTCGCTTCCTTTACATCACTAAACTTATTATATTCTAAACAGAAACTTTTATTTCCATGAAATTTTAATATAATTTATATGCCATATAATATGATGTCATGGATCACATAAATATAATACAAGGATATTTTTGAAACTTGTTTCGTGGTGTTATATAATTTATAAAATTTTATCTTATTAGCAAGTCTCCGTTAATTAATATGAAATTTAACATTTTATAAGATGAGAAGCATTTTGCTGCAAGCTGAATGAAACTTGAGGTGAACCCTTGAATTGAAAATATATTATTTAATAAAAAAGTAGACCCTTCACTTCTTTTTTGAACAATTGTAACATGTTTAATTTTTACCGTATTATGTTATTGTCTATGATCCGTCCGCGTGAAATATAAATATCGATATTCATTAGAATAACCAATGTAAATATCAAACAAGGTTAGAGACGTATAAAAAATATTGTAGTGTACATTTTTTTAGTGTAATTTGATTTAGAATTTCAGTCGCACTGAATGCAGAAATAGGAAGTTAATGAATACTACTGAATTTCCAAAACTCGCCAAACTTAAATTTATTATCTCTATCGGATGTGAGTGTCGATATCCTCAGCGATAATATTTTTGTATTGAATTATTTGTTTCGTTCGAATATTATTTTTTCAAATTATTATCAATAATGAGAATGTGATATACCGTTTCTACGATAAATTAATCGATGAGTAAAATTTTGCTTCTATTCCAGCCATCCCAACCCTGCAGTCGCAATCGTAATATTAACCATTCTATCATACGGGTTACCTATTTAAGTAGATAAATAACAACAGAATTGTGCATCATGTGGGTTCCGACAAACCTTTATTAGGTTTGTCTTTAGGTTGTCTTAGGCAAATGTGGGTTTTTTTACAAGAAGATGCAGATCCAAACGTGGAACCAAAACGATATACAAGCACTATTGCACATCCGGTATTACATTTTGAGTGAATCAAATAAGATAAAATGTTAAGGTAATATAGTTTTTGCGTGTTTTTACAATAATACTGTAAGCTGTACTGGACGTTTCAATACGCTCCAAAGCAGCTGCTGGCCAACAATTGGGCAAATATTGTGCAATGCACAATATTTAAATGAGTCAATGCACAATATTTAAATGAGTCATTAATAACTAAAAAAATATATGTGGTCTTTTATATCTGTGTTACAATAATTACAAGGTTAAATAATTTTGTAATTTTTTCAATTTTATAAGTAATGGATGCATTTCTCGCGCATGTTAATTCAATTCACGTGTCGTTGTCTTTAGAGACATCGAAAATGTCGACACATATATTATTTAAAATAGATTAGACTTCATTATAAAATCAATTTGGTCTGATATATTTTTCAATTTAAACTCTTCTTTTATTTTTTAAATATACGTATAAAATAAACATTTCACTTTTGGTCACTCTAATCAGTTAAGTTTTTTTTTTAAATCATTTTAGCCTCTATTAAATGAGTAATTTTAAATTATTTTACAAAATTTCGTGTATTGTATTTATTTGTAATGAAATATGATAACGATATTAAAATATTTATTACACCTTTTGGTCCATTCAAAAATTAAGCAGAAATATGTTTCTCATTTACTTTTTTTTATGTCTCTATGTTAAATCAAGCTAGTATCTTTTGAAAACATTTTTTTTACTTTATCAAAATAAATTATTTTACGCTGGGATAGTTTTATGCAAAATTTAAAAAACAACCGACATTGATGGTAACTTTTTATATTTATTATTTTTAATGTGGATACCACTCGACTATTTATACGTTGATTCAAATGCTTTTAAAATTAGTACCAGATGAATACCATTGGAAAACTTAATTTTGTGTATTCAAGTGAAAAGTTGAAATGTGAAGTATCTGATAGTACAGAGTATAAAATTAAAAACAAGCTATATACATTTACTATTAGTAAATATTGATGACATATTTCCATTTAAGTTATTCCCATACAGCAAACTTAATTATTTACAGTGCATGTTTGCATTCTCTGCAGGACAAACACAGAAAGAAGTAATACTTATTTTATATACCCATTATTACACAAGCTATCACTCTTTATTTCCCTACATTACTTTGATATCCATATTATATAATTTGTTCTGTACTAAAAGTTATGATAAGGAAACCTATATGTAAAAACACTGCAACAGAGGTGTTTGTGGAAATTGAAAATAAATAAAAAAATATATATAATAGTGAAATATGTTATTTAGGCATCATATTTTTTCTGTCTGTTTCATCAACTAACTTACAAAAAGTTCTGAACACGATGCGTGGCATTCAAGATGAAAGTAAGGTCTTTTAAAATATTTTCTAAGAGTCGTTCTTTCTATCATCTTTTTTGCAGTCTTTTTGAAATTACGCTATCCAAACCATGCCAGTATTCTCATGCTGAGCTATATAAATTTTGAAAAATTAATTTTGAAAATTTTCAAACCATCCCCATTGATGAAACCCAAGACACAGGTGTGTTAGGTTAGATAACGTCGAGTTAAGTTGGGTTGCGTTTAGTATATTCGGGTTAGGTTAGGTTATATTGAGCCAAGTCGGGTTATGTTGGGTTAGATTGGCCAGGTTAGTGACCTAACCCAAAGTAACCCAATCTATCCAACATTTTGTGAATGTTTTCAGCTATTCAAAAATAGCAATTTAGCTAGTAGGAGGTCTCGATACGTAACTCTGAGAAAAATGGCTATTTTAAAGCTCAATATCCCATAAAAGGGTCTCTGTATCAGAAAAGTGTTCATGTTATCCAACATTTTTGAAAAAAAATATTCAACGATACTCTACACAATGAGGTATGGGAATATAAAGAAATCACCCCACTTTATATGCAGTGAAGGTGCCCCAAAATAAATTTTAAAAGATTTTATTTCAAAGCTTTATAGGTTTAGTAATAATCATGTCAAATTTTAGCTTTTTTGCACTAACAGTCTGCGAGTAAAACTGTTGTAGCTTACACGGATAGAAAGAAACGGTAAAACTTAACGGAATTCTAGTTTGACTACGATGGATCATACGTCAATATTTAGGTCGAAAAAGTTACGAGTAGTAGCAAAAACAGAGTAGCCGTTTTATATAAACCGATTTACCCGGAAAACCTTCAATTTAATAAACATGCCAAATGTAAACAACAGCTCTATCCGCATGTACTACAATATTTAACATTATTTGGGTTCCATTCAGCAGTACCTGTTATGTGAACTGGTGTCTATTCTTTAAGGATTAATAGGGATGTATTTAAAATAAATACGTTGTTTTATTCGGAGATGTACCAATTTACTTGGCACGAAGACTTTTTTTTATTATCAAAAATCACTTATTTACCCAGATAATATGTACAAAAAGATAAATAGCGGTGAATTCAATATTAATTTAAAATATTAAATAAATTTACACGTAAAAACGCTTTCTCGTAAATACACGTCCATACGCATTGATCTGCTAACATGATCTGAACTCATACGACATAAATTTCCGCTCTCATTTTGCTCCTCCGCATACCCTGGTCGCGCTATGAGATCAGCCGCCGATAATTGATATTTCATTTTCTTTTACTTATATCATTCGCAATTTTTGAGATGTTGAGAAGAAATGAGGTGCAGATTATTATAACTAATACATACGATCCGCAAATTATAAAAATTCTTTCATAGATATTGAAATATAATGACAGGCAATAATTTTAATTACTGATGATGACTCATTTATAAAAAATAGAGGCCGTAATGCCGAACGATAATATATATTTTTGGATTGGTAAACTTAAAATAAGGAAAATTTTTTTCAGATATTTAGGTTTATGTCCATTTTGCAGACAAATTTAAACAAGCGCCATCTACGTTGGGCTTAAGACCTCAAATGTTTTTTAAATGTTGGTAATTTAGCAAACTTAGTTTGTTAAAAAGTCAAATAACGAATAGTTAAATCTTTTAAGGTGTAATAAAAACAATGCCAAATTCTACCTTCCGGTTTTTAGGACTATGTACAATTAGTCACATAACTTTAGTATTCGAAGAGGCACATACGCTATGGTGACTATGGTGTACATCACCTGAGGTAGCAGTCTACTTTCTGTTGATGTCTGTCTTATCTGCACTGTACTTAATTTATTCTATTTACATGTTTAGTATTTACATTTTACAGTGATGTTGTAATACTATCTTTAACAGCGTGAAAATATAAAATTTCAATTTAATAAAAAATATCTAACCGAAAAGGCTATTATTCATCATCAGATATCAAACAAATCCAATGTGTACCTCAAGTGTAGTATAAAGGATTATTATTAGAAAGATGGAATTCGTAAAAAGAAATACCTCACTGAACCAAGGTTCCCATCATATAAGAGAGACGTAAAGGGCCATACAAGAAATACCATGAGTTAAATTCAGTGTTTGTTACTCTTCGTATCAGACGATATATATATTCTGATTCTAAGATAGTGGAAAAATCACGAGTGAATTCGATCAAAATAAAGGCAAAAGTAAGGATATTTTCCCATCGAGTCAAATGCTTATATCAGGCAATTATATACTGCTGCTCTGGGATGGGATTATCTTTATATGATTATTTTGAAATACATGAACCATATGTTACTTATAACTAGATTATATCTTACTGAGAATTTTTTTTGAAACTTGGGCCTAGATCTTACATTCGAGAACTTGAATCATACAAGTAAAAATATTCAACTGCCTGGAGAGTTAAACAAGTTTATTTCCAATCATTTTGCAGAAGTTTCGTAATTTTAGTCATAACTTAAAATATTCAAATATGATAAAATTTTATTCTTGTCCCTTTGATAAATATAGATAGATATAGAATACATGTTATGTTTGAGTGACAGGAAAGTACTTGTATTGAGCACGCAATTTTTTATTGTCGAAATTCGTTCGAAAATAATATCCCAAAAATACTTGGCGAAAGGTGACTAATTAGTTAATTATTGTTCTTATTATTAGCAGAGGTCACAATAATTTTATGAGGAGGCATTAATATTAATATTAATGGGAACTTTGTCGGCTTTTAAAAGTTTTATTTTACGAGAAGTCGAGTTGTTAATTTTTCTTTCCTTATGATTCTAATTTAAGTGAAATATATTTTTCCATTCAACATATAACATTGCCCACTTGAAAAGAATCTAGATACCAGATGTCGATGTTTGATTTAAAATGTCATATTATACGGTAAACTTGCATACATCTAGACGGGCCTAACATAGACAGTGGTATACCATTTTGGAACATTGATGGCTGCCAGGTTATACTTGTAGCAAGTTAATTTTTTGAATAAATTATTTTATTGTATATATATATATATATATATATATATATATATATATATATATTTATATATGATTTCATACATTAATATATGCATACACATATATATGTCTCCTCTGTTCTTCTTGTTTTCGAAACTGCTCAACCTACAATTACGAAAAAATAAAGTTTTTAAGGTTGTGGGTAAACTATAATAAATGTTCTAATGTTATAATTTTTTAAATATGTACAGTGTTTTAATGCTCTTGAAATATATAGTAAGCAATATATTTACGTTTTGAAAATAAATATTACTAAACAGTTGAATAGTATTACTATGTGACCTGAAATATTTATTAATGCTCAAATGTGTACGGAACTCTCGGTCATCATATATGATTTCTTTTCCTTTAAAAAATTTAAAGGAGACAATTGCAATCTAATTTGAAGGATGACAAATTGCAATCTAATTTGAAGCTTAAAGTTTTGAATAAAAAAACATAATAATTTTGTTTTAAAAGATCAATCATATGATATAACACTTGATCAGATAAACAAATAATATTTTACTCCAATTCTTATTTAAGGAAAGCATCTGAGAGGAGGGATAATATTAAATTTTTTGCATATTATTTGGTATCTATGATAAATATTAATAAAACTTCATCCAAATAGTTACAAAATTACAAACACTTTAACGCTGTTATAGTTGAAGGGACGTAAGACAAGTTGAAATGACAAAAGTTCACAACTCTACTATGAGATAAATTACAACAGAGTGGCCCCATTTTTTTTTCATGGCCACAAAGAGGTCTTTGGTGAATAAATGTATAGTAATATGATTAACAATAATGCATGTATAATAATACATACACTTAGTCCGTTTAAATTGATATTCATATTGATTTTCGCAATCTGAACAGAGTTATTCGAGTGGAAAGTTGACACTAATTGAAACATAATTAAATAATATATCATTATTATAATTCTTTAATGTAACCAGGCTAATTATTCTGTTCATAATTATTACATATAGTAGAGGCAAAAGCACTAAGATTTACTTTGTATCTTTTCCACTATAAATACCATAATATTGACAAGACGTAAGAACAACGACCCGAAGTTTTTTTCCCAATAGTGTAGTTACAATTATGCGTGATAAAGGCTTCCTTTCTCTGAATACTTTTAACCTGTATATGATCTGTGAAGTCTTGTGCTAACAGAATTCTTGTGTAGATGATTTGTGATCCGTGATATGTGCTCAATTTTTTTACGTCAATTTCTATGTATACTTCCATTACACATGTTTGTATTAATTTGACATATCGTGTATTTTATTTGACATATCGTGTTTTCTACAGTAACATTGTACCTACTTCAACTGGAATATTTCAAGTGCATAGACGATTATTACATCAATGGTTGTGCTGGGAAATCAACCAGTGTTAGTTTATTTGAAGTTGAACATTCCGGATACAGTTGTTGGTTACTCGAAATGATGCACCAGCTATTTTAGTATGATGAAATAAATGTTCCATAGCGCCCACAGCCTCATTAGTCTCATTATTTTGAGACGACCGTTTACTGTTTCTACTACTCATTGGTACATTTGCTCTTTCCTTGATTCATTCCCCCTCTTAGGACAGAAAATTGAGTAGCTCGGCCTGCAAGGGGTAAATTAGGTGTATATCCAAAATATTGAATAGCTCTGAACTCTATTTATTATAAAAACATCATGACTTCTATTAAACTATTAAAAAGGTTCCGTTAGGTTTATTAAGATGTTATTAAGAATAGTGGCATCAGCGAATCATTTCATAGAATTCATAGATATGGAAAACATTGTCATCTGTACACACCATCAGATATGGTTTGAGCAAAATTGAGCTGTTTATGAAGACTAAACGTTTACATTTGAAAGTAGTAATTACTACCTCCCTGTAAATAAATGCAAGTGCTCTCATATATCGTGGTAGCCCTTTTACCATTATATCATTTCTACTAATCAAAGCAGTTGGCATAACAAGGTATTTTGTCACGATTTTCATACCAGATGACATCTTCACGGGTTATATAGTCATGGTTCATATGTTCCACACAATCGTCATCGTTGTTTTAAATATCCATCGAGATATTTTAAAGAGATATTAAAATATTTTATTTGGTTTTAAGGTTTGCAATTTTATTAATGCAATGGCCAAAGCAGTTGATGCATTCCTATAATGTTCTATAATATATGATTGGATCGCAATTATTCATAGAATGAAAATACAAAAATTTCTAGTTGTAACTTTGCGGTATAGTATTGTTTTCAAACATAAATATCCTACGTCCGTCAGAGATCTTTGGAATCGGCGCCAAGTGGACGCCTCTTTTTTCAATCACATATATGCACTCCGACATACATATATGAGTGCTTCTCTTCAAATCATAATATTGTATTTTTGCAAGTACTTAATAAGTTTGTGAAGTTTCATGAGAATCCGTGAAGAAGTAGTTAAAGAATCGATTGCAAAATTTGAATCGGTGGCAATAACATACGGAAAGTGAAGCTAAATAAAACCGTTGAGAAGCCTAGTTTTACGCCTTTTTGTACTAAAAATGTAATTTCATGTTTTTACACTTATTTGTTTTCTTTCTTACTTCCTTGCTAGGACAATATAAACAAAATGAATTGAAACTTGATGAATTTACTCCTCGTCCCTGAAGAGTTCATATCATGTACATTATTTTAACCTGATTTTGCTGAAAACCAAATTTATGTCGCTCTTACTTGTATCTTATTAGATTATTCTGCGATTTATACTGTCCAAATTCAACCACGGTTCAGTGTTGAGAAATTTCACGGTGTACCTTAATTTTTTGTTGTAAGATTTTAGCTAAGTTCCACGATGAAAAAAATAACCGTTTAAATTGATTGATAAATGCTAAAGGTATGAGAACATTCATAAAAAGTACAGCCGTAATGAGAATCTTCCCTGTATTGAAGTGTAAAAATGTCAAAATATAGTCATAATCTTTATTTTTCGGATGTTTTCGAGCATTTATCGCTTAACAAGTTTTAACTAGTTTAAACAAGAGTTTAATTCACGGTGAGTTGATTTCTTAAATTTACAAAACATGTTACTCTGTGTAGTTTCTTGGTGACTTGATTTAAAATATTTTTTAAATACTTTATATAAAATAAAATGAATTCTAATATGTTTTTGAATATATTATTCAGAGAAAACATCTGATCTCCCGAGACAGTTATTAATACCGTTAAAATGTGTTGATATTAAGTAGATGTTCTTCTTTCTTTCTTGTGTAAATAAAGGCAACCAAAGTCCAGTCGAAATAAAAGTAAAATCCAAATTAGAGAAACACGAGTCTGTGTCTAATCAAGCGTCGAGAAAGTGAATAACCAGAATCGTCGTTAAAGTTAATAATATTGTTATAGAAACACTAGTTAGTGGTAGTAGTGGTAGTTGCTAGTGACAAAGCGAAAATTCAATTATTTGAATATTGCAGGAAACCGGTATTGTAATTGATTAGTTTGAAGAGCGAAATGAAATGTATCTGTCGTATCGTTAGGATATCTACAGTTATATGGTATGTGGAGTGTTGTTATAGCTTATGCAGCTGTAATTTTCAAATCGTATTAAGTTTGTAATTTTGAAATTTATTTAATAAATGATTTAATTAAATTAATTTATGCTATAATAAATTAAACCACAATTTTTTAAATCTGAATATCTCAGCTCTGACTGCGTTTTGAGATGACAGGTCTCAACAAATTTTGTGTTCCTTATTATCCTTTATATATGTAAAATTTTCAATAATTAATATACAAAATACATAAATTATTATTCAGTGACTGCAAAAAGGGATCACTTTTTCTCACTGCCTTTTAATACAGCAGATTTTCAGGAATAACATTTAGCTATATTCCACTAAGTGGTTTCATAATTTTATTTATCCATCTGCCCGCTATAAACCGCTTTTGCCTACTTGTATTTATAGTCTTCGCGTAGTCTTCATGCCTGATAAAATCGTAAGTTTAAGGATTATATTCTTAATGATCGTTGTCTGAGAATTATGCTTGAGAAAGTCAAAAAAGATAGGAGGTCTGAACGGTCTTTGCATTACTGCTAATTTTGTTTACAGAAATTTTATAAGAAACTATTGAGGTATTTACGAACTAGAATTTGTAATAAATGTAAAAATTAATAAAGATCATTTCGTGTATTGTAATAATAACATGTTTATATATTACCTTATTGGCTGCAAATCCTGGCTCTGTTTAGGCCAAGAGAGACCATGCCTGAATTTAAACTTAATCGCTTTTTAATATAACAATTATTTACGATATTTTTAATAATTAATTAATTGCTTTATTTGTATACGGTATTGTAGGGACCAATGTTTTCCAATTTTAAAATACTTGTAAGAGTCAACTACTAATAAAAAGATTTCTTTGTAGATTTCATTATCGTATACAAATCTTTCAAATATTTTGATATTACCGAAATGGTTTAGTTTGAATTTTACAATAGTTCACAGAGGGCCATATATAATATATTAACAACATGAACGTTAATATTTATTGGAGCTAAAATAATTTAAAACTTTAACTCAATTATAAACCCTAAATATTTTGTCCCTTTCATTTAAGTTGATAAGGCACATTCTCCATAATTTCTGAATTACACATCTCGTGTCCATCCATGTACTATAAATTCGATGTTTAAAAACGCTTTATATCAATCAAATAACTAATTTGTTGCTACATTAAAAAAAAGAACCAGTTCATTTCGATATTTCCACACACAACACTTATGGCCAAATTGTATCATATGCAAGTACATATTATATTTTTATTAGCTATCTGGTGCATACAACGCAGAAGTTTTCATTTTATTTCAGCTAGCCGGTAAAAATGGTGTTCGAGTTTTTTGATTTCTGGACTGAATCCTTCTGGCTGCCAGCTAACGTTACCTGGGCCAATATGGTAAGAGTGCACGGAAAACATCAAAATAGAGTTTTATACCAAGACCTTGACTATCCATTAGGGTGGAGCGAAAAAACCGGAAATTTAATCTTATGGTCCCTGTATAATTAATTTATGGCGCTACTAATAAATAATATCTACGCAAAATATTAATTCCCTAGGACACAGTTTAGAGGTGGCGCACATCACTTGTTTATCTCAAAAAAATAGGATTTTTAACGTTACTTAAGTTCACATATAACTTGGGTTATTATACCTTTTTATTAACTTAACTACCGTTTTTTATTTAAACAAACAAAATTATCTAAATTACCGTGCATAAATTTCTCCAATTACCCTACATTTATTAATATTTTTGACAAGTAAATTTGACGTCTTCCACGATTTCATTCAGTTTTGTTTCAAACAAGTTCGAGACAAAACATGCGTAAAACAAGGAAAGATCTACGTTGTTCGTTAACTGGTGAACCACAACAATTGAAAGAAAATGTGTTGCCGACTTATTTTGATGTTTTAAAATATTATTTGCTAACGCGGAACAATTTACATGATCTTTACAACGGCAAAGACCCTTCCGTAAAAGAAATATGTGAAATTATAGTTTGTGACATCGAAAAGCCGTGGGAAATATCACATATTCCAATTGTAAGTCACCAACAAGTTGTTTCTCGTGTAATACAACGAGAAACAAAAAAAATACGAAATTATTTGAAAAAAACAAGAATTTCTCCATGCTGCAAAAAAAATGTTTGAGATTGCTGTTTGTAAATGCATTTCAAGAGAAACTTGTAAATGTCGAGGTAAGTATCCTCAGAAGAAGTTGAATTTTTGGAAGATCAGCGAAACAAGTGCCAAATGTATATTGGAGGACTGGATAAACTGGCAACTTCTAAAAATTATAAAAGTTTGTTGAGAAAAAGAAAGTATGAAGAACGTGTGAAAAAACTTAATAAAACTCCAAGTACGTCTAAAGCTGTCAATACTTTAGAAGACCTCTCCAACTTCGAAAGTTCTACTAGTAATTCCTCGTCGTCAGGACAATCCCCAGTTTTGGATACCACAATCAATTTTGTTAATACGTCTGAGGTTTCACAATAGCAAATGCGTACAATTATACAAAATTTAGCAGTCACTTGCGATAGAACTGGGGTTTCAGATAGATAAGCAACAATTATTGTAAACGCAGCATTATCAGATTTAAACGTTATTACTAGAATTGATCCTTCGAAAGTCATTGATCGAAGCAAATTACGGCGTGAGCGTAAAAAAGCCCGCGAAAGTTTGCAACAATTTCCCGAAGACAAAATGTCTATCCCCTCACTTTATTTTGACGGACGCAAGGACAAAACTTTAGTCACATCTACGACAGCAAACCAACAACATTGCTTTACTGTAACTGAGGAGCATATCTCCTTAATCGCTGGACTTTTGCAAATAGCCTGATTCTACTTCTTCTTCTACTTTCCGAAAATTTACTACTAGCAATTCTGCAAGACGCGCATCAAGATATAGGTGAGCGTGCTGTTTCGCACATTTTAAAGGCTCGGGAGCAAAATGATGACAAAGTTCGTCAGTTTGTCATCCCACAGTTGCCATATGAAGCTTCAGTTCACTATAATATAATAGATTGGACCAAAGAAAAAAATTGAGCCACCGTTTACAAAGTGTTTTAGTATTTCGGAATTACAACACTTAATTTCAAATGAAGACAGATCGAAACAAGTTTTTAGATATCTCTGTCACACCCAGGCTGTCGAACGGTGTGTTAAACTTGTTACAGAGGCATCGTTGTTAGTATGCGGTCCAGAGGCTCGAGATGGATTCATCAAAGCATCCTTTCAAGAAAACCTTTACCAATTTTTGAGACAAAATCACAATATTTTAATATTAATGAAAAAGATTCAGATTCTGATGTAAGCCGTTAATTATATTTTTTTTCTAGTGGACTATGCTTCCTATACCATTTACGTTAAAAATACTCAAATAAAGTCTGAAATTAAATGAATTGTATTTTTTTTTGAACCTTGAATTTCCACAAATTTTGAAAATTTCATAGCTTATGCACCACCTGAAGATGTTATCATAGGAAGGTCATATTTTGCAATTTAAGGTGTTTTCTATCAAGGCACCTTATAATTATACAGGAATTGAAAAATAAAAAATAAGGTTTTTTTCGGCTCGTTTCGCTCCACCTACCATCCATGCATCGTGGCAATAATTATAACTCTACTAAGAATATTTTTGAAAAGCGAGCGCTCAAATTTATAAGTTCCCGTCAAAACTTATGGTTTCGGATAATGATAGAGAATTGACTCAAGGCGCCCCTCTTTACTTTTTACGGCGCACACTTTGGGAACACCTGTACTATATCATATATTATTGTCATCTGGTATGACATTACTTCTTTCCCATTGGTATAATTTTATTGAATTAGATGCAAAGATCTAAATAATCCATTGAGAAAACTGCCAATTCCATGACCATGTCGATAAAGCGCCTCTTTCAAAATAGGTTCAATTTCAGGTCTACCTTTTGGTAAATAATATTTTTTAAATAAGCAATGGCTAATATAATGATATATGATAAGTTTGATAGTGATGTACTTTTAAATTGAAGTTTAATACAATGCAAATTAATTTAATTTGAATTATTTTTCCCGTGTTAAATATACAACTCACTTTGAGTTTTATCTGGTGATAAGATTGATGGTTAAATATCACCAACTACTTAGGGTCATATTATTTTACAATGAATAAAATATTGTGAGGCTTACTGTGATTAAGGATTTAATTTATTTAAGAGATATATATATTAATGTACTCCGCAGATGTGTAGTAGAAATATTTACTGCAACAATATTAGTTATATCATTGAAATCAAATTTAATTTTATCTTTACATTGATAGATGTTTAGTATTTCTTTAAAACGTTCCATTTAATTTTTTCTTAATTATATATAAGGCACTCGTCTGAGAGTAACACTGATGTTTCGAAACGATATCAATTGTACTTTGCTTAGCATCTATCATAAAATATCCATATTTATTACTACTTGCATTATATATTAATAAGTTTTGAGTTTTATGGAAAAATGTGTTGCGTTATATAATTATTTCCCTGTTATGCCTTGGATTTTTAAATTATATTGTATAACTAGCGTTTAAAGTATTATCTCTTTGATTTTGACCTTGATGAAATAAATTTAAAGATACGTATAAATACACTTAAATTTCGATGATGACACAATATTTTGTGAAAATAATAATTTCATGAGTTTCACATGTGATGACACAATATTTTTGTGATGACACAATATTTTGTGAAAATAATAATTTCATAAGGTGATCTATTATTACGAGTTCTGATGAAACTTCATCAACTAAAGTTAAACCAAGTTTTTCTCGATGATAATCTATATTATTCGAATTGTACAAAGTCCAATTTTTTTTAACGTTACACCACAAAATTTACCAACGATGAAATTTATAAAAAAAAATCTAAATGATGAAGTTTGTAAATAAACAACCACGGTCCTGCTATTATGCAAATAAATGTATGTTTGAAGTGAAACATATGATATATTTATTATAATAAAATATATTTAAATAAATTGTTTATTTAAATAAATTGTATAAAAGTGAAACTGTTCGACAGTCAGTAACTTAATGATATTTCCAGTTATAATTTGAAGGTGTATTACTACATAGAAGGTCCTGTAAATTAAGGTATCGCTTCTAAAAATTCATAAAATAACTATGGCTTCAGATGGTATAGGTAATTTGTTTCAGCAATACATTATTCGCGGTAATTCAAATTTACGGAATGTTTAATATTTAATTATATTTTAAATACCAAAAAGTTTACTACGGTGATGTTCTTTTGGTGATGCAATAAATGTTCATAAGTTATATTCAATAGACATTAGTCACCACTTTAATTTTTACTGTCCAAGATATACTTAATACTCAAAATAAAAAGCAATTAAAAAAACTAAAATTAATCCTAAATGTTTATAGTATGCGAAAAGCAAAAATAGATACTCCGATATACACCTCGAAGAACGTAAATTTGTTGAGAAAAATGATATACCAACATCGAGGTGAGTACTTTGGAGGTGGAATGGGTAAGGATGGTGAACATTATTCGATAAAATATGAAACAAAGTATTTTTGCGTTTACCAATGTATGTAACATTACCTCGTTACGTTATAAGTAATTTAGATCTCAGTTAAATGCCACTGGGTTTTATAGTATATAGATGAAAATGGTGACGGAGCAACATTTTATTATGGAGGCATGGCACCTATTAAAAATTATTATGTAAATGTTTTTAAACGGATTTCTTTTTATTATTGTTTTCATAATGTAAAAAGAATTCCAAAGGATTATATCTCCATTTGTAAAAAGTTCATGAATTATTTTCGAATATGACACAACTTCTATTAAGTTACTGATAACCTATGTATATGATAAAATATTAATTCTTGATTTAATTAAAAAAATTGTTTACAATTTTATTTCGAAATTAAATATTTCAGTAATTCAGTTATAGACTGGCTGCTAATAATTCTCACCTGTTAGGCGGTTTTGGTATAATGATAGAGGAAATTATGTAAACCGAATGAACGAGACTAATAAATGAATTATCTCCACCTTGAGATAATTAAACTACGATCATTCTTAATGAAAAGTGTATAAATTTTAATTAATCTCATGCTAACTAAAAATATGTCAAATTTATATGTATGTGTAATATAAACTATGTATAATATAAATATTCACATATACAACATATAACCATTCGTACTCTAATAATAATCACCATTCTCTGTTATTTGTAATTGAAAATATTTTTTATATTATTATCAGCCAAAAAATTCAAAAATCAAACACCGATACGGTATCCCATTCTTGTATAGTCTATTTATTGATTTATTAGTGTTATATTTGTATAGCAATTATCTGCTGGATAGGTTTCTTCTATCTTATCTGTTTCTTCTATATTATTTTGTATTTTATTGGTTTTTATTCATTTATTCCACTATAAAAGTATACTCGTCCATTTGTAAAATATGAATGAATTAGCAAAGTTATCAATTTATTATCAGAATTGTGGCGAAATCAAAACAAAGACTAGTGAACTGCGCATGGACATCCAAACAAACGGCTATGATGTAATTATACTTGTCGAAACTTGGCTCCGCTAAAGAATATTTGCCGCTGAGTTCGTAAATGATCATTACACGGTGTTTAGGTAGAATCGAAATGTATTTAATAACAATAAATCGTGTCGAGATGGAATCGTTGTCGCGGTCATGATAAAGTTTCTCGCAAAACGTTGTCATTAATCATTAATGGGAACATTTGTCATTAATGGGAATTTGTCATTAATGGAACTTTGTCATTAATGGGAACATAATGATTTCGAGAAACTATTTATTTTTGGTATATATCTTTGCAAAGAAAGAATTCCTTCATTGCCTTTTATTTTCCATCGAAATTATTTCAAAATGTCCATAAAAACATTTATGGTGTTAAATATATTTTCAATATTATTTTGTAATTATTTGATCATTTTTTTAGAATACATAATAAAAGAAAATACAGAAATCACGTTAGAAATTTATTTTCAATCACAAATACATTGTCCACAGAATATCTATAAATTGCATAAAGCGCGCTAATTCAACCGCTTTTTATTTAACCTCATCTAACCTGTAATTTTTTTTATCCAAGTCCTCTAGTCAATAAAATAATTATAATTTAAATTTTGTATGAAATCATAATTATGCACCCGCTGTAAAGCGCTAATTAACGGTTCGGTAACACGTAACATTTTATTAAATGACATGATTATTTGTCATTTAACTGATAGAAAAAAAGTTGAATAAAAACGTATCCTTCATTGTTGGCTATCTTTGTATACTATACTAATTCGCTTAAATATTACATCTATAGTAAGTAGATAAACAACGGTAAATTAACAAATTAAACCCAGGGAGACATGAAATAATTCATTATAAACAGAACACCTATATTATAGTGTTCTGTTTGTAATGAATTATTTCATGTCTATATAATTGGCATGCTTATGCATCTTAGCATTCCATATTATTTAGCTACTCACATTCATATAGCTATCAATTAATATACTTATGTGACAAATACAAAATCATAAAAACAATTTTACCAGCAGAGTATGCAGAGTGCATATAAATATTGTTCCAACATATGAATCGTACATATTTTCATAATGGAGAAAAAACATATGTTGGGTCATTATTTAAATATTACGTACAAGACACCAAATGAGAAAACTTATATTTATATAGGGAGAGATAATATAGTTTGTTTGGGTAAATAAAAATATATAACATTGTAAGCAAAACTTGACGAAAAGTTTTTGTGTAAACGCAAAACTTGACAGTAAAAAAGCTTGAAAGTTCTCGTCTATCAACAGATAAGTTTAAATATTATGAATATAAGCATATTTTTTCATAAATCTATCAGCATTTTTACAAACGTGAACATTACGTTTGTATTTATATACTCACATATAATATTTAATTGTAATAGAACGATTTGACGTACTGTAGTCAGACTTTCTAGATTCAGCGCTAAGCAACGATCCAGAAAAATACGTCAAGTAACATCTGCTGAATACTCCGGTCACAATTCTGTTTTTATTAAATCTGCTTGTAATTTTTTACAATCTGTCTTTGTTTTTCCCAGAATTAATTTTAAGTCAGTTAATTGCATATCAGGAATTCTTGAATTGGTTAATATTTTAGTAGGAACGAAAAAACAATTTTTTTTAAGTCGTAATAAATTCTAACATATTCTATTCTTGCACGGCATAAATGTTGCACTGAGTTATTTTTACCTAAATTGCTTTTAAAATATTTGATAAGATTTAGTGTGTCCTACTAGAAGTAGGATATTTCCAGGTAATACAGCCAGTCCGATAGAATGGCCAATCCTAATATTTTAAAGTTGTCTCACTGCATGTCTTTAATAAACCATGGCTGAAATGAGTTATAAATTACTTAATAATTTATTATCAGAAAATAAAAAAGAGGTCTATAATTGAAATTTGAAAATAACCGTAGATTCTGTCACGTATTCGTGATAATCAGTTTATTGTTTTTAGTTATGAGAATCATATTTTTTTATTTCATATATATAGTCGCCTACCTCTTAAGCAACTATATGATGAAACACGAATTAGTAAGGGATACCAGATTTTAATATGTAGCAAAATAATAAGTACGATTGAAAAAGACGACAAAATTTTTATTAAGGTGATACTCATATATATTCAAGCGTTTCGTTCGATTTTTTATATAGATAGGATAAATTAATACAATTCCAATTAATTGTATAAAAACATGGCCGCTCATCGCTCCTCGCCTATTATTGGTATACGTTGGAAAGAAACTGTAAGCATAGAAAATAATCCTAATGACCATAAATGAGGTCCCGCTCCTTGTCTACGTTACGTATCTAACATTAAAGAAGCTTAGATTAAAAAAGCGATTTAAATTGTTAATCTACTGACAACGTTTCTATAAATAAGTTCCAGCTTATTTGCACATATATGATAAGATCATCAATAACAAAATTGAACAATTAAATTTTTATCTCCAAGCCAATTTTTAAAAATAAGTAAAAACAAGATTTTATATAAATAAAAGCATTAATATACCTTTTTTGTTTAAGCTCTAAAATGGTTTGGTGAAAATCATTACCGTATTACTTTGAATTACCCTGATAATTCTGAACAAAGTAAGAATTACTTAGATTTCTCCTTGGATTATTTCTTGTGCATCATATTTATGGAGATTATTCAATGAATAAGTTAATATTTTTGTTTAGTTCTAATCTATGTCCCTGTTCTAATAAGTCGGTTCTGTTATAACATATGCTGGAACCTTAAGTGCCGCGATATTAAGAAAAGTGAATTTTTTTGAAATGGGAGTAAAGTGAATACCAATCTTACTTATTTTTATACTTTTAATTATTTTGTACCTAGAAAAATAAGCAAGAAATAAACTTTCACAGTAAATACGAGATTTTTTTGTAACCATTTTATTTTCATTTTTGCTAAAGCTGATTTACTCACGCAATTCTTTTATTTGTTATTAATTATTTTTAAGTAATTTAAAAATTTTCAAAAACGGGCCAGAAATGAAATAATGTACAACTGAAATAGTGGATTCTCACAATGTGAGTGGGTATGTGTAATGCTAGCTTTTACGTAACTTTCCTATAATTATTTAATTACGCCGTGAAATAATAATCTAATTTCCATATATATATAATTAATAATTTCTGTATACTTTCGCCACTAATTGTCTTATAACTAATTGTATTAGTTGCTAAGTACGTGACTAGGGCGACTAACAAATTTATTTTTTGTTTCGTAACACTGATGTTAATGATAATGTAATGATATTTAAATAAGAATAAGGTATAAGTAATACTTAACATATATGATATTTACGTAACAGAAGGTTTTGAATTTTGTCAATAATTATGTTCTTCTAAACTAGAATGAAGAAGCAGGTTTCTTTATATGTTATTATAAATCATCCTTATATTACATGGATATACGCCAATGCGCAAAATTTAAACTAAATAAATCGTATTTTACACGGTGAGTCATGGTTCAAATAATTGGCTGGTTCTTTTACTTTCTTGACGAATGTGCTAAGCCACATGAGTAAGAAACGCATTGATTTTTTTCGCTGATGCTTTGCTAACTGTTAATTACTCCGGTGTTAAAGCGATAACTTAATCAGGGTGGACTTTGGCGAGTGGATTACAGTTAAACAATGACAACTGCTTGGTGCAGTGTCATAAGCGTATTAGCATTTATATCAGGTATATTTGTAATATTAGCAGTTAATTGTTACGTAATCGGGTGTAAATCACGGATTTTGGTTTGACGTTTAACACGTAATTAAACTTCCATCATCACATCTCTCAAATATTCTGCCTAACCTTTCATGCAGTCGAAATTTTTTTTGCGAAATGTTGTTATTTTTATTACGATATCACCGATACGTCCTGGTTATAAAACATTGGTTCTGGTCAAGATGGAGTCATCATGCATTGTATGAAATCCACGAAAATGTAAGTAATGTCTTAATTTCGGAAGATTTAAAAAACCTTGTTAAGATAATTATATAAGAGTATATGTGGCTACTTTCTTTTTTTAACCCTATTTGTTTTATTTTTATATGGCAAATTTTGACTTTCTCCAATTTTGGAAGAATGGAGAATTTTTTAAGTAATGTACTAAAGCTTGCCATTCTGCTACATTTATTTGCTTTTCAATTGTTGTAATAAAACTTAAAATTTACAGCTCTCTAATTCGTAACTATAAGTAAAACATTATAGTTACGAATTAGGGAGCTGCAAATTTTCATAAAGGTGTGGTAAAATATAGTTCAAACCATTCTCACATCTTTTTAAGAGTACACGTATAAAATTATGCCCTATGCATTGAATAAATATATATTTTAGGCTTATCTATTTAGCAGATTATCTTTAGGGTTTCGTATATTAAGGGAAAAAAGTGAGTATTCACCCTCGTAAGACTATTCACTGACAGTCTGTTTTCTATCACAGCCATTTTCATCGGAAATTACTTGAATTTTATTTAAAAATTAACGGTTTGAGACAAATTTCCTTGTAGACTTTGTTGAAATTCTATATATAATACAAGGTGCCGTTCGAAACGATTAATAACAAGGACGCTAAAATAATTTTTCATAATTTTAAATAGAATATCTTTAAATATGTGCTGAACGATATGCTTAAAAATATGTCATCCGTCTTATTTCCGAAACTACTCAAATTTAAGTAATGAAAAATTAGTTTTAGAGGCCTGTGCAAATGTTATAGGTAAAAGGGCAGTAATTATCCCAGATCTTACATTTCTTTAAATGCATATCATGTCTTTACGCGTGCATAACATTTACTAGGCAATTAATTTATGTCGTGAAAAATTATTATTTACAAGTATTCTAATGTAAAATACTATGTAACCTCGCATGTTCATAAATGCTTAAACGTACGCGGAAACCTTGTATTACTACTTGCGATCGACAGATTTTTATTAAATATTCACAAATCAATTATCTAAGGACTGTAACTATTTAAAATAAATAGCTCCAATATGAACGCTAAAATATTTACAACTTAGAAAGCTGCAACAGGTTTACGGGATAAACAGAAGAGTTTCTCTAATTATTGCTACTCACTTATTTAGGGGGTTTTAAAATGAACTATTATGAAACTCTCTTTATATTTAAGTACTTTTATTTGCAACTCGTTAGGGTAGATATAAAGAATTAAATTGTAAAGGATTTTTTTTCTATTTTCCTTACTTCGCTCCTTTCCAATTTTGCCCTTGCAAATGGTCACTATAAAGTTATTTAAGTTAATTTTCCTTTATGGACAAAATAAATATTTTTTATGTATTTCGGCCGAGTCTGAAATTCCGTATTCTAATATGGAAACATATAAGTGCTTATAACGAATTATATATAATAATTAACCGTTTACACTTTTTTACAGATTTTATTATCCTGAGTTTATAAAACATTTGTGTATATTACGACAGTTTAATTAGTATAACGTAAAAGAAGCTTTTTAAGTCCGATTTTGTAATATATCACTACAGTGACTACAGAAAATTTGTAGTTATTAGCAACGTATATAGTTCAATTTTATTGAAGATTTCTGTGTTGTCTGCATATTTTGGCAAATTATTTTAATATAGCTGAAAAATGCACCAAACACATTGAGCTTCCTTTAACGTAAGTTGTTATTGCTCATTACTCATCAATTATAAAAATATAATATGTGCTAAACGCTCCATGAAAGTGAAAGTTTCATATCAATCAGATAATCCATTTTTGTGCGAAATTTAGAAACTATATAAATTCAAACGCATAAAAACATTCCTTGTTTATGGAATTATACTTATTTCCTATTCAGTTTCCATATTTATATGCACGCCAAATCATAACATAAGAAAGTATGCAATTATACGCGCATATTGCTCGTTACATAATTTATGCAACAGCTAGCAAACGAATGTATGCGTTGTTTAATAGACAGAATATTATCAACGTGGTTTCATTTCGGTTCGGTTAGTCAGTAAGAATGGTGTTCGAGTCTTTTGATTTCTGGGCTGAATCATTTTGGCTCCCAGCTAAATTAACCTGGGATGATATAGAGAAAGTGCGTGGTAAACATCAAAATAGTGTTTTCTGCCAATGTTTTGTTTATCCATGGATTGTGGCTATAGTTATTACGTATATAAGGAATTATTTAAAAAGGTGTGTTATGTTATTATTAATTTATATAATTCTGGTATTTTTGTTAAATTTAATATTAATCTTCCTTACGTTAACTTGTGTGTCTAATTATTTGTCCATAATATTAAGAAAAAAACATATATGTAAGTAACAAATTATAAATCGAAATCCTAAAAACATTATTCTGTGAATGGTTTCATAAGTTCTAGATGGGCGTCTAAAGTGAAGTTATGTTTATTTAGTTTGGCCCTCAATTTTGCTGATATGGAAAAATATTAAAAAGGTATGGGGAAATTTAATCACTTCGTAAATAAGCGATGGTGAATATTAAAAATAATTTATTTTTGGGTTTTACATTTCCTTAATTTTTCCTGATATACGGGATGAATGACTATAAAAGGAAGGCTGGGGCAAATATTTAATTTAATGTAATAATTAAGGAAATATATCCATTCTATAAAAACTTAAGCGAGAATATAAATAATAATGGCGCATCGACAAATTGATCCAAAGATATCGTTATATATTTGTTGCATCCAATGCCGTGGGGAAAGGTCACAGGGGTATAATAAACGGATGACACATGGAACGGAAAGAAAATAAAGCAAAAGTTCTTACAGAAGGGAGATTGTGCGCTAAAAAGTAAAAAAAATTATTTTCCTAACATAATGAAGTTTTACCGTCGTCGAAAACGGAGATATATCAGTATCTTCTGTCGCAGGTAGACGCATTCACGTCAAGAACACCCGCGGTCATGTAGGCCTCATATTTGGTGTTTATTCCCACTGAATGTTTTAAACTTTTTTAAAATATGAAATGGTTCTCATAATTAATTTTCCAGATAAAGTGAAATTATTCTATTTAATAATATTTAGAATTTGGCAGAAAAAATGGCATTGTCTGATTAACGAAAGTTTTTCCAATATTTTTCAAATTATTTTTTAACGTTTTGTGATTTAGGATTACTTAATATGTAAACATTGTGTTATATGTAGAAAGATCTACTTCATGATTTATGAATGAGAAAACATTTTTGTTACATATGTCCCTCAATTTGTTTCATATTTGCTTTACTTTTTAGAGATATAGTTCATATCGACAATGAATGAGCTTCAATTTCCAAACGTAATATATTGAAAATAAAAATAAAAGAGTCAAGCTCAGTTTCGTCTAGATTTCCTTTCAGCATAAATATTCTTATTCGAGTATCTTAAACGCTTTACTGAGACATGCAGTGAGCTATAATAATATTCCGTTGCTTCTGATTGAGTACCACAATTTTCCAAATGTGAAATATCATAAAGTAAAAAATTAATTAGTGCATTTTTTTTCTTGACTATTCATCTATCTCAAAACGTTTCATTCAAAAATAATCAGACATAATATAAACTACAAAAATATGGTATTGTTTCTGATTGTATGCAGCAGTTTTTCCAAATATGTGTTATTAAAACCTTAGTTTTTTTTTTGAATATTCATTTAATGCATGTTGTATTTTTATAATTTCAGAAAAATATTTTTACCAGTCGGTGTTTCCTTGAAAGTTAAAGATACCATCGAGAAAGCAGAACACAATATTTTATTAGAGGAAGCTTATAAAAAGTTCTCTATTAATAGAAAAAAGGTAATCATTAATAGAAAAAAATATTGTTAATTTCTCTACATTATTTTACTCAACTTAAAATTTACTCCCACTCTTATTTTTTTAAAACTTCATGTAAAAAGCAGATTTTAAAAACTAATATCCTACCCGAGAATTGTTTATATATCTTGTTATATTTAGAGCTAAAAACGAAAAATAAATTAATTTATTTATATTTATAAACTGGATGTTTACATATGCAACAATTAATGTGATATCTCATATATAATAAAAGGCAAATTTTAATCGACTGTGTGAGTAGTAGAGGTTACATTATATAAATAAATATAATCAGATATATACACACACACGAATATACGCACACACACACACACACGCATATATAAATATGTGTGTATATAAGCTGTTTTTGTTGGTACTTTTTTGGGCTAAAATGCTAAAAATAATTTTTATTCCAAATCCGCTTTAGATACGCTTAATATTTGAGTTATGAAAATAAAAAAAACAAATATACCAACTTTTATATTTATTATACTACTTAGGGTAATTTAGCAAACATCAATATAAGACAAAATATCGGTACCTCATAGTAGTACGAAAAATTGTCTGTGTCAATTATCTAAATTTATAATATTGACATGTCATAGTAATATTAAATTATAAAAGCAACAAATCCACCCTTATTGGTTACTTATATTTTATAAGTTATGTTGCCTAAAGAATATTAGGCAATTAAACTATTTTACTTCATTACATAATTTAAACTCCATTTTACCCCCTGGATCAAACGTCGAAGAAAAATTCAATTCAGAAAAATAAGTAAAAATATTTGTCAAATGAACTATTTTTTAGTACTTTTTAAACGTCCCTGGTTAATACGGCCCGAAAGTATTTTTTTCTTCATGCAAATTTTTAATCCAATTTCACCCTTTTAGGGGTTGAATTTTGAAAAAAAATGCTTGATTTGAAGTGTATATTACGTAAGGCATATACTATTAAAACATTATGTTTTTAGAATCAATTATTGACGTTGAGCGTTGATATAAAAATCAATCAGTGACTTAAATTAACTTCAACATCAAGTACAAGGTGCATTGCAGATAAAGAAATTTTTCACTACTTTTTTATAAAAACATATTTAATTGGATTGTAAAGTGCTTTTATTGCTAAAAAAGCTGCCTAATGTTAAGTTTTAAATATTGAATATATTTGGCGTTAATTTTGTATAAACATCTTCAGGTGGGATATTAGCAAAGAATAACTCTTAGGAACATCCAACAGCATTTATATGTTTCAAATACAATAGTAAATTAATAAAATCAAATACAATAGTAAGTAATTTAGACGAATAAATTAAAAAATGAAATTTTCTAGCTGTGTTCTATTACTTAGTTTCCAATATCGCTTTACATTTTTTCAATGCCCGGGAATAATATCCAGTTGACCGATTTATGGCGAAAAGATCATGAATTATTGTTCGTACAAGGAAAACGAAGAATATTCTTTAAATAGCATTACTATACTTAGAATTATTTGGAGTATGTAGAATTATTTCGCAAGTTTTATTGGTCTGTCCGGAATTTTATATAAATACTTACTGAATATTGTTAGAATGTTGCTAGAAATATTAATTACTAACCATTAACGTCAATTCAATTTGTTAACAAAGATTAGAAGTATACTTAAATAAACATATTAAGCTTGGGTAAAACTTGCACTACTACGTACACAGCTACGCACTTACAAATGTTTAAGGATGTATAATATTTGTATAACATTTTTAATAAATATAAGGTTTTCATAAAGTAATTAAATAAGAGAAGATATCTTTGATGAAATTAAAAAAGCTGTGTATTTAGGCATAGATTTGAAAACTCCTATTTTATATAATTTTAGGTTAAATTATTTGGAAGATAATAGGGAGGGATTTACTATTTTTGCATACTTTTCAGTACACTTATCTGGAGAGTAGTTGAAATAGAATTTAGGTTTGAGTGTGTGTAGATTTTACCGTAGTGAAAATTGGATGATTTCATAATATGCTAAATAAAATAAATAAAAAATGAATGAAGTGGAACTGCATTTTGCGGTCAAGTCGATCTGTTTGAAACAGTACACTTAGTAGGCGTTTTAAACATATTAAACAGCAACGAAGGTAAGATTTAGTTCAGCTTACGTAAAACTCTGAGACATTAAATGATTTTAATAGAGCAAATATAATAGATTAATATCTATAAAGGGATTAAAATCTATAAAATAGAGAAAATTTGTGAAGTTGAAGATTTCCACTAATGCTGCATGAGATAATATTGATTCTAGCTAGTCGTATGTCAATAGTAACTCAAGTAATGCATTCAAAGTACAGTGATTGACATGACTATACACGTAACCTACCGAATGCTTTGTTTTCTGTCCATACATTATATTTGAAATGTTAAACGCAACCCCGTTTTTTCCAAATGAGTTAGCTGAAGTTCCGAGTTATAGTCCTAAAACAATTTATGAAATATTTTCAATTTCGAGGTCCTGTCATAATTATTTCCTTTTGTAATTATTATTTTCTGTAAAGTCGAAAAAAAATCCGGTTTTAAATGTGTGTCCAGGAATCGATGAGTAAGTTTTTCTTAATATGCTGAGCGAGAAAAGATTCAAGCTATCAATAAATCGTTCGCGTTTGTATTTGGAAATGACTAACGTGTATTTAATAATCAGTACTTAAGTAGTTACTGTTAAAAGAATTAATATACCACCAGCATTAAAATAAATTAAAAAATTCTCAATTAGAGGAAATTTATTTTGGATATAAAGAAAATTAGACTTTGTCAAAATTAAAGCTGAATTCAATTTTTTAAATTTCCATCTTTATTCGCGAAATTGATTATAGTGTAATAATTAGTTCTGTAAAAAAAGTTTAAGCCGAAATGTAATTTATTGAGATCTTTTATATAAAACTTAAATCATTACGTGGCCAAAGAGTTGCAAAAGTAGACAACTGCACCTAACACAGAGTTGTTGACTTTTGAAGTACCTTCAATTTTGAGGAAATACACACATACACACATATACATACACACACACGCACAAATGAAATAATATCATTGAGAACTAATGAAACATAACTTAAATAAACCATACCTTATAGCCTTTGGGATCAAGATGAATTTAACGATGATTTGATTATAATTCACTAATCCACTTCCGTTTTAAGAGGGAATGCAATACAAGGAATTAAATGTGTCAAGAAACGTGTCAAGATCTTAATGCCGCAAAACCCGTTTGTTTTTCAAATTCGATCTCTGAATTCGTTTTCCAAATCAGAACACAAAATATATGAAAAGCAACATATGTTCGAAAAATATTTCATTCATAATCGCAACGTATGCGTATATTGTGTCGAATATTTTATATGCTTTCGGTATATTCAATTTGGAGAACGAATTCGAAAATCAAATTAGATGAAAAAAATTATGTTGCGTTCCCAATTACTTGCTTAGATTGCAGTGGGGTAAACTTTGTATTTAACATAAAATGGCAAAACGGACAGAATAAATCCTAATACGTTTATATACGATGTAAAATAGTCTACGCACTTAAAAATTAACCGGGAATTTATGCTCGAGTTTTTTTGAATACTCCAGATATCGAGCTTGGCGAAGCAAATCGATTGGTCGGAAGAGCGAGTTATTTACTGGTGGAAAATCCGTAAGATGGAAAACAATCGTAGCGAGCTCCATAGATTCTGCGATTGCGCGAGTGATGCATTGTTCTATCTCTCCAACTTTACCTTCGCCGTCTTTATATTGTGGAACAAGCCATGGATGTGGGACCACACGAAAATCGTCACTGAAATACCATATCAGGTAAAGTCTATGTAATATTTTAATTTGAATGTAATATTTACAGTCGATTACTGAGTCCAATTAGTTTAATCCACAAAACTATCGATAAGAGGATTTAATACTAGCACAAAGGACAAATTAATATCCTTACATATAAACTCAGTTAATTGTGATATTTTAGCGCATACCTTTGTTTTTCGTTTAATTAGGAATAGTAATCTGTATATTGTCATACGTGAATAATATTGCGAGCTTTTGAAAACAAGTACAAAAATTACGGTATCAACTTTTTTCAAATAACCTATGAAATATGCATTTACCTAAATTATTTTGATGTATAGTGTCATAATCAAGATTAGAAATGGTCACAATTGTTGTAAATTCACTTATTTATTAATTGAAAATCGCCAAAAATTAGCGAACGACATTTTCAGTCATAGTAAATACTTCAGTCATTGTTCACAAAAACGGTTCTTTTTTTCGTTGTCTCTTTCCAACACCTAACATTGCAATTGTAGATTATCGCACTCTCTCTCACCTTTGTTCGTCTTTCGAGTATAATTACTCAAATTTTCACGTCTATTTTAAATCGAATTTAGATGTCCAAGTTGCAGTTATCTTTTGGATTTCAACAATTTTAAATTTTTTTCAACTTGACATGTTTGGTAAGTTAATATGGTTTAGAGTCAGAGTAACTTCATGAAATAGATCGATTTAGTTAAATATATATATAGATTAAAGTAATTTAAACTGAAAAACAAATTGATGTGACCGGCCAATCTACTAACAATTTTGCTTATATGTAACCTTAGGAATATTGAACTTCAACATGACATTTGTTTTCATACTACTGTAAGTAGGCTAAATTATTAGCTTCAGTGAAATATTTTGAAACAGTTAAAACGAAGATATATTTGATGTTTTTTACGCAAATATATTGTGGTACTAGACACCTCTTCCTATATTTAGTTTAGTGTTCCATTATGATGTGGCCAATATTATCATAGCGTATTTCAGAAGGCTGTGCGTTTTTTGACGGCCGTCCAAGACTTGGATTTGCCTAATGTAATTTGATATATTAGCACATTCCTCATTGTGGAGTTATCACATTTCATTAGAGTTATCACATCACTACCGCAAATGAACACAGCATGACTCAAATCGAATTCAATGTAATAGTTTATGATATCTTTTTGTAGTAAAACATCTACTGAATTGACAGGGTCAGAAATATTCAGTAGCTCAAACTATGGCTAAAACCTCGTTCTGATTTATGCTAAATTTGATTTCACTTCTATTAATAGTGCATGAAGGTTACGCGAAGTGTTCATAAGAATTTTACTGTATTAATCTTAACTTCTCGTAAACAGAAGACATTAATTAACAACAGATTAAGAAATAATAATTTTTAATTTGCTGGCTGGTTTTTGAGCAAATTCTTTTGTATGTAAGTTCACACATTTGCATATGAGTTTATGAACTGAATTGGTTTAGCTGTTTCTATTTTTTTTTGTATATTGTTATCTTACTGTGGAATTTTACTAGCATATCCAGTCTTTCTGATTATTGCTATTCGTTTAATCTATTATTAGTTTTAGTTTGAAAGGCATATTTGGTATCAGTAAAGATATGAATTGTCTACTGGCTTCTATTTTAATTTGGTTCAAGGGATATTAGTCGCGTTTTCTGAATCTATATCAATGGAACATTTAGTTTTCTCGGTTTTCCTGAGGTAAATGTTAATTTTTAATGTTAATTTTTAATAAATGTAAATTGTTTCATTAATTTCAACATCAAAATATACAGTATACTATCATATTTTCATAGCGTACTTCTTATATATTATTCGTATAACATTTATTTATAAAATGAGGTAGATGTCTTACATATTTAAAGTGCGATATTCGTTGTCGTTAAGTTATAGAAGGTAGCACTTTTGTCGTATTCTAAGAAATACCACTCATTACAGCTGATTTGTTTATTCTAACAATTATACTGTATTTTCCCGGACTGATTTGGATAAGAAATTGTAAATGATTTGTAATAAAATTTATTTCTTTGTTGAAAATAATGAGTTTGTTTTGGCGAATTACTGTGCAGCTTGAAAAATTAATATTGTAATGGGAGATTTTGATTATATTTTACATTTCTATTGAATATAATCTGGCGCTATCCCTTTTTCTATTTTCTTTAAGAATTAGAATGATTACATTTCTCTTCAACATATTTCATCCCTGAAGGTGTCGAAAGGTCGATTCGCGTGATTTTTAAGTTGGAATTATTTTTACACTAAAAATTTACATTTCCATGTTTTGAAATATTTCTCTACTTCATTCATTTCTACATAATTAGTTATGGAATTTAATATGCTAAGGCGTATACACGTTTACATAATTAGTTATGGAATTGAACAGGGAATTTTCACTGTATCTTTTTTTGTATATAAAAGTTTTTTTTTATTAAGAATTGAAGAACATTTTTGTCATATCGATGAGCAAGATTTAAAACTAACATCTGTTTTACGTTTTTATATATTTCGGCAGCGTCCATATTTACTACTTTCTCGAATTTATATTTATTTTTCTTTAATGGCAGTTAGTATTACAATATTATGGAAACAAGCGAGTTTTTCTGTATCAAATTATTATTTCAGAATGTTTCGAGTATCTAAATAATTCATTGGAATGGCCGTTTTAATGCATTTAATATACTTTTTGTTTTTGCAGTATATAATGCAACTTTTTCCATTGTTTTTTATAAGTTAGTAACTTTCTTAAAATACGATTAGAAAATAAACGTTAATATGATTAGAAAATGAATAAAACATAAAACAAAAACGCACTTAAATGTTAATGAGTTCAACGTGCATTCTAGTCAATTTAACATAATTTATATTTATTAACAATTTTAAGTGTAATTGTAATATTTCACCTTTTTATGTTTTCCTCAAAGTGACTTCGGTAAACATTTTTTCATAGGTAGGTTACAAATAATTTTGTATTTGTACAGTTAAGGTAGTATATACTAATTAAATTTAAATATTTTCTAAATTAACTGATGTTGAAGAAAGTTAGACGAAAATAAGAACATGAAAGAAAATGACTATCAATGAAATACACGAAAAAACGAATTTGTCACTTATTTCTTCATAACATGATCGAAAGCCACAGATATATAAAATAAGTGAGTTGTATGAAAAATAATAAAGTCAGACATTATGAAGTAAGGAACATAATGAACGAATGATAAAATATATGACTAAATTATTAGTCTGCTGTCCAATTTTTGCACTTGTAGGCCCAGCAATATATTTGTAAGAGTATCTGAGCAATGTGTGCAGGTTCGATAATAATTTATTCTTAATTTATAAATTAAATTAAAATACGCATACAATTTCGTGCTCGCGCTCTCATTTTTATTCTTTTCTTAAATTCATCTCCTTATATCTTGACAATGCCTCATTATTGAGAAACACAACCAATTTGGAAAGATTCACTGCTAAACTGCAAGTAGAAAAGACTTGACTGCAAGGATGAAGTAGAATTAACTGCCAGGATGAAGTAGACTTAACTGCAAGAATGAGTAAAGATAGGTGTCTAATTACAAATTACTCTTAATTTATCCGTATAAAGAATGTCATTGAAATAACAAATTTTCAAGGCGGAAATATGGGTGTAATTTTTGAGTAATCACTTAATATTTCCCTAAACTTAGAATATATTTCTAAACAATGGGCAGAATTAACTTTGGTTGTAAATATATGGGATTTTTGTAATTTAAAATTATGAAGTTGGTAGTAAAATTAAAAGTTTAACCACGCCGATTACAGCGATATTGTATGTACTATATGTTCGTTATAATTTTGTTACCGCGTTGGATTAATCACAAGTTTATGCTTTTGACGACGTAACGTTTGTGAGGGATCCGTGTTTGATTCCCGGCCACTCGTCGAGTGGAGCTTTGCTGGTGTTGTCAAGAAGTCCTCCTTTTAGCAATAAGTCCATCATATTTATCAATCATATACAATAACATCTGCAAATAAATAAATGAGTACATAATTTTCAAAACAAACCTTGAAAAACACAGGAACGAAAAAATTGGAAAAGATAGCTTATAGTGAGCAATTTGCTAGGATCAAACGCATTAAAATGCGTTTATAATTCTAATTTGAGACTAAACAAAAAGTTACATTATGCATTTTGTTAGAAGGTATTAAAAAGTAATAAGAAAAAGGAAGAAAAGTGAAATTATGTACCATAGTAGAATTCATACGCTTCGGTAGGTACAGTAGAAAAGCAAACTTTATTTAGTTATTATTGGGTAGTCATATGGGTAATTGGGTATTATTGCGACATAAGGAAAAAACAGGAATTCCGAACTAATGTGCATCCAATATACAGTTGGATGGATTTTTATTATCAGTGTGTATATAGTGAATTATTAACTTAGAACAAATTGTTTACTTACAACCATTTTTTTCTTTAGTTAACAATTTATTAAATATTTTAATAAGGATTAATTTATTCAACTGGGAATCATGTTGACAAATAATGGCAACCTGTGTATAAAAAGACAATTGTTTGAAATTTTCTTTTTCGCTACGATAATTATTTGATTAAACTTCAAACGAGCAATGTTTAAGAGAAAAAGAAAGCCAGACAATATTTGCATGTTTGACCAGTGTAGCTAGAGAATAAAATATTTGTCAAATGTCGATGTGTGCAAACATTTTATTTAAATCTAATTTGTGTTATCGGTAACTTTGTTCTTGTACATTTATTATCATTTCAGAGAAACTTACGTTTTAGATTAAAGAAATACAAAATTCTATTTAATAACAAGGTTCTAATTTTAAAATAAATATCAAACATAATCTTAGTTCTTATGTCAAGGAATATTTTTTTTAAATACCTGACGACTTAAAATGTCAATCATAATTTATTTGTTACTACATTCCATGCTTGAATAATAGGTTTACAATAAATTGTTTTCAATTTTAGAACATAAATATAATTTGCACTAATAAGTAAATAATTAACCAATAACAGAATTAATTACTTATAAATTATTATCCAAAGCTCTCATAATAATTTATATTTTTACACGAATTTTTATTTTATTTAAATATATAAAATTTTTTTTAAGAAAATTTTGATGATATGAAATTATTAATAACATTCCATTGAAATGATGTTAAGTTCAAGTGAAAAGAGATAATTCATTGATTTTTTACACGTGGATGTGCTAATTTCTCGATAGTTTCATATCACCTTTTTGCATGTCAATATTGTATCAACTGAAGTTTATTAAGACAGGTGTTCGATTCTCTTAGGAAGATCGATTTTGAATATTAAATATAATTAATATATTAAAATAGCGTTAATTTTGTATAAATTCATTTTGTAGAAATTCAGATTTTGTAATACAACGAAACCTATGTCGTGGTAAAGAATTTAAAGAAAGTAGATATAATACTACATCACGTAGTTTCATTTAATTGTGAGGATCGATTTATCAAGCAGGTAACATTCTTGCCACGCATGTGGTTTCGAATGGATAATTATACTTTATCCACGGAAACGTCTGTACATTGGTTCAAAGGTAAACACTGTGAATGTCAATAATTTTATAAAATCATAAGACTTTATTTAAATTGCAAAGGTAATAATTTCCCATAACGAGATATTAACCTTCAAGAGAGTCTTGCATGCAGAGTGCTTCCTTCCCAACCCTTTGGATATTTTCAGACTGTCATTCGAGAAGTATTTTAAATTTTTGGTCTAATATTTCAAATGGTAATACTGTCGATTAAATACAATCTTCCTAAAAATAAACGTTTAAGCCTTCTAAATCATACTATCCTCTTAATAATTTAAAAAATGAGAAAAATGTAATGAATGATTTAAAGAGAGGAAAGTTTAAAAAAGTCTAACAAAAATGTAAATAAATTTAGAATAGTACTAAAGAGTGACGTTCACGTTTGCCGTTTTGAGATAAAACTAATATTGTTCACTTGTTTTAAAATTAATGTAACTCGGGTAAGCGATGTGACAACATACGTCGCGACGTGTCTGTTGCTTCGTTTTTTGGTGAGTTTCATCGATAATTGAAACAAATTTTGTGAGAAAATTTAGTTGGAATAAAGGTCCTTTCTCTACAAAGATATTCTTAGTACAGAGTAAAGAATTTAATGTCAAAATATAATTTCCTATGCACTAGTTGCAGAAAAGAAAAAAATCCCTCTTAATGTGAAACCCCGGTGGTTCAATAATTTCTCACGTCTATAATAATTTCTCACATCTATTTCTCATCCCCAATACCCAAAAGTCACCTAATCTATTATAGTACTCATAGTACGCTTCTATGGTTTTAAAGCAGTCCCCGTCCATTTTTAATTAAAAAAAAAGGAGCGTTAGTAGAAGGGGCACTAATGATCAGGAAACGCGAGTTTTTTAGGGTGATATCATAGTAAATAAACACTAATATTATCAAATGCTGCAAAATTTATGATTTATAGGTTGAAGAATCCAATTTATTCTATAGGTTTGCCACCCACATATACAGTATCATATTAAATTTCTTAGGATAGTCACATTGACGTAACTACAATGACTCCTATAGATGTTTAGAAAATTGAGAATTATTTAAGTAAATTCAATACAAATATTTGCAGGTCGAGACCGATTTACGATGGTATTACTTCATCACTCTAGGCAATCTGTGGTCCACAACATTCTCTCTTATTAAGAACTATAAAAGAAAAGACTTTCTGGAGTTCTTAATTCATCACACAATTGCCCTCTTGCTAGGGACCATGAGCTGTATCAGCAATACACATCGCAATGGAGCCATCGTAATTTTGATTCATGACTGTGCCGATATATATTTTGAGGTGAGTATAGATTTTAAGAAATTTTCTTTGAATAGATAAGAAATAGAAAAAGGAATGTGGAAACTTTACATAATGTAAATGAGTTTGATAGAGAATTTACAATAATAATTGGTGTTAAAACTTTAAATCATAACCAAATATACGTAAAGGTCTATTCACTACAGAAGAAAGCATTGTTTCAAATCAGTATCACACACTGTCGTTAAACTAGTATTAATATAGCGTTTTAATTAACATCTATGGGAACGGTAGCATTATTGCCGGATTGTGCTAGTTTTGTCGTAACACCTTTACTAGAAGAAGCATATCATTTTAAAAAGTATTGAGGTACAGTTTCAAATAATTGAAGTAAAAATTCATGTTTTTTATTGTTTTATTTTTAAATAAATTTATAATTCTTTTTAATCAACGACCAAATTTCTGGAATATTTTTTTTCGCAAATTCTTAAGACGGAGATATTTTATTACGTCAGATTAGATGTTGATGAATAACCTTCACCATCGGATTTCCCGTTTTTGGAGTTATAAATATTAGAATAGCAGTCGCATTGAACACATTAGGAAAAAAACATTGTGTTAAGTAACATTGGTTATGGATGTCATTTGATAAATGAAATGGCATTGATAAATTTATTGAGAGCTAGTAGCAAATGCTTTATGTTGGACCGCGGTGATTGGTGAAGTGAATTCAGTGGATAGCATGAGGATAGCAGCAGATGACATGAGGAATGGCGTATCGCCGGTCTGCTCCTCTGGCTGGTTGGTAGTGGATTTTGGTAGAGTATGTTAGGGGATATATACAAGGATAAGATAATATGAAGAAAGGAAATTAAGTAAACATATACAGTCTTATTTTAGCTGCACATCAGTGTAATTGGTTCCACCGAATTATAGAATCCAACAAGCCTATCAGATTGCATTCTTGTAATCATTTCCCTATACGTCGGCAAGTTGAACTTGGCATGTTTATTCCAAAATTATTCTAAAAATTTGACCGTACATAATACTTCTATGAAGAGTTATTGCCTAGGTAATTAAAACTAGTTTGGTGTTGAATCTGAGATGATACATATACATTGGCGGTGTCCATTCTTCATTTAATATGTTAACTTTTACTACTTTGATATGTGATGTATACTAACTTATTCTTAGCTTTAGTTGTCATAATTCCGAAGAAAACACAGTCACCACAAAACAACGTAGTTAATCTTAGTTGAGCAATAACAGTGAATGAATGATATATTTGTATCTGTCTATTTGTTAACAGTTGACAAATTCTTTAAGGAGAGTCCACTGAAACATCAGTCATTTGAATGTGTTTTTTAAACTAAGAGGAAATTTGTAAAAAATAAAAAAATGGCAGTCGTAGACCTGCATACATTACCAATAGAAATTAATTTTATGAAAAAATTACACAAATTAAATTTATTTTATGGTAACTTAAGTAAAATTTAAGTTTTAGGCTAATTTATTCACAAATTTACTATCAGGCAATCAATGTGAATATCCAAAATGTTTTCTTATTAGAAATTACAATAGTTTTTTTTATATTCTTTCAGCTAGCCAAAGTGGCCCACTATGCAGGCTACAGTAAAGTTTCGAAAGCTCTACTTGCATTCTATGGAATAGTATGGCCCATCACCCGGTTATATATCTTTCCATACTACGTGATAATAAGGTGAGAAATTTATATTAATAGAAATTTGCACATTTATAAATGTTTCAATTTTATTTAAAGGATAAACTTACACTAAGTGCAGTTTGAAAAGGCTAATAGGTGAATCGCATTTAGCAAGATTTGGTTTTAACAAACATCGTGAGTTTTCCAGATTTCATATTCTCATATTTTGTAAAAACTGTTATGTCATTTTATTTACATTTAGTCTTGAATCATATAATTGACAATAAGACTGGACCTTCAAGTCCACATAAACATTACATCTTTTCTGTAACGACTGTTCCCTTTACACATTCTAATTATACTTTATCCTTTAAAAAACCACACAAACTACATAAAATATGTAAAAAAAGTGATTTAAAAATATGAACTCCCTAGTGTTCAGAAATCGTATTCAAAATAATATAAAATTATTAAAACTGTCCTTACCTCATGCCATACTAGAATCGTATATTTCTAATAATCTTTATTTAATAAAATATTTAATCCTAGATAAAAGAAAATTGAGGGGTATCGATGCCGGTAACGAATCTACTGCTGCCATTGACTCTTTCGATTTGTGAATATTGCCTAATAATCAATCATTAGTGTCATATAAATTTAATTAGTGAGAAAATCAATTTAGATTATAATAATATTATAGTTGAATTTATAATAATTAACGGTATAATATTATTATAAATATTATGAAATTGAAACTCACCAATCACAATACAATTCAATGACTTTGTATAAACTGTTTCTCCACGCAATGAAATGATGATCGAACATTCAGTATCGATTACAAATTAAACAAGCTGTTATAATCGATTGATAACTTTCCTAATTTCTTCTCATTACTGCAAAGTTCAAGTTAACGACAACATCTTTTATCAAGAATACAAATATGAGACGTACTTGGTATATCTAAATGTTTAGTCCAAGTAAGACAATATTCGGATAAATATATCCGTTGTAAATCGTTGTGATAAATCTGTTTCAGTGAATTCTAACCTGAAACTTCAACTCATATATTTTGATATTCTACCACATTATCCTCGTTCATAGATCAATTGGCATAATTAATATCATTGCTCACGAAACTAAGAAAACTTCGAATGTGCCTTTCCATACCAGACAAAAATTTAACGACAGACAAATAAAATGTTTAATTTTAGCGCTTATAACAAGATGAATACGAATATAAAATTATTTGTTGAAAATATTTCATAATATAAGAGTTACCTACATGTAAATTAAATTCTAGAGCCGACGTTTTCTTTCGCTACGCATTAAATTCGTTTCAAGTAGACAACAATGCTTATAAAGTGAAGGCGGCTGATTATTTGTTTCTAGTTGCGGGTTCAACCAAACCTTTATTCCCCCAACCTCTCTCTAGATCTAACAGCGCAGATGTTTTAATTAGGGAAGCTATTCGTCACAAATTGCATTAAACAGTCGTAATAGAATACAACTTACTATATACAACAGAATCGATTGCCATTCTCGACACTGTAGAAATAGACGAATCCATCCCTTTTATTGAAGATATAATAAGAAATTACCAAAATTATAAAGAATTATTTAAATCTGAAAGGGAAACATTCTTATGCTTCACTGAAATAAAATTACAAGAATAGTAATATTAAATCGAGACCTTCATTTGAATCTTGTTCATGCATTGACATATATGATACTTATAACATTTAGGAAACGAACTACTAAAGTATTCCAGGATACGTACAAAAGAACTCGAAATCAACAATAAACAATATTGTCTCCCACTGTTTGTACACAACTATGTATGTATGTATATATATATGTGTGTGTGTGTGTGTGTACATGCATACATGCATACACACACACACACACACACACACACACACACACATATATATATATATATATATATATATATATAATGTTAGAGGAAAACTATATAGCGATCCAGGTTCATTCCGGACGTGGAACGTTCTATTAAACATTTTATTATATATAATATAAAATCTTCAGGTGGGCTATTAGCGAAGATTTTTGCCAATAGCCCACCTGAATAAATTTCATTTAATTGTCAACATTTATAAATATTATAGCATATTTTTGAGGTAATATTTAATCGTATGCTCTTAAAGTATTAATTTCTGAGATATGAGGGATATTAGTGATTGAGTTTACACTCTGGGTGATTACCATAAATATTCCCTTGTTATTTTTAAGAGAATCTGAATAAATATACATTTTTTTAAATTTTACAACAGCAGTATCAATCTCCCCGTCTTTTTGTAAGAATTTCAAAATACTGCAACACGTGTCTCTACTTCTGTCAAAATTGTGACTTACTTTGAATTGATTACTCGATTTGAAAGGTAATTGTCTCTAAATTACAGGTTACCCCAAAGCGCTAGATATATGTAAACGCTAAAAGTACAACTATTCACGTTACACATAATAAAATAACTAATAAAATGGAAAGGACACAATTTAATTCAAACTTTATATAAATTTAACTAATTATCAAACGTAAACTAACAAGCAATTTTATCAATTTTCAACAGTTATATTTACGTTTTAATTGGTATTTTTGAATTTTTAAGCCATTATCGTAATAACAAAGTTTTAATATTAAAATGCCATTAGTAAGTGCTAAAAATTGATTCTGTAGCGTAATCGCCGTTTCCACTAAACAAATATGTGGATAATTAATATTACAATTTTACTTTATCTTAATTTATCTATTTTTGCAAATTAGATAAATTAAGATAAAGTAAAATTGTAATATTAATCCTCAGTTCTGTTTATGTACCATGAAAAATATTTATTACTCTGCTAATGCCATTGAGCTGACTCATGCAAATGAGCTCATTTTCAGTCATTACTTCTATTTCCAAAAAAAAATGTAAAATAAGATTTATTTATGAAAATCTGGAAATTAGGGAATTATATAAAATAAATCGATAAATTGTTCCAAAGGAAATATCAACAAAATTGACAAAATGGAGTTTTATTTTTTTATAGCGACCTATACTATTTACAGAATCCAGATATGTATTGAATCATTTTGCAACTAAACATTTAAAGTTTGGTGCTACAGTTGTAAAAGTAACAACAAATATTAATTAATGTTATTTTAAAGATAATGATGTAATATTTATTTTAATAACATACAGTGTAAACTTAAACAAAAACAAATCTCATATATCTTAGACAATGGTCATTCTTGGTCATATTTTATAATAGTATTTTAATAGCTTATGATTACGTATTATATTCTGCATATGCTATAAGATTTATAGATGTAAGAAATCTCATAAATATTTAATTAAATCTTTGCAAACCAAAAAGTGGTACGGACCCCAAAAGTAATATAAATAGATTTATGACACATACGCAATAATTTCCGATTCCAGTATCTAGAATAACGACTACTGTAACATACATTTAGAAAAGAATATGCGTCTAATTTTGACAGAGAATTGTTACAGCTCTAACTTACCAAGAGCACCACTTCTAAGTACTTCATGCTAACACCACGACGCAGTACACTTTCTAGATTCTCAGCTTTTCATTACAAAGCTCTTTTCCTCGACCTTTTAGCAAACTGCATTCCCAGATTTATCCGCATTTCTAATATTTATAAATGCTTAACTCAATTCCCGCTCAGCTGAGAAATTCAGAATCTCAGTTCACATCCAGTCCTCATTTAGTTTTTAGATAAAATTCATTTCAGCTTACATAATCCAAGTATATCGTAATCTTTTATTTAAGGAATTACGAGCATGTTTAGCATCCGAGGAAAATGTTTTACAATAATATTAAGATGTAAACCTGAAAAAAATTGCAATTAATTAATAATTTTAACTTGTAAATTGTGTCGTTGTTATGAATATTAAATGGAAACAACATTTTTTGTTTAACAAATATATATATATATATATATATATATATATATATATATATATATATATATATATATATATATATATATATATATATATCAGTAGTAGCGGTTTTATTTGGCAAAAAATTTACTTAAAAAAACTTTACAAATGTGCTAGAATTTGCATTTTTTTTCAAATTTTCTATTATTACTCGTTGGTTCAAAATGTGAATTAAGAAATCCCAATATATAAATATTTCTTTTTGGCGAAGAACTATCAAGGAAACGGAAAAGTATATAAGATATCGACTACAAATAATATACTTCATACAGATTCCCAGGTGGCACAGCATCTATGATGCCATGGCTAACCCCTTCTACCGATCAGCGAATTTGGGTTCCGATGATATTCATAAGATGATATTCAATATATATTTTTTAAATTCCTATCCACATTTTGCAACAATTTTCAGAATGTATATATGGGCACCATTTAATTATCCTGCATTCCGCATTACTACATTCCTTTTTGTGATGTTGTTCTTTCTTCACGTTTACTGGACCATTGAGATTTTTCAACTCATCAAGAGGGTATTCTCAGTGAATAAGGTAAGACATGTATTTACAAATGTAATATGTTAAGTAATTCTGTTCATTAGGTTCGTGTTATCTTAACTTTGAGTTTCAAAGACAATCGACTAATGGACCGCAAGAAGAGACTTTACAGATATAAATGGTAGTCATACGTAATTATCATCTCAATAATGTCGTTTGTATCTTTTTTAGATATAAAATCTCAAGAAACAATATGATTTTTTTAGTAAAATATGGAGAAATAGAAATAAGCAGAATTATATAATCAGGCATGGACTCGAAAGAGTATATATCAATTAAGTATTGTAATTTATCGTGAGTACATTTTTCATGGACACTACTTTCATATATTTATTATTTTGCAACATTTATTTAACGTTACATATTCCAATAAATCCAAGATTTAATAATATTACGAAATAAGTTAAAAGGAATAGAAGTTAACATTGTTGAATTAGTTTTCCAAACTGAATTTGTTCAGAAAATAATAATGTTTATTGTGATTTTTGGAAGATCCAAATTATTTGTCATTTTCTTTCAATACTTTTTTTAGACTTAGTTTAAGCAGTGACATATATTTGTTAAAGAAATTGTCGTTTAGTGGAAGTCTCATGAAAATAATGTAGCGATTTTCGAGATTACTTGTTTCGCTCAAATCTAAAACAATCTTAGTTATTTATTTATATTACGTAAAGATGCTTATCATATTTATTATTTGCTTTTATTATTTGCTATCATCCAATGACCTTTTACTGAAAACTGTTTAAAATTATTACATAGTTAAATAAAGACACACAAAAATTAAAGAATACTATGTAAATTAGATTATTAAGAACTATTTTTTGCAACACAGCAGGAGAGCAAACGACAGAAATCAGAGTATCAAACTCCAACTTCCACAATGAAAAATCAATCAATGTCTAATGGAAACCACAGGTAAATATTCAGCCTCCTATTGATAAAGGTAAAACATAATGTAAGTCATGGTAAATTCTGATATATAGTATATGGTACCTAGCTCAAGTATAAAGCGAAAACATGATTGTCAAAAAATTAAATGATGTGAAATCATCACATTTTAAATCCCTTGAAAAGTATTTAATGGCATACTATGTAAAACAAATCAATTAGTAATAAAAAGCTATGTGTATAATTTTCGTAAAAAATAATATTTAAAGAAATAGTATCTGGATTGTGCAAAAAGCGCTTGACGCCTTTCTATGGTATGTTAATATCTACTTTGTTGACGTAATGTTATTTTGTCATTTAATGTGCTGTATAAAAATTGTGTAGACACCTATTGAAAATTCATGAATCAGGTTAATGATGTTAGTGTTTTTGCGCTATGAAATAGATACAATTATAAAAAATTATGAATTAATAACTAAACAATACATGGGAATAAGCGTTATTCATAAAAGGTGTTCAAATAATTAATGAAAACAATATAACCGTTATTTTTCAAAAACGTTTATTCTAATGTTAACAAGTAGCATAAAACTGTTTTCATGACTGCGCATAAAGAAGCGTTATATATGTTATTATTTTCTGTTATATATGTTCGAGTTACGTGCATAAAACTCTATATTTTATTTAAAAATTGGTGCTATATTTAAGAGTTAAAACTTGGCCGTCAGTGTTTGAATAATTAATATTTGTTTTGTCTTTTTCATAGTATATGACGTAATCATCTTAGTTACTGTTAACATTACCAATTACTTTGTCAGTAATATTATGCCGCTAAAAATAAAACATGAATGTAAGTGAAAGAAAAACACAAGAAGTATTTCATCGACATCTATGTTTTATGCAATCTGTGTTAGATATGTTCTATCTACATACCTTAGCTTTATGTTCTTTCTGCCTATGTTATAAAATATAAAATTTCAAACTTTATATATTTCAGAAAAGTGAACTAGAATTAATAAATCTTGAAGTGAATAGAAAGAATGGCACAGTCAAATGGAACTCTGGAAACAATTCGCTACACCTGGACTATTACCCATCGCTAATCATGTCTTATAAAGTTCAATAAAATAATTTTAAAGAAGACTGGTCTTTTTCTTCATACATACTTAATATTTACATTCAATTTATTTTTCGTGGTAGAGGTATTTTCAAAATTTTTTCGGCAGAGTTTTCTTCGTTAAAAATACTTTTTAAATTTTATGCCAAAAAAATATCCTCAATATTGTAATCTGAAGCAAAGTAAACTTAACCTCACTTATCTGCCTAAACTAATCCAATATAACTTAAACAAGCCCAATTCTGGACAATTAAACTACACATGACCTAACTCAAGCCAACTTAATGCAATTTAACCTAAGCTGACCTAATCAGACCTAACCAAACCTGTCTTGATCTAAAACGATCTAATCCAACTTGATCTCACCTGAACTAATTATTAATTTGGAAAGTAAACATATTTCTGACGTGATTATATAAAAAAACAACACATTTTTAATGCTATCCTCAGTATTGTCCCGATATTAACCAAATATATTTTCACAAGGATTAACTACGGGAAAGGAAAGTGGTCCCTATGAGGAGGTGAAAATGTTTGGGTCTAAAAAGTAATTTTGATTAGAATAAAATTATTTCATTTCTTAGATGGAACTCAAGCTAAATTGCTAAATGGTCCCGGCAAGTTTTAAATATGCTCGCTTGATCTTTCTACTGATGGCGGTCAGTTTGTTTCTTGGATCTTAGACTTTGATTTTTATATTTCAGATTTAAAATAATTTACTCAGAATTTTCTTAATTTAAATTTAATTTACATGGCTTTATTTATTATTATTTGATAGTAAAAGAAGTTAACAGTTAACATAGATATCTGTTTACATGAATTGACTTTTTAAGTCTACCGTGAAATGTTTTAAAACGAAACTTCTCTGGCGATGTTAGAGCCAGAAAGTATCACGTTAAAATATGTAATGGGCATTCGGTGCATACATATAGATTTTTCCGATGTCGTAATAATTAATAATATAGAAATAGTAATTACGTATAATAATAATCGCCATTTCTTAATTATTATTAAACGAAGATTTGCATTGCAATTAGAAATATAGTACTTAGGAGAATTGCATTTGTTTGTAGAAATGAATGGCATTTGTCAAATTGTAAGTTAATGAGGTACTTTAATCTTAGCCCATAAAATAAGATTATTGATGACATTTAAAAAAAATAAGTCGCATTATTGGTGCTTCTTCGTTGCGGTGTAATTTGATAGCTAAAATATTGTTGTAATTCTATTTATATAAAGAGTAATTTTGTTTTCTATCCATAATCTTTAGTTAATAAAGAGGTAGATATAATCTCTGACGCCACGAAAGATTTTAGTCGTGATTTCACTTAGACTCAGAAATTTTAGACCACGAAATTAATAACGATGGTAAGGACAAAGAATGTTCGCATACGTTACGAGAAGAGCCATCTTCTTGTAAATATTTTTTTCCAGGAATGACCAAATTATTAATTGTACTTAACCAAAAATTCATGGAGATTCATGAAAAATTTGTATTCTAAGTCTAAATCAAAATATGCCTGTCGTAGTTAATATTATATATCTCATACCAATTAAGCCTCCAGTCTTTATAATGCTTACTAGTGTTTAATAAACACTCCAATTGTGAGTGACGACTAAACAGCCAGGTTGACATTAATCAAATATTTTTAAACCTATATCAAAATACTCGGAAGAAATTTCCTAGTATTTATTTGGGAAAATTGTGTATAAAAGAAATTTCTAATATTATTACTGATATTAGAACATTATAATTGGTACAAAAAAGAGGCAACCTTTCTACCTTGCAATCAAAGAAAAGAAATTCTTTGCTGACAAATGGATTATAATCTGAATTCAGAGAATGTTATCTTATTCATACTACTTACCCAACCATACTACTTAGCGTACCAAATATATTGAAAAAATGTGGAAAAAGCCAAGATTTATGAAAAAAATTACACTTTTTTGATAATGTGGTGATAGAATACAATGACCGTTACTATAAAATGCTATTTTTCTTAGCACATGATGGTGTGAAATTTTATGGCGGTGCTAAATTTAAGAAGGGATAATATAATTTTCTTAGTATTTTAAAAAGACCGGTATGAAATTATGTCACACAATAACATACAAGAAACTGCATGAGTGGGATATTATCTTTAGTAGTAAATGAGTTCAAAAATATGATATAAACCTGGTGGCATACTTTTGCAGAAATAAACTAGCTAGCGCCATCTTGCGATATAACAAAGTAGGTGAAACGTACTATTTTGTACTAGACGCGAGTAATTTAAAAGAGTAAAATAAAAAATAGCATGGATGAGGTTAGTTCTCAATTAGATTGCCCCAAATAAAATTACGTTACGTTAAATTTTATTAGATAATGTTAAGTCAGGTTGGGTTAGATTTGAGTTATGTTCAATATATATTATATTAAGGTAGGGGTACATAGTTATCAAACTCAGTATTTGTAACGAACATCATTATATAGTACGGAATAAAAATTCTATAAATTATTGTTGTTTAATACACTACACATCTTTTTGAAACATGATTTACATCAGCAGAAAGAGTTCATATTTCTCCTTCTTCCTTCCGTAAAACTCCAATAAACTCAGGTAGTAGAAGTAAAATTTCATCGTTATTTTACCATTTATTTTGATAATGGTGAATTTTGAATGAAAACGTTATTATTACTGGAGAATAATATATAAAGATAACAGGCAGGAGTGAAGCGGTACGCAAAAGCTAGTGATAAAGAGGAGATACACGTATAGTAAACAGAAAGCCATTTCATACACATTAAAAAAAGTTTCATGTTTAATCAATATCACAGGAAAAACAAAAGACATATCAATGTAAAATAAATAATGTGCATTATGTTTTTTACATCAATTTTTGTTTTGTAATGAATAATGCAAAATAAATAATGTCTTGCCATTTCAAATGCAAAGATTCATTGCAAGATAAGGCCCGCCTGGGCAACAATAACTACACAATAACTAATGTAACAATATGTCAATTTTAACGCATCAGAAATTATATCATAATTGTTGCGGCCCATAGCATTAACGGATTCTGTGAAGTTGAAACCGCAAAGTCAAGGCATTAGACCTCGAAAGTGAACAATGTCCGTTAAATATCAAACTCCAAGTTTTGTTATATGATTACAATGTTGGAGGTATCATTTGTTACATTATGAAGCTTTATCAAATAGGTTAGAAATAATACCACAATATTTAATATTTCATATTCACCTTTCGCGGAAACAGTGACGGTGAAACTCTAACGAATATTTTAATGCATGCAAGGTAAACACTGGGAAAATAAAAACAAAATTTGAACACAACGAAAAATCGCGAGATGGGAAATAGAAACAAAATATTTATGTTGGATGATCAGAATCAATAGACTTGGGATTACTGCACAGTAGGGGGTTCTGCCGTTAAAGAAAGCAAGCGCAAGATACAATTCCTATTGGTCAAGTGATCATACTACACATTCTCTACCTAAAAACTAGTGGTCTTGTGCCAGGACAGCCCCGTCTGATTTTTTTATTTAAATAGCGTTATATGCGTACAAACTATATTTTTTATACCACGTTTTTTTTATACCACATTTTTAGATGATTGTGATAACTAAAACTCATATGTTTGTACTGAAAATACAAAGCACATTAATAATGTTAACAATTATTGTTAAATATTGAATATATTTGGTGTTAATTTAGTAGAAATCTTTGCTAAAAGCCCAACTGAAGATGTAATACAACGAAATCTAGGTTGTGATAAAGAACCTAAAGAAAGAGGAGAATGTAAATAATACTACATCACGTAGTTTCATTTAATTGTAAACTATTTTTAAAATATGAGTTATTTAAAGTATTATTTAAATATTCTAGATGCCCAAATATCGATTTATCGTATTGACTTGGTTACGAAATAGATCCAAAAGTGCATATATCCTGATCACACAAACAGAAACAAAAATTATTCCTAAAATCTTTTGTTAATTTTTTTGCAATTTACATAAATGGTTTCTTTCAATGAAATCCCCAAAATAATCCATTTTAATTTACAGGTGATATATTGAAATAAATTATTATAAATCAATAAATGCTTTGGTTTGCGGCCAAAGAACGTAATTTTTAAATTTGAAATCTCCACCTTTTTACGTTTATAAATAAATAGCTTTCTAGCTGTACAGACGGCTAGAAATACAATTAGGGCAGTATTGCTAGATAATTTTTATGAAAAAAAATGTCAAAGTTATATTATATATGTTAGTTTATTAGAAAAGGTATACTTACAATAATTTTTCTTATCAGAGTTGAGTGGCTACTCGATTAAGAGTGTATTTAAAAATATTTTTTTTACGTTATCGTAATGGAATTCGTAACGCTTTTTACAGTCTTTAAAAATTAGAATATTATAGAAATATTTTTGGTCTATCTTTATATTGAGAGGAATAAAGGATAAATATTGTGTGCTATTTAGTTTCCACGTAAGTTAAGATAATTAATTTGATTCTTAAATATTTATTATTTAATTTTGATCACTTCTAGAATACACTTCCTAAGTTATATTATTTTACTTAACTTATTCATTTGTTTATGTAATGTTTATTGCAATATTTGTATATACTGCGTACTAATTGCTAAAAGGCGTATTTATTTTCACTGGACAAAAATAGAGTAGTAGTTTTTAAATGAAATCTGTATTATTTTATAAGAAAAAAGGAGCTGTCCCTCTTAAATTTGTATTTATAATATATATAGCTCCATTTTTTCTAATAAAAGTTTATATTTAAATTATTATATATATAAATTTAATATAGTACTAAAAGTGGCTTGGTAATAATAAGCGTTGTAGATGCTTTTTTCATGCCCTTTAGATAAAAAAGCAGATACAAAAATGTTCAACAAATTGAAGACCGAGATTTGGATAGAAGTTGGCGTTGGCGACGTGTTACGATGTATCGATGTTATTGAAATTCAAAGTTTAAAAATAGTTCTTCTCAAACTATGAGTAATACAAAGAAAGCAAATGTATCCAGAAAGTCAATCCAGACAATGTGCAGCATTAATGTGTTTTAAAATATTAATATAAAAAATGATTTGAAAGTGCAATTCGTTCAGTGCAACCGCATAATATTGTTTCAATTAAACGTACAAAATCAAAGTCGCGCATGAAGAGTTCCGTGGTTCCAAATAAGATTAAACTTAAAAGTTTGTGATTCTCAAAGACACTCTTAAAACTACGTTATTGCTGCGGTCGCTACCAAAAATATTCCATATCACAAAAATTACATAACATATTTTATTCAAACCAATTGTCGTTGAAAGTTAATTTTAAATTCTACTTACTTAGTTTCTCAGAATTTTACGCACGTTATTTAAAAGATTAGAGTGCAGAGATATTTTTTAAGAATTTAAAAGCTCATATCTCACCAATTATTAACTTTAATAAAAATGTGTTTTGGAATCTTTATATCGTTTTGAATACCTACCTAACGGTACACCAAACACCTATTTTTACTAACTTTTTTTCATCCCTCATTTATGTGTATAGAGTACCACACTAATATTAATATTTTCATAATTCCACTATTTAATTGTAGAGCAGTTCATAGCAGACACCCACTATCCATAGTTCGTATATATCATGCCGATAGTCTCCGAGTAAAATGGCTGTGATATGCGGACAGACGGAGAGACAGACAGACAAACCGAATGCTATTATAAAAGTTCCGTTGTTTCCATTTGTCTAGGGAATTTTAAAAAATGAAAATTAAAAACAAATTGTAAAACATTTGGAATAAAATATAGTATGTCCGTTGTTTTAACAAGAAGTTTTGAAGAACAGAAAAGCAGAAATTATCAGAGCGAGAACAAATAAATAATAGTACAACTGTGATACTAAATGATTTTAAAAAAATGGAAATTTGCAAAGGAAAGTTATGTGTTATAATAATTAAGATAAAATTACTTAATATAAACTGGAACATTTTAAACTTAGCAATAAATGTTTCAACAACGCAATGGTAAAATTAAAATAAAAAGTGAACAAAAAATAGATAAATAGACGTTAGCAGTGTAAAAACGTAAAAATAATAATGAAATATAAAAATTAAATATTAATTACTATTAGAAATGTTTTTCTGCCAATCACTTTCAACGACAAAGTCAAATAATATTGTAAGAGCCATATCCAACGGTATATAAAAATCTTGCATTTGAAATGTATACACAAGTTTAAAAGAATAAATGTATGTAATATAAAAGCGACATCTAGCCATAGGTCGGTTTGATCGAGACTTTAAAAATGGTTAAGTAATTTCATAGCCAACGACTGGAAAGTACCACAAATTGTTAATGGTATTCGCCGCTAAAGGGTAGCACAGGTAAATATATCCACTTATATTAATATCCAACAGAGAGCAGCACTACTGTATTGGGTAGTAAGACCGGAAAATGTGTAAATGTCAATGCTAGATGGCGCGGTTGCCTGCAAAATTTTAGTTAGCCATCTATTATATCGATGTAGATGATCGATGTCCTAAAGGCATTGTGCTAAAAATAATCTTACGTAAAATAAGTTTAGTTCTATGTATTATTATTTTCGTTATCTACAACATGCTAAGTTCCACTTTGTATCATTTATAAAGAAATATTATATAAGAACGTTATAATAATACATCCATAGATAATGGGTCAATTGTCTGAGACACAAAATCTAGAAAAAATCACCGATTTTTTCTTTTCACTAAGTTAAACATATTTGACGTACTTTAATGTTTATTTTTCAGGCAATTACACGAAGAATAAATCTTCATGCAAAATAACAGGCCGCCTTTTGCGATATTTGATTTCAGTTACTTTATCAGAATTCCAAAATACTCGAGATTGACACTTTGGATAATTCGGAAAGCAGATTTTTACAATAGTCTACCTAATCCCTAATATAGGTACTAACTTTGTTTAAATAATATAGTAGTTTAAATAATATTTGTTTAAATAATATAGGTACTAACTTTGTCACAGGTTTCATTTAAAAAATACTCCTAGCTTGTTATGTATATATGATATTTATTTGTGGATAATTTGTTCTTAGAAGGTATAAAATATGGATGTAGAAGATAACGCCATCCTCTCCGATATAACATTTTAAATCTTACCTTATATAATTTTTGCATAAAATCCAGGACATATTATGAATTCCTTATTTACATTTACCTTAGATGTTGAAGTCCAGTTTGTTCTGAAGTAAATAATAGTTTTATTAATTAACCAATTTTCTTTCTGTTTTCTGGAAAATGCGTTATCCTTTTCAATAATTTTTATGCCCAAAGAACAATAAACTAGATATGCAAATAAATCACAACAATCGATAAGGATGCTCGATTTATCATATGATTTCTGTAAGTTAACTTGTTTAATGTTGTCGATGGTTTATTTACTAGTCGAAATCCTTACAGTACGCTTCTAATGAGAGTTGCAAAATACATATGAGGTTATATAATGTGCAAAAAAATCAGTTAACAGTGTTTGTTGTACATCCACCTATGCCTAACTGTATTCACACTGAGCTGTTATGTAGTATGAAATTATAAGAGAAAATTATTAAAATGAAATAAAGGGAGACCGATAGCCTGATATAGTCAGAAGAATATAACTTTTCAGCCCCTAAGCCAACATGTTCGATTTGCTTGATGCAAATCAAATATATTGGCGTGTCATTCAAGCTGACATTCAGTGAAACGTGTACAAGCTAATCACTGTATTAGAATGTGACGTGGAAGACCCATTAAAGAATATTCAGTAGATTAAATATTGTTCTAATATTTGAGACTGACATATGAAGAGATAAGTGTGAAATATAATAGAATTCGTTTGGTTTGGAATTTTTTTGAAAGAAAATGTTTGGAATGGCATAATGAGCTGAATTGGATATTGATGCACATTTTCATTATTACGGAAATTAATGTTGTCTATAAATCACATGAAAAATAAACTTATAATTTTTATAATGTCAAAATTCACCAATATTTCTTTACAGAAAAGCCACGCGGTGCAGAAAAACACACTTAAGTTTTAGTTCCCATTTGTTTGAGTGTGAAAAAAACCGTGAACTTTTAACATAGATTATAATTTAAATATCTCTATGTGGTCCATCTGTTTTACATATTTTTTTATGGCTAAAACGACTTATATAATAAGTATCACTAACGTAGATAAATGAAAAGTTACAACATACTCATAAGGACGATTGGCATTAAAAATGTCATTCCTCGCACATTGTGTTATAAAGGATAATTTTTCTTAGTTTCTATATCAGAATCATGGGAATTTTATAGTATGCTGACTAAATTTCGAACCCTGTTGGGTCGAAGCATATGATCATAGATACGATACACTATTAGAGAATCTTCAAAGGCCACTTTTTATAAGGGATGATGTCAAGGGTGCCTGAAGGGGTCTGAGACATCCCGGGCGACATACTAGGCTAGCGTATTGATTAGAGTGTACGTCGAGTAAAAATACTAAATTTTTTTATCACGATATAAGCAAATAGCACACAGAAAAACTGTTGTGCCCGCTCTCAGAAATTATTCATTGATATAGAATGAGAGGGGATGTCTATGCAATATAAGTGCAAGTGTTCATAACTGGGAAAAGTTATTGCAGGTGCCATATTGGAAATATATGACCAGTATATGACGTTTCCTAAAAAAACATAGTAAAACGTATGTTATTTTAGGAAACGTCATATTCACTTTTAAAATATCAATATGATTTTTAAAAATAACATCTTCAACAAACCTTCCTATAATGCATATAGTACACACTTACTGATTGTTTAGTGCTTCATCTTGATGTACAATCGTTGATAATACAAGTTTAGTTAAATAAGTTGTGTACTGAAATATGGTACCTGGTCATTCCTTTATTAATTCATGTACTTTAGGCATTTATAAAAGCAAGTAAAATTCACACTATGAGGGTTTGGTACCCATTTCAGAATTTATAGCTTACATAGTATTTCTACGAAAATATTCACAAATAATAATTTTCTACAACGTTAATATACTTATAGTAATGCAATATATTTACAGGCATAAAACAAACCATATTTAAAAATTATAAGGTGTAGCATAATCATTGATTTTCCTATATTTTTCCATAATAAGCCCTTTTAAACATTTGGTATATGAAATCAAAAAAAGACATCGAGTTCCTTATTTAGCCCCTCATTAATTTCTATATGAGCATTTTAGAAAAGTTAGCTACTACTAGTGCAAAAACATGGCTTAATAAGATATATTACTACGCCAAATTAAAAGTTATTATTTTGCATGGTTTTAAGAAAACAGGCTGTTATACTCAGGACAAACAAACATGTACGGAAGTGACCTTATAAACGTTATTTTTTCAGTTTGAGGTACGGAAATCTAAAGAGAACGCATGATATTCGTACTGAGAAAAGCAACGTAAAACCTGAATTGACATCATTTATTTTTTTCCCATCGTAAGCGGCTATTTATTCTAGCAAATATCATGATCATCATGATATAATATATTTTAATAATAACGTGAATACTTTCGTTTGCCTAAAGTAGGTTGGAACCCGGGTCGTATACTATTCCTTATACTATGTATATAAATAACCCAAGGTAAATTCAGTTTTAAACTAATGAACATTGATGATATTATATAAGGGGAATAAATAAAAATTATAAATTTAATAATTGCAATGATCAAAGTCGTTTTTATTCGCAATGCGCATCATGTCACTCGCAATGCGCAGCGTGCTGTTAAGGCTCTTAAAAGGTTAATAAAAAAGGGTAAAATTTATTTAAACAAGTTTATTTTGAACACAACTTAAATTAATAAGAATTATACAATAACAGTATTGCTTTACCTGGCCGATGTAGGTTTAGAAATTAAAACTTTAATGGCTTTAGTTCTGAATAACTTCACTTTAATAAACTTTACTCGGAAGTGGTAAGACTGAGACGGAAATTTAACTGAACTTGAAGTGAAACTTGAATTAGAACTGGCTTTAAGTCTACTTGAATCGATATGACTGAGCCGGGTCCACGTTCCAGTTTAAATAGATGTAGAAATGCTGGCACAGAAGTAGAGCATTATACGAACTGATTGCCTTAGGTTAGTAGAACAAAGCGCTTGTTATGAAAGTGCTGCTTAAGCAGTGGAGTATTCCACGAAGTGATTGCGTTAAGGTAGAATAAAGCTTTTCTTGTGAACGTGCTGGAAAGCAATGGCGCATTCTACGAAGTGATTGCGTCAGGCAATATTAGTGTTGATGCTAACAGAGCAGGGATATAACAGTGCAAATACGAAAATATATATGAAATAAAATATTTGAAGTTCGAAACTGACCGACTTCAACCCCTACCTATCAAGGCGAGGTCTAACTCGCGACTGACTCATGCCTTTGTTCTGACAAAGGTGTTCATACTAGTAAGTATTGGGGTGCTAAGGAAGGGATTTTTTTTATTTATATTAATAATATATTGTTTATTTTTACACCTGTAGATACCAAACATGAGGAAAAACTTCAATGTATCTAGGAAACAAAAAATAATTTTTAGGTGACTATATTCATGTCACTACGATTTCTTCAGTTACTTTTCATAAAATTTATTTACATATTCGTTTCTCAAAACTTCACATAAATATATATTTTTCCTCTCCTTCCACCTGTTTCGCTGTTAATTTTATTATTTAAAATTTTAATGAAGAAAAGACGAATATACAAAAATAAGTGGATACATTATCTGTCAAATGAAACTTTATTTACCAATATGAATGAAAAAGAGTGGGTGAAATATCGTTGTATAGAAAATGACTGACTTTTGGAATCCGCAGTAATGGACCCTTAATCTGTGCTGGTATATATGATATCACAATCCGAGCAGCAAAATTATATACATATATATATATATATATCGCTCCCGAAAATATCAATAGGCATTATTCAAAGGTATCAATATCAATAGGCATTATTCTTTATTATGAAACAGCATAATAACTGAAATGGAGGGCCAATGATTTCAATTCAATAAATAAAAAAATAAATCCAGAAAATAAGGTTGAAAAAAACTATTGACAAATTGTATTAATAACCAGACGCTACTTAATAAAATTCCGTTAGAATATAAAAAAATATATGTGCACCTAGGGAAACCAACGCCTTTGGAAAAATACAAGCATATCGTAGAATGAAACTGTGGAATGAAAATTGATTCCAAATACTCTAATCTAATTTGTCAATCAAATAAAAAAGTGTTCGGGACTGACTCGTGTTGCTTTTCTTTCTTAGGTGTCTTTTTACGTCGGTTACATGAAATTTAGTGAATGAATCCATGTATCTGCAATAAACTCCTCGTTTTTATTAAATATTGGCATACCATTACACAAGCAATTAAATCTATTAATTAATTACATCCCTATCAGATACGATAAAAATAATATAACTAAAATTTCAATTAATAAACCTTCGTCCATTTAACTTTTGTATCAACTTGTTACACGCCAGTAATTCGTATATTGGAGCAAATATTTCAACCCCTTTACCTACATCGGAATGAAGTTTATACGTAAGTTAAAATGTATAAACAGCCACTTGTACTGCCCACGGGATTACTTCCTTGTCCTGTAATATTTCAAATCCAGGGATTCTGAACGGGCTGACCCTACTCAAGCTTCAAACATTGGCGAATTTAAGGCGCATCAATCATAGATCTACTAGCTGTTTGCTTTCTCGGGCACTTCGCCGATATAATCTGGAAATAGTTGCCGATGTTTTGATGTTTATGACGCTGATTACGTGTCAAAGGGCCTGTATTCAGCGTTTAGGTATTGTGGGCAACTTACTAATATTTCATTGAGATATTGATTTTAGTAAAACGTTTACAATTTCTTGCCTTTAGGTGCAGTTGTTTTAGAGTCATTCAGTTGATTGTATACATAATAATGAAATATTATGTAAAGGAACATGGGTCAACACGTTCAGTGAGGAAAGCGACACTTTGTTGAGGAGTTTACTTTGTGTGATAGATGTAAACATATTGGCATTATACTGAATCCGTTACGAAAATTCTTTTGTATATAAAAAAAAAATAAATGTAATGAAGGAAAATAAAATTTGGTCAACTTTATTTTTTTTTTATATGCATGGGTGTGCTCCAGCGTAATTAAAGTTACATGCAGCACTAAATTTTTGTTGAGCGGAGTTTAGCATTAAATAATCATTATTTTCTGATTAATTTCGTAAATTAATATCAAAATCATGAAATCAATCTACATGTTATTAATATTTTATGTTTGTTTAAACAAAACAAAAGAAAATGTTCAAGGAGCAAAAAAGAGTATATCATATTTTTTTAGGTCCAGCCTGGTATATTGTATAGAAATTCGTGTAAAAATGTTGAGGGAACCGTGAAAAAGCAAAAATGATAGTTTATTTCCTCTAATGGTGCTAGAAAAATTACTTGAAATAGAAATAAAATTCTGCTATTTTATAAGTAAGGTATCATTCGTATTTGTAACATTCTCATAAAAATATTAACGTTTAAAGCAAATTTGTAGGAAAATATTTTAATTTTGGTCGTTAATACTTTTGAAGTATCCACCCGTTTTCTATTTTTAAAAAAAATGTATTGTTCTAACGTGAAATGATTTAATATAAACCACTTCACAGACAATGAAAAAGTTTAAAACTGAACAAGTGTGAAATGAGTGGCGACTGTTGGAGCAATTCAAGATTAATTGCCAGACATAAAAGGTAGTAGGTTAGATCGATAAATATAAACCTGTCAAAATAAACATTTTGATCATTTTTTTAACTTTATGTGATATTGCAAAGTTTTTTATTAGTAGTATTATTATAAACATTTAAGTTTCCTTTAATGTTTACTCTCTTCGGACTGTGTTGTTAAATGCTAGCAATATTTATAATTTTACTATTATGTGTGTCAGGTTTTAAAATAAAAGCGAGAAATATATTTTATTTTGATTTGAATACGAATCTGCCTCCTTTGCATTAATCATGCAAAATAAAGGGACCTTATACCAATTTGCTAAAACAATGTATTACATAATAGTATATATTGTTCATAGCTGATAGTTTTATGAAATTTGTATTCCTTTTGGTTTCGAAATCCTTATCAGAAAATATATTGATTTTTCATTATTCTTAGCCATTTTTCAATTGATTTAATTTCGAAAAATTAAAATCTATACTGTCCTAGAAATTGTTTGCTGATACTTGCCCTGTTTAGCCACTTGCAATCGTTTTACTTTAAAATAGTTTTCCTAATATTTTATCTTCCTTTAATTATACATTACAAAAGTAATATAATAGCATCAAGACATTATATAACACAAGGTTGAGTAAATTTTATATTTTTGATGTCTAGAGTTACTTTTTCTCTGTTCAATATAATAAATCGAGTGGTATATAGGCTTTTAAAACATTTCTTTTTTATAATGTGCCGGCGTAATCAAATTAAGTACTATTGGAACATAAGATTTAGCCCCACTATTTGTATGATATTTATTCAGGATTTCCAACAGTTTGTGTACATAAATCAATATTATACTAGCTTTGATTTGCAAATTCATTTTTTTATAATCACCAAAACAACGTTATTTTTCGCCGAAAATATCCTATTTCAATAGTATCGATATAATACAAGAAATAGGCATTAAACATTTCACTAAGTCCGGTTATAAAGGTAGGTTACTCGTAAAAGTGAAAGAATTGAAGAAATAAATTTACTTTCACGTTTTTAATATTATCTAGGAAAACTTCATATTGTTACCCACTTAAGCAAGTTGAGCAGCCATAATGGAATGCTGTATCTATGTATTCAAAAAATAATTTTCTTGCGTTTATAAAATAATATATATTGGAGAGAGTTAATGAAAATAAAAATATAATAATAATTGACGCATTTTTATTCACAGGATTTATATAAATTTTAAAAAAATTCACTCTCTGTATAAAAAAAAATCTGCTGGAAATTGATAATGATAGCGAAAAGGTTTACAAAATTACATTATCAAAAAAAATGAAAATCAGGAAAACTTAACTTACGCTATTGCATTTACGACCTTAATAACGACGACAGACATGGCATCACCAATCGAGACAATAAAAGCGGCCGAATAAATTTATTAGAAATCTGGTTTATATACTACATGCTTGTATATAAACCAGATTTCTAATAAATTTATTAGAAATCTGGTTTATATACTACATGCTTGTATATAAACCAGATTTCTAATCAATTTATTGACAGTGAGTCAAGTTATTAATAATGGTGGCCCAAAGACATTTAATTATAAAAATGATTTCGTAGCAAATAAATAAATTATATTTTAGTTAATGCAAGTTTAATTAACAATATTTACCGGCCAATGTTGAATTTCTACGTCTTAAACAGATATAAAAACGTAGCCAATGCGCAATTATCCACGAAAAATTAAAGACTAGCATGCATACTATGTCCAACAAGTGAACAAAAGGTTGTTTATCAAACATATAGGGTCAACAACCACAATAGTACTAGAAATAGCGCAATCGGAATATATATTGGTAGAATGAAATATTTTATAACATTTATATATATAATAGAATACTACTTGAAAAGCAAATTGAGCAAAAGGAAATAATATTGTGCAAAGAAAGTCAATATGGCTGTCTATCTCATTAACAGATCACGAATAGAGGTACCGAAATTTAAAACTTCAAAAGAAATGTAGTTTACGGTGACACCAGGTATATATAAGCTGAAAATTGAGTATGAAGCGTTGATCAAAAGAAAAAGTAAGGAAATGTAATGCTAGAGGAAGAAAGGTAACCTTAATTCAATACAAAAAATGCAAAAGGGTATAGATTCGTAATACGATAATAGTGATAATGAAACTAGTAAAATACAAGATATTGAAATGATGAAAGCCAAAATATAGGTTAGAGATTTAAAATATTGATAATTTCGACATACAATAAAACTGTAGAATATTGAGGTAACGCAGTTTTATTTCATTGTAAATTATTCAAGAAGTTCAAGAACGATGATTGTGAAGAGTAGCATATTTCTGAGTGTCAAGTAGAAATAAGGTTAAAACGATTACGATACATATATGAAGAAATTCTTCCACTCGAATTACATTACTTCAGAAGTATTTTCCTATTTCTCCAGAATAGTTAATAACAATACAATATAAGATTCTTGCTAATATCTCACCTGAAAGATCTTTGCTAATATCCCACCTGAAATTGTTGTAATACAACGAAACCTAGGTCGTGGTAAAGAAATTAAAGAAAGTAGAAATAATACTACATCACGTAGTTTCATTTAATTGTGAATAATGAATTTCTACAAAACTAACGCCAAATATATTCAACAATACAATAGACAGGAATTTTCATAAATTAAGAAAAACGGTATTTATGATTACAACTTAGGAGCTCGTTAGCTAATCAAATCAATATATTTTATATAACATCAAATATACTTTCCTTCAGACGTCACTTACAATGACACTTTTTAAAGGCTCCTATTAGATGGATTCTTCAACACAAACATAACTTTGATATAAATATATATATATATATATATATATATATATATATATATATATATATATATATATATATATATATATATAGTTTTTATTTTGAGTTCAATTTTTGAAATTTTCTTTTATGTGCCCATGAATATTACATATTTTAACAGTTTCATTTTAGTACTGTATAAATATGTAATATTCATGGGCATATAAAAGAAAATTTCAAAAGTTGAACTCAAAATACAAACGTAACATTTTCGACTATTATTGCCATTTGATATATGACGATAAGACTACTCAATTCTATTTCGATCGTAAAATCATTTATTACTTCTTATTGCGCTGAGTTTCTGGTTAAATAAATAAATATCGGTGAGTATATTTTAAACAAGTATAGTTTGAATTAGTTTTCAAACGATATTGTATCTCTGATGCAAGTTGGAAGAGTATGAAAATTGTAATCACCCAATTCGATACATTGTAGCCCATTTATAAGTATAACATATTTATCTTTATTTTGTACTTCTTTTAAATGAAATAAATGGAATATTTCTAAATATATTCAAATATAAATCTTATACTGGCGTGAATATCACTGATTTTTTTACCAATTTTTCCTTCGTTTTCTAATTTATCATACTTTATGAAATAAATTTTGACACATACGTGAACGAATGATTGCTAAGTTTAAATGACATTTCAGCCCCGTTCAAAATGACGCCAATATCAATTTGAAAGTTGACACATACATACATCGTAGCTATCCGGTTTAGAAACAGTTTAGAACTTTTCCACTTAACATATCGTTTACAGATACGGAAATGATATATTACTTGATCAAATCATTCGTATCGACAAGTTCGAGAAGATAAGATTTAACAAGAAAACTTGATGAGTACGTAACTTATCAAAAGCCGAGAAAATATATTTTACTCTCAATTTGGTAAAATTGGGAATATAAAATACAATTTTGTATACTGTACAAAATTTTATGTGTATTTTATAATTTAGTATCTCTCCCCATTAAATATTAGTTTAGGAATATGAGCATATTGATATATTATGAAATTTGAAAGTGTAAACACTACAAAATGACCAAGAAAAAATAATATATATAATAGTTAAATGAAAAACTTAAATATGCAAATAATAAAAAAAAGTGCTTCAAGAGCAACATACGTTATTAAAATATACAAAAAAGAAATAATAAATACAGGTTAAACCGCAAAAGAAAAATGTACCTCAAAGTTTGGTTAAAAAAAATATTATGACCAAATAAAGAAAAGAGATTACAACGTTTCCTTGAAAAGTACACAAATGACCAACAATACATGCATATTAATATGAAAGATACTGAATTTCTTGTTTAAAAAGTTGTTGTTTAATTCGATACTAATGCTTAACACGAACTCTTAATTCACTACGATCTAGACGAAGACGGGGTTGATGAGAATATACGTTTTTAATTTTTAAAAAATTGGTACATATGTAAAAATAAAAACCTATCAAGCGTAAGTAGAACTCTCACAACAAGTGTTCCGTACACATTTTAAAACTTATAAATATTTAAGTGTCCGTAATATTTCTATTAAACTACTTAAAAATATTATTTTTCCTTATGTAAATATACTGCTTTATACGAGTATTATGCACTACATCTTTTACAGGCTTAAACATTTTGTATATAGTAAAAATATTAAAGATTTAAGATAATCGCTATAGTTTTCCTGTAACCTTAAAGTCAGATTTACTCTCTATTTTTGTTTATGATTTTTGGCTCAATAGTTTCGGAAATAAGGGGCGGTACGCATATTTTTTAGAATATCTTCTTGAAGAAGCAATTTAAATTTTTGAAAAACCGTGTAATACAGACACTTGAAAGTTGGCGTAGTGATACATCTCGTTAACTGACATAATATACGTATATTTTACACGACTAACTTTTTAAAAATATTCGGATAATAATTAAAGAGGATGTAAATAAAGGTCTTAAAATATTTTTTTTCATTTTATAAATTATGTGGAGTGTATCATTAAAAAAGGTTTGTTGTGAGCAATATAAAAATATTATTTTGCTATATTATTATCACTGAACCGGAAAGCAAGGGAAAAAGAGGGTTGGTGAAGTCTGATTAAAAAATTTTGTGAAAACTATGTCGATTATTTTTTATCCTATAATTTTTTAAATTTGCACTGTGTTTTTACGCATATGAAAGTTATTTTATATAATATGTTGCAGATAATTTATAATGCAAAATATGAATATTTGTTAATATTTAAATGGGAATACTCTGTGCTCTCAAATATTTGTAAGTGCTTAAATTTGTTTGGAACTACGCTCTGTGAGTTTTGCTGTTAGTTGATAGGTTTTTCTTCTTCGCACGGTTTTATTATATTCATGTGAATAACCTTTTACGTTTTCAGGTGCTGGGAAACAGTCTTTTGTGTAGTTCTGGAAAATTATTTTATTTTGAAATAACTATTTACATAATGTTTTGGATGACACCTGTACCACAAAAATACAGTAACGCTGTACTTTATCTTACTAAACAAAAAAAAATGTTACACAATTATAATTGCAAACTGGAATAGGGAGTGAATTTTGTAAAGTAATTATAAGACAATATATTTCTAAATTCAATTAAGAACTAGTAATGAGATTAGAAGTTAACTTATTGTTTTTTGCAAATATTCTTAAATTTTATAATCATACAAATAATTACAAAAGAACGTTACATACATTAAAATATGTAAATTAGACGTGATTTTATCTGAACAACAAACATTCTATTTTGTTAATAAATTAACAAAGCAAATACAGTTATAAAAACTAACATGTAGATAAAAACCAAGTGAGTCATATTTAGAGACTAAAGCCGGAATATAAAATTTAGACAAAACGAAACAAACAACCACATCATTATTCTATAGAACAAATTACTACCAAACTAAGAGCAAAAAAAACTAAAAGAGCTAAAAAAACTAAGAGCAACCACTGGATATAGGAAAATAATAAATATTTTTCGAAACCGGTCATAAGTTAACTACGAGAAAAGAAAACGTAGGTATCTTTGTAAAAGCAGAGAGGCCAAGAATGTACATGCCATTTAAGAAAACTATTCACAATAATCCTAATAACGTAAAAGACAATATAAAATCCCTAAGCACCATTGAATCCAGAAATGTGACAATTAATTTCCTCTTGGTGCCAAAGAAGAGTGAATCGATCAATGATCGATACGCCATTTCCGCGGCGGTGGTAAAATCATGGGAAAAGGGTATGATTTGAAATATTTCAAGTAGGAAGTAATTCTGTAGGCGGGTTGAGTTGATATGAACCCGGACGGAAATGTTTGTAACCTGAGATTGATGTAGGTACTGATATTGAAGTTATGTTTATTAAGCTATTTTGTACAACCATTATAAGGAGTTAAATAGACTGTATCTGTTAGGCAAATACATATTATTTTAAATAAAGGGGAGAAATATTATTGCATTTTCATTTTTCATCGTGCTTACTGTGCATAGAAGTTGAAACTCTTTCAAAAACACAGAAAAACATAATAAATATAATAATTTAGGGGCAACTTTCCGTACAGGAACTTTTTTATGAAGGTCTCACCAGGTCTTGTATTATACTTATATGAAATGAAATACCATAATATTTTAAACACATTATGCTATTTTGAAAAGGAAAATTCATTAAACATAATCACGTGAACAGTTTGTGTTCTCTTTATTTATTTACACAATATATATATATATATATATATATATATATATATATATATATATATATATATATATATATATATATATATATATATATATATATATATATATATTAGGGTGTCCCTTATATCACCGATTTTTTTTCTTTTAAATATTGTAACGCATACCCTCTAATTCTTTTATAGTACTAAAGGCTACCTTCGTGCAAAATTTCATTGTCATATGACAATGGCAACCCGTGCCGACAAGGCATCATTCTTCTCTAAACAACGGTTTTAGAAGACTTAGTTGCATGTAAGCTATATTATGATCAAAATACATATTTTATAATAGAAAACAGTGGAAGATTAATTTAGGTTATGTATTTATTTATAAAATTGAAAAAGATATATAATTCAGGATACTTTTTTTTTAAAGTATCTTTCTTGCAATCTGGGTACAACTTTCTGTGTTCTTGTACACAACGTAACAAGAACTGTTTTTGTTCTTCTGCAGCAGTTATTAATCCATGAAAATCTTGCATGAGCTTCACGCCTCTCTCTGCTGTGTCATTGACTGCCTTTAAGTGCATAACTTTTTTTTAGCTTCCTGAAAGGAAGGGATTTGTTCCCATGAAGAGACGAATTCTTGGAGAAAAGCGTTATCAATTTTTAACCGCGATAATAAATTTCTGCTCTTGATGGTCACGAAATCACTCAAACGTGTTCCTGAAACAATAAAAGAAATATATCAACAAAATTATCACATTTTCTAATGATAAAATGAAAAAAAACACTTATTCAACTCACCGTACAAAGACCAGATATTTCTTCCTTCGATGGAATATATCTCTTCCCAAAATCATGCAAACTTTCCCTTTGTAAATTCGATACGATATCAGCTTTGGTTTGTGTATCAAATTCATCATCAAATAAAGAAAATAAAACTATTTCTTTTGATAAATGCCACAAGTGTTGGCTGAACTTGGTCAGAGCTGCTTTAGAAATCACTTGGTTGACTGTTTCGTAATTTTTCAATGTTTTTAAGAAACATAAATCTTGATTCGGGGTTTTTACCGCCAAATTACACTCAAGCCAGGGCTTTGCATAAGTCATTGCAATTAATAAGCAAACATCTTGCAGTGCTCGTTTGTCCTTAGCACTAATTTTAAACTGTGATTGCAGCAAGCATATCTTTAAAGAGTAAATAGCTCTTGCCATTCATCTTGCCTGATGGATGGCGCCAGGTGGTCTGATTTTAAATTTCTTTTCATTATCTCCCCCCAAAAATACTATACACAGTTCAATCAACTCCCGATAATCGTCACGTATAATAGATTTCAGTAGTTCTTTTTTATAACAATTAATAAGTTCGTTAATCATCGTTTCACAAAAATATTTCTTTACGAAATCAGTACATGGTTCGGTAGCAGTTGCATTAACGTTCTTCCAATTGTCTCTAATTTTTTTAAATAACGGGATATCGGGGCTGCTAGTAACTTGATGGATCTTTGATTCAAACACACATTTCAGTACTATTTCATACATATGATGGCGGCAAGCAAAAATTAACAATTCCCTTTCTAATGTTTGCTTCAAGTGCACACAAGCCCCATTTAAGCAGCCTGTATTAGAAGGCCTTGTGTCGCAGCACATAATCTGTACCTTATCATTGAGATCCCAATCAGAAAGGGCATTTAAAACAGCTTCAGCTTGACCTTTGCCAGTAGAACTATCGAGTTTTGGCACTGCTAGAAGTTGGTCTTTTTCTCCGAATGAAATGAGAATTGGCAGGCGTTCTTCTTTTGAACCTGTCACATTTAAACCGGGCAATAGCTTTCCATCCCTATGAATAGTTACAATTTCAGGCACGTTGTTCTGAAAATCAGTTTTTATCGATTCAGCTCTCTCTTTTCTCATTTGGGTCCGAATTCGTTGAATAGAAGACTTGTTGATAGGAAAGTCTTCACAACTGAGACCAAGTGCTTCTACAACAGCCTGAAGTATGTAAACAGAATCCCTTACACTTAGTTGACTTCTATCCAAAGCTGCAACTAGTTTAAGGGTAATAAAACACGTCCTTCCTCTTTTTGTAGCAGATAGCGAAGGTTCTTCTTCCCTCGAAATCATTGCGCTGCGTGTCTGGCTTTACATTTGAGTTACCATTATAAATGAGCTTACACCTCATCATTGAAATATCCAATGAAAAAAAATAAGATATATAAATATGTTCATAATCAGCAGCCTGTCTCCGTTCACTGCTAAATATGGGACTCTTTTAAATATTAGAACTTTTTAGAAAAATACAATTACACATACATAAAAGGAGTATTACCAGATAATTTTAATTGTAAATAAATATCTTATTAAAGTAAACCATATACAAAGTACAAAATCGGTGAGGTTCGCCTGTATATGAACTTTTTGTTGATATATTTCAAAATTTAAAAAAAAATTGACAAAGTTTTATTGCAATTTTCATCACTAAAGGTTTTCATATTTTTACTGTGCATTAAATTTCAATGTGTCAATTTTTATAAACTCTTAATATATTTTAAAACAGGAAACTATAAAATCTCTAAATGAAATAAAAAGAACATACAAGGTTTCTCAATATTTTCACATTTTTATTTCACATCAGGTTCTAGTCGGATTATATTAATAAAGTACAAAGGTTATTAAAAATGTTTACCTTAGCAGGATTGTTAATTTATCTTCAAACGTATTTTTATGCTGATAAAGATTGTGTAGATAATGATTATGTTGGACTTGCTATGAAACAGTGAGTATGGTATCATTTTTATCCTTGATACAAAAATAATTTTGTACTAAATGTGTAAGAAATTCTACGTAACACTTTGGAGTTTACTTTGGCTACAATCCAAATTCAGTTGATTGTAATTTCATGATGGGATATTCATGGCCTATCATACTGAGTATCTATCTAGTAATACAGGTATCACGGCGGCAGTATCCGCAGTAAGCTTCAAAATTTATGAATTGAACTCTATTGGAAGTTTAAATGCACCAAATATTTTTTTTCAATAATAATGCCTGTCCGCACATTGCAAGATTTGCTCTATTAAATTTATTGTAGATGGGATAGAAATTATTCCATATTTCTTTTGTGCGCCAGATCCCTTGCCATTCGAAATTTGTCCGTAGATCACGCGTTATACTTTGAGATATATAGATCATTAAGTAATGTTTTGAGCGACAATATACTGTGATAATGAGAACTATCCCCGAGAGTGCGCTGATATTTTTTTCAATTGGAATCCTACGAGTTTCTATTTCAATACTATCCATTTTTTACCAAATAGATGTTGACGGAAATAGGTTAATTATGAAGAGTTTGTCACTAATGATAAATTAAAATAAAAATATAATCGTGATTTTCTTTTCGTTTCAAGGACAAGGGTAGATTTTGACATATATTTTTACTAACCACTTTGTTAAAAATGTTTATATTGCTCGGTCTTTTCTTCTGGTTCTCCCAGCTTTTTTAGTCCTTTCGTTTTTTCAATTGTTGGTTCAAAATTACAAAATGTTTAAAAATTATATTCAAACAAGAAAAATAATCGAATATAGGTTTTCATTAAACCTAATGTATATTCATATTCATTCATTATGTTCCACTTTCCTTTTTTTTTAATGAAACTCATCGGTCGGCACTTGACAATCAACATTTTTAATTCAAATTTTGAAGTCGAAATTTTTAATTCAAAGAAAATGTAAAAACAACAGCTTCTAAAAGGATTTTTAAAATAAATAATACTTGCTTGTATAGGATTTTTTACATGCCTATCGATTTTACTACTTTACAACTTTTATTAATTTCAAAATTAAGGCTTTATAACTATTCCGCATGTTTAATGCCGTACTTTGCCACACAGCCTCTGTTAGATTATCAGTCCCAAATATAGTTTCCACTGCTCAATATAAATGAATAATGAAGGTATAAGCCAATCAGTGGCCCCGTTATCTTAATCGAGATCAAGACTATTTATCTAGAATACAGTCGAGTAATAAACTATCGACATAATTTCCGAGGTTATATCCAGGTTAATATTATATTTAACTGCCTGTCCCTTGGGCTCTTTCGTGATATTTTAATTAGTCGCCCATAATATGATTTCGCTTAGAATATTATTGATTAAGTGACATTATTTTATTCATTATTTATTAATCACAGGTAAATGATAGCAAGGTATCGATTCATTTCCTTATACGTTTCTATTTTTGTAATTTAATTTGAATAAATTATCGATATTTCCTCGACTTCATATTTTGTCAGTTTTTAAAATGATATTTTTATTACTTTATTGTAGTTTTATTACCGTTTAACATCTACGTTATTTTAAATTATTGTGGGTGTAAGTGGTTATATTTTTTGCGTTTTATTTTATCATAACATATAGCACCGAAAAAATGTAAAATAATCACACATCAGTTTTATTTTTAAACAATGGTCACTTTTTTATATATCGGAAGGACGATATATATGGTTTTAAATAAAATTTTCAGAAATTTCTTCATTTAATTTATATTTATTTACATGATATTTTTAATTATATTGAATAATTATGATTATTATAAAATTGTCATATTTAATGTATACCTCCCTTCATGTAAATTGGTCATTGCTTACGCCTGTTTTTTACAAATACAAAGACAAAAAAAAGATTAATAATAGATTTCGCAATTGTGAGTATAATTATGCACTAAAATAAAAAAGTAGGATACTTCTATTTAATGGAAATTTAAAACACTTTTTATTGAATAAACAAAGAAAAATGATATTTCAAACTTAATATTATGTTTTTCATTTTATTTGTTTGCAAACGCACATAGAATCCAATTTTCTTCATAAGCAGTTTTTGTTGCTTGTAATTTACGTAACGTGTTTAATGGTATTTATTTAAAGTGAGACATTTTAATACTTTTATAATAAGTCATAAATATCTATAAAGCGCAACGCAGAACTCGCACTACGAGGTCTCCGTAGTGCGAGTTCTGCATTATATTCTGTATATCATATTTCTGTAGTATTATTCTGATATATTATATTTCTGTCAAATAATTTGTAAATATTAATTTTTCATAATGTAAATATATAGACTGCAATATTTTTCAAAGGCGTAAAATCAAGGTGTATATTTAAAAAAAGATAACCCCTAGGGTAATTGTTCTGGTTCCGAAAAATTTTAGTTTTTCATAATTTTTATGTGGGTAATTTCGAAACGGGGTGGGACGCACACATTTTTTGTATATTTCTCATTCTATCTCCGTTTACATTAAGAAAATAATGGAAAAATATTTTTGGGATGTTTCAGATTGGCCCTTTTCAATTATATCTTACTAGCTCTCCCAAATTACATCACTTTGTGTAGAATTGAAGTCATAGATATTTAAAACAGGCCTTTCCAATTATATCACCATGTATAGAATTGAAATATAATTGAAGTCGTTAAATTGCTTTCTCAAAATGTTTGTATGAATATTTTAAAATGTTATCTATTGACTTATATGAGGGTCAATATGATTTATTACTGTGCCAAAATTTAAATTTTCGTGTCAAGTGGTTTTTAATAAAAACAGTTGTGACCAACGAATGGACTCCTGATTGGTCTTGTAAAGATTCCTATCTTCCTTTTATGTAATGTAAAGTGATAGACTTTAGAAAAAAACTAAAAAAAATGGGTTGTATGAGAGAAATATTACAAATTTTTAAATAAAAGCATATTTTATGGAAAAGTTAATCATTCTTGTTGCCAGAAATAGCTTCACAGCTTTGAATCAAAAAGCTTTACTTACGTACAAATATTTACCCTGCGGGCGCATATCAAACATCGAATCTCAGGACAGAGCAAGCCTATGTTGATAATTTAGCGAATTAGATTCAATGATTTATTAATACAATTTCCGATATGAAATGGACTTTACCACGAAACTAATGAAGCATATCGTGTTAGTGCTAATGGGGCAACAGTGTGCGTTTCAATCGGTAATAAATCTTGCCCGGCGGTAATTACTTAGGGAAGATTTCGCGCAATCGTGATTGGAAGCGCCAGTTAGAAAGTTAATGGTGAGGGGAATTGCTTAGATTTCCTTATTTTTTTCGTCGTTGTAGGTCTGATTTCCGCATTATAATTTAATGCAGATATGTTATATCGTTTTTGAGAAAAACATCTTTTTCTTGAAACATTTCTTGTTATAAGAAAATATCTAAGAGGGAATAGTTCAGTTAGCATTCCTTTTTGAAATAGAAGTATTTAAGCCAGAGTGGTCTGTTTTTAATTGTAAGTGTCAAATATAACTTTTATAACTACTGATGCACAAAAAATGGCTTCACATTTTTTCACAAGTATTTCCAACTATGTTTTGTTTACATCAAGGCTATATGATTAATCATTGGTGTCGCAATGAAACACTGAACTCTGAATCCGCAAATGCTGAGTTCAAATTTTGGAATATTTATAACATAACTTTAAAAGTAAATAAACATTTTTTAGGACAAAATAAAGAAATTGAGTCACAGTTCTTTAGGGAAATTACGAACCTTCTATACAAAAGACGTGTGGAAACTAGTTTAAAAATTGTATTATATATTTTTATATATATATATATATATATATATATATATATATATATATATATATATATATACATATATATCTTTATTTTGTCCCAAAAACTCACATATTGTAATATATTAAATAGTACATCTTTGAAAGTCTTAAAAACATGGCGCATATTTAAAAAAATATTAAAAATCTAGAATAATCGCCAGGGTTCTCCTTTGATCTTCGACTTAGTTTCTACCAATCAATGATTTTTTGGTCAGTAGTTTCAGATATAAAGGAGTCATATGTATATATTTAAATATCTATATATTTTTAAATATCTTTTGAATATATAAACTAACATTTAAACAAAAAATTTTGTATTACATTAATTAGCCTTTTTAAATGACATTCCAGATGATATGAAAAATGAGAAAAAATAGTTTTTGTTGACCCTTAATTTATATTTTCTTTAATTGTTTTACAAATGTTTAAAAACATTGATGGTGTAAAATATATGCAAAATATATGGGTTAATAAATTGTGAGTACGCTGTATGATTTATAAAAAAATCAGCTTTGAAAAAAATGTGAATATACTGCCGTCCATATCTTTTGTAAGCGTAAAGATATGGGGAGCACTTTTTGAAAATTTTGACATCTAGGATCATCGCTACAGCTTTCTTAAAACTTTTGCATGGGCATACTTTCCTACAACCTTTTCGTGGATATATTTCTATGTATATTTCTTAGTACATCTCTAAAGATAAAATACCTTAAGTTATAAAAAAATTGAAATTATTATTTTACGGTTTAGTTATTGAGAGATATGCACGTTCGCATGTTTTACTATTTTGTCCAATTTCAAGTTTTGTATGTTAAGCGGTTTCTGAGAAAAACAGCTGTGACGAACATACGGACATGCACATCAGTGATCTGAAAAAGGTTTCCATTGTTCCTTTTAAACTACGAAATTCTAAAAAAAATTACCATGGTTTTTTTCGTGGTTTAAAATTGGTGATGTAAAATATATGATACAAATAAAAAATGTGATAAAATGACACAAATACCCATTTGCGGTATTTGTGTCATTTTATGCCCTTGCATGTATCCTTGTTAATTTTTAAAACCAAAATAGTTAACTCGGGTGGTATCATTAATTATCACGAAAGCAAAACCCCTTGAAAAATCTTCTCTAAATAAGTTTGAAACTTCACAGAAGAGTTAAGGTGCATTTGTTTTCGATTCAAGGAGAGCATTTGATTTCCCCTTTAATTAAAAAGGATATTAAAAATAGTATATGTGGTAATAAAATAAATATTCATCGCCATTAAATGATTGGTATAGGCCAGGAATATTTTCAATGAAACGACGGTTTGAAAAAGATAAAGTGCTGGTATATAGGCATAATTTGTTCGTGGATAATTCTTTTATTTTATCCCTGCTTAGCAGTCATTGATGTTAAGAAGAAAAATTATGACAGTGATGAGCCAATTTCTAACCCCTCAAACTCGCTTGCACGGAAATAAGGTGTCACTAAAATCAACCTGTGTATCACAGGTTACATCTAATAATATATAAATGGATATGTTTGATAGCTCAACTCCTCACCTGAATGCCACAAAACAAGTAATCTCCGTAAATTTCGAAACATTATCGTATTCTTCCTATCATTGATTCTAAGCTAGTTTTATTCTTAAAGACAAACTTCTTAAATACTAAAGAATTTAAGAAATTTAATTTGTTTTTCGTCGTTTGGAAGAAGTATGAGAAGAAAATTTAAACACATAATAATTCACTAGGCACGAAAGTAAACTCACATTTCCATAAATTTAATCATTCATTTCTTTGGTAAATTATGTAATAATAGTAAATTTAAACCCGGGTAGTGAAATGAGAAATACAAAATGTGTGGTTTGCAAATGAAATGCACGTTACGCTCGTAGATCAGATTCAGACCAGCACTGATGAAGATAGTTTGTATATATGAGTCGTTCATAGAACTCCAGCTTAAATTATTTATTAAATATTCCATCATTTTGTGTCGATCGTCCTCAGTGAGAATAAAGTCGCTAAAAAGTATCACTGGGATTTTTGGGTCGCCGGTTTTGTCCATGTAGTTGACCAACTTACTGTGGGAAAAGAGCCAAACTGTGGGGGAACAGCATAATATCGTGAAAGGAACTCGGTGATGTACATAGCATACGAGGAGCATGAACAGGGTAGCGTGCGGCCGCTTACGCTCACTATTTTTAACTTGAAGACCTTTCGTATGAAGCGGTCATTGCGTGGCGAATGGCCATTATGATGTAGGTAGTCGTCTTTTCTGGAGACTGCGATGCCACCCGCTTGGTGTTCAGAGGTTGATTGATGGTAAGATGAAAATTTTGAACGTCGACCACGGTTCCACCGGTATAGGTCTCAGCCACGCCGATGCGCCTGCAATCAGCGGCGGTCGGGTGAAGTTTAAACAATAGTGTGAGACGCTTGGTTCGCCCTATGTTGGCCCAAGTGGAGATCGAGTCACGCAGTCACGACCAGATCAGATCGACTATGGACGAATTTGTGCGACCTGCGTTTTTGTCAAGACTATTTGATTTCCTGCGCATATGTATAATGAATATAAAACTTGAAACTTTTATAAGCGAAATAAGGACTCGCTCTAAATTATTATTATAAAAATAGATATATTGGGAAAAATAATAAGAATTGTATAAAGCGCAATTTCACATGAAATGTATTTATTAATATATAAAACAATTCTTAAATTTATTTCTTATGCACATACATAACACGTCCAGTCGTTGTACTATTTGACCTGCTTCTTCGGGTAATGTGGTTATGAAGGCTTATATATTTTCTACTTCTGTTTGATGTCAGTGTGGCTTCCTCGGGTCCTTGTAATACTATATGGCAAAATGCTAGTTTAATTATCAGTCTGCCATATTTCAGTTTTGTTTCAATAGGTTGGTTAAAAATACATCATTTTCTAGTCAACGTAATAAAGCACATTCCACGGATAATCCATCGCGATAGGTTTTTATTGTAAATTCTTTTAGAAGTTTCAAGATTATTACTGGAAAAAGGGTGCACAATATCATTTTATTGGGTAAGCTCATCTTCTACTAAAACACATGGTAAAATTGTGTCAGAAGAAGGTAAATCTTGTGGCGACTGATTATTAAAGCAGTGGGTTTGCAATGAGTGGTTAAATTTTAAGTAATTAAACTTGCCTCCATCGGTATATGTTCCTCGACCACCGACTTCTATTGTTATTAGTTTATAGTCAATATCAGCGATGGCTGTAATACCAAAGATTTTTTGTAAACACAGTTTTGGCTTCCAAAGAGCGGCGTTCTTTTAATTTGACATTGCTTCCCGTCTATGGCTACAATATAGTTTGGGAATTGCTATTCATCGTAAAAAGGTTTGATTATCTATTTTAATTATATACATGTATATATATATATATATATATATATATATTTATATATATAAACGTTAGCAAACGCTGAACGTTTGAAAGAAACATTTTGCAATAGTACTTTTTCGCAATTGCAATGTGACGGTGATTTAAAAAATATGCCTCTCAAAATAAATCTAAATATAATTATGCATTAGTTTTGACTTTAAAATTTTTATTATATTCTTTAGTAAAAGATTTGAAAAACGAGATAAACAGGCGTCCGACGCGGTTGCCTTAATGCAATGTGGCAAACTGTGCATCGAATAGGGCACATCCCCCGACATCGTTTTCTCGATTCAGTATATTTTCTTTTTCTCTATTGATTCGTATTTTTGCTTATAACCCTATTTGCACGTTCTTTTTTGCCCACTACATTTTCGCATTTTTGGGTCTTTTATGAATAAATTTGTGTTTATCTTTATTACCTTTCTTCACGGGATCATCTTTGATTATCTTTTGGACATTTTAAGTTAATTTTTTTACGTAAATTCTTTGTTTTATGTAGGTATAACCTCTCCTTGTGTAATCCTTTTTGTTTACTCAATTTTAGATCCTTCTTCGGGTTTTTAGTGAATCGCGAAAAAATTTAACAACCCTAACAAAATCACTTCGGTATTTGCCCAATATCAAAAGCGATTTCTTGGGATTTTTAATGCGTGTTATTTCAGGTGCATCAAAATCTCATTAGTGCTAAACTGCATTTGTTGCATTCTCTTTAATATCTTTTCTGTGGTCTAGTATTATAACATCGCTAAAATTTCAAATATATTATTCATTATACAAAGGTAAAATGTCATCTTTCATTTAATAATTATTTACCATTATCAGTAAGGTATGAAAAAATTGTATCCAAAATTACTGAAAAACTTTTATTAAATTTTTAACTTCTATATCAGCAGAGGCAAGTTTGAGGATTTGAAAAAAAAATTTGGGCATTATTCCCGTTATTAGCAGCATCATGGCCTTAAATTACTGTGTTCATTTGAAAATCTGTTATCATCCTGAAACTTTCAGGAATATTGTTTTCCTTAATTGCCAAATTTGTTTTATTTCCTGGATTTGTATTCTAACAATTAAAGAATTTGATATTTCATATTTCCACAAAATTTCTTCCCTGCAAATTAATTTTAAGAGAAGCAACTAGATCTTAGTATTCATATATATATTTATTCATAAATATTCTAAAATTATGGCTTACACAAATTTATTTATTATATTTGAATCTTTCAGATCATACGTCTATAAAAAAGTAACTTAACGATAGGTTGACTTCGTACAAAATTTAAAAATACCATTTTACTTTTTTCAAACTTACGCGCTATCGCAATATTATCGGTCAATGAGCAACGTGTTTATTTAGCTTTTTGTATCGAATAACGTGATAATGGTAGCTGTATCTTCTTCCCAGACAGGTTTCCTTGAAGTAGATTTCTGTGTAATTTATTCAAAGATCAGTATTAAATGCAAAGTATCCAGAATTACCTTTGCAAAGTATAATTTTCTTTTTCTCAAATAAAATGAAATCTTTACTTTTTTAAACTTAAGATGGATTTTTCCGTAAATAATCAATTTTTTCAGTAATATTATATGCTTTATTAATTATAATGTTTGCATGTAACAACCATAAATAAGTAAATGAAGTTTACTTTTGCAACCAATAATTTAAATTATTAGTGGTATTAATATTTTCTTTACCTAAGAATCACTGCCAGTCTTACCATCTTTTAGACCTTTCTAAGGTTTTCGCTAATTCACCCGCGTTGAAGTTTCTATTCATAGTTTAATTGGATCAAACTTCTATAAAATCGGGTCAAAATAATTTAAAATGTTATGTTTTAAGAATTACTGAATTTTAGTTTCTTCCAAAAAGATTGCAGGAAAATTAGTGTTAAACAAATTTCACTTGCTTTTTTAATTTATTTCCAGGAATTACAATTTATGCAGTGACGTATTTACAATAACTTTCAAGCGAGACAAGGCGTCATATATTTTAAAATGTATAACCTGCAAGATGATGAATGTATTAGGCAGCTTACTTTACACAAAGATTGACTTAGATCTTAATTTATTAAATCTATTTCATTGGGTTTAAAAAAATATCAGTTGAGTTTCTTTGGAAATTGAAAGATTGTGTCTGATCAAAAAAATATTTATTTTTGTTCATGCCAAACGAATAACTCATTACTTGTTAAATGCTCTGGTCATTAAAAAAAGGTAGTTAATTTAATTGCTTTTTAATGAAAATAGAACACATTCGTGGCGCTCACTTACAGAAAATAATTAACAAAATGCGCGGCGTCCAATCTGATAGATATTAAATTTAATGTGCAATTTTTCTGATCGTTCATAAATCCTTTATTTGGTTTCATACTATGAGAGTCTGAACGGAATTCTACTGCTCTGTTTCTGTTTTCCGTCCACCTCTGGGTCAATGGTCTCTAACTTCCGATCCATAAATTGTGTATGCATTAAGTTTTTAAAGGTTATATGAATGTGACTGACATCTAGCTTCACGCCAGTCCAAAGCTCAAAAAGCGTTTTATGGTTTAACTCAGAAGCTAATGATCTGTTTCTTAGATATAAAGCCGCATGTATTGCTTCAGCCCAAAACTTTTTGTCTAAATTAACATCAAAAAGTAAATACCTATCAATTTCAACAATTGTTTGATTGAGCCCTTAGCATAAACCGTTTTGTTCCTATAAATCCATATAGGATTTATACGCTGTTGTAAAATACCTGATTGCTTAAAAAAATTAGTACTTTCATTTGAAGAAAATTCTATTTAATTATCATATATTGCAACTTTGATACTGGTATTCATCTCTTTTCCAACCATCAACTTAAACTCTTTAAAAATCTATGTACTTTAGTTTTATTTTTCAAGAAGTATACAAGAATAATAATTTTGAAGAAATAACAAATAACATCCTAATCATTCCGATGGACTTAACTTTTATTGGACCGTATACATATGCATTCACCACTTCTAACACTCTCTCACTTCTATTTCTACTGTGTATAAAGGCTCATATTGTTTGTTTACTTTCGCGACACACTGTACAGTTGAATTTATTAATATTAGGTTTATCTTTACACGAAATCCCTTCTCTGCACCATTTTTTTATATTTAGATTTCCACTGTTTATGTGGCCTAGCCGTATGTGCCATACCATAGCGGAAATCGTTGCTGAGGCTGCCAACAAATATGTCGATTTTATGCTTCATCTGTATACCCCATTAATCTATTTGGCTATCTCAATTAGCTTATTCTGCTGGTTTCTAATATAACAAAATCCTCTCTGGAAATTTAAATTGTTACCGTTTCTTCTCGTTTGCAGGAAAGAGATTTTGTGGAAAAACAGAATACCCAAGTCTAAATTCTTTTGTTGACTTGTATTTTAACATTTTTGAAAAATATACTATTAGAGTTATAGAAATAACTCAAATATATATATATAACAAAACATTTCATAAAAGAATTTTTCCCTTCCACACATTTAATTGGGGTCGAATTTTTTGGTCGCGTATCACATCATATAAATAATAGTTTTCATATAATAATTAATTTTCTACAATTTTTATTTCCAATTTTTTACCTTATGTCATTTTTCCAATTATTTTCGAAGTAACCTATATTATATTCCTCTGCGTCTTATTTATCAACTATGGGCTCTGAAGTTATAAAATAATATTAAATTTTTTTTTGTATTTAAGTTGTACTAAAGTTGTTATTTTTTGCAGCGTCTCATTTTATTCCCGCTGAGTTTAGCAGTATTTTACTTTATTCCCGTTGAGTTGGCCTATTAATAATTTATACCCAACTTAGGATTTAGTGCACTAACGCACTAACTACCATAATGCGTTTGGTTGAAGAGTCAAAAAAATTATTCTGTGTTAAGCGTTTCGTGATATCTGCTCTATATTAAACATTTCAAAACAGTGTTTTAATCAGTTGATGTATACTTCAATTAAAGGATATGATTAAAAAAGTACATGACAATGATTAGTTGGAAGACTCTTTTAAAAAATCAATTAGTCATCCTCAATTAATAAGGAAAATGTGATATTAAGTGTAATAAGTTCATTATTAATTTCAACCCAATTTTTTCCTTTTAAATCTTTTATAATTAATGCTTTAATACTTTATAACGGATGATTTTTAAAATATTACTCACAAGAAGTTTTTATTTGTCAATTTTTATTTCTATTTGGTTCTGAAAAATATAGGTTCACGTGTCTGAGTGCGCGCGTGCGTGCACGTGCGTTTGCATGCACGCGAGCGTGCGTGCGTGCGTGTTTGTATCCGTCCGTGCGTGCATGCGTACGAAAAATTGGATGAAAGTTTCTTCTAGATTCCAAAGGTTACTTTCTAAGGTTTGTAAGGCTACACTTGACACAGCTAGTTATAACAGCATTGTGATCTTTAAGTTTTTCAGTGGTTAAAAGTTAGGTCTAATTATTGATCCATATTTCAGCTGCCAGCCCCAAATGAGTGATTTTGATAATCGATCCATCTTTGTTATACGTTTTTATCGCCTTCACTTGATTAATAAGTTGTGTGCTATTTGGATCTCAATTAAGGTTATCTAAGAAATGAAATTTTCTTCAACAAACGTGTGTTCTCATATTTTTGGTTTCAGAAGATCTACGCATGTATCCAGGCAAAGATCGCGGTGGAACAGGATAGCATAACATGCACAATCTTCTATAATGCGTTAAATAATCAAAACTATTCATAACTTGGCTCCAGATTTACAGCTCCTTTCCAGATCTAGAAACTCTTCATCCTTCTCATCTTAAGGTATATTACATAATTTAAGGAGTTCTTTTTCGTGGTATGTGATAAATTGAAAAAAAATTAGTGAAGACGTTAAAAATGTCATATAACAGTGCTTCTTCTGTAGTGACAGGGATTTGCGAATGAATCCTATTTTTAATTAACTATGAGCCGCCTTGGTGACCAGTGAATACGTGGTTTCTGAAATAATATTTCATTCAATAAAACTTGAAAAAGAGAAATATTTGGATGCTTTGCACATTTAGATACCAAGGTACAACAAATGTTATGTTTTTTTTTGAGATGTTGGCCTAGGAAATTAATCCACTGCGCATTTCAATGATTTAATTCTCAACAAAAACGAAATAATTCAACTAATGGGCGGTTGACATCCGAAGTTATAGGTAAAATAATTTTAGTCATGTTAGATATTGAGAGTTGCGTTTGTTTCATCAGGTGTAATATTTTTGTTATATCCTATAGTCATTTTTCGCTCATGGTCAAATGTTTAATATTTATTTTGGAGCAAAATAGTTGCAGATTTAAATTACGTATTGCTCTGGAAAATATATTCATGCTATTGCAATAAAATAAGTTTCAAATATTTTCTTTCCGAAATAACTAAATTGGTGAATATTAGACTTAAAAATTTGATTATAACGTTCATTAATTATACATTTTATTTACTTTTAAAATTGAAGATTCGTTGCGTTTTTTACTCACTTTTTTAATTAAAACAGTAAATAGTGACAACTTAGTAGCAGGTACTAAGTTGTGTTAACCGTTGCTAGAAGTAAGGAATAAAAAAGTGAAAACTTGGTTAAAACATACTTTTAATTAAATTTATATATATTTAAATAACTTTGGAGATTTTGGATTCGTTGCATTTTTTAATAATTTTTTAAATTAATACCGTAAATAACTGGTAATTTATATTAACCGTTGTTAGAAGTAAGGAATAAGAAAGTGAAAAATTTCTTATTAATTACGGCAATCAATTGGAAAAAAAATGTCTAAAGTCTTTTTATTATCGATAATGGTACGAGAAGCAAGTTATTTAATTTCTATTTCCTTGTCTTCGTAGTTAAGGATTCAGCATGTATTATTTAGTTGGATTTTCTTTGAGAAGTACACATACACACATATATACATTTATATATATATATGTGTATGTACATATATGTATACATATATATATATATATATATATATATATATATATACACACAAGTGTCTAGACTACGTGAAAATATTTACTTTGAATTCAAAGCAAATATCGTATCACTTGAAAAAACTTAGTTTTATTTTAGCTAAACGATACAATACTAAATGACTTCTTCATATGTATTTTTGTCATCCACACAACCAGCTCTACAATTAATGAGGGACACAAATGATGTAATGATGGAATTATTATACCACTAGGCAACAATGCTAAGGAATTATTGATTCAAAGTTCATTTATTTTTTACTAGAGATATTATTTTTATTGTTTTCTTCTTTAAACATATTTACTTGATTACACTTGCGTTCGTACTTTTAAGGATATTTCTGTAGAGGTCTATGTATTGTATTCAGAGAAATAGTGCTGCTAAGCTGTACTGTAAATTACCATTAATTGATCGGGTTTTATTTTCATTTATATGTAAAAAAAGAGTTTCGTTGTTGTCCATGATATTGCTTTATATAGAGTTTAAAAAGTTTCATTAAAAAACATAAAAATAGATAAAAAGGCCAAGTATTATACTAACAGAATTTAAATTGTCTTTATATGTCAGCTATTTATTTTTCGATTCGAAATGAGTAATAAATGGTTGATATGGAGGGAACATATGTTACATATTGAATACGGCACAATTAGTTTCAGTTCTCTTAATTTAAAAATGAAATTATTAATAAAGATATAAATTTATTAATTAGGTTTTTGGTTTAAATTTAACACTAATCAACAAATATGAAATCTCGGCCATGTTTATACCACCTGTTTAAATAATTCATGCTTATGCCGTTCAAGTAAATAAAGCATACATTCCGCTCACTTTGGCTATAATATTTTGTTCAGTAATGGTTATTTGTTAATTGATGTTATTAGGTTATTCAAATTACAATTAAGGTGCTGAATTTTATAACTTATATACAATGCAATAGCCGAGATACATGTTTGGTATAGTTTTTATAATTTTTGTGCCATTATGAACGAAAAGAAAAGAACAATTATTACAAAAAAGTTGTGCCACAACGATAGCTACGATTCTTGATTGAGTCTGTAATTAAAATATGGGTCATGTATTTATGCCTGCGATATATATGATAGATAATTACGTTGTGATGAAATATATTATTAAATGGGTAAATAAAACCTACCCCTGAATATTTAGTAGTACCTAATATTGTACGACACCTAGTGGGAGTTTTGCTCGTGCTTGGTAGGTTTTATTTAGGAAAAGTATCTGTAGATCACATACAACAACTTATGTTTTGTAAAAATGTCAAAGTGTCTAATTTTTTGTTGATCTAATTTTTGACTAAAAATTTGTATGTTGTATCTAATTTTGTGATATGTTTTCATCCACTTACATATAGTTTTCCAAGTCTCAGTATGAAATCGAAAATAATATACGAAAGTATTTAAAAAATGTTTGTTACCAGTAGGTCAGAACTATTATATTTAAGGTAACTATTGTATTTCTTTTAAAACATTTTACATTAATACCTTTTATGGTCCTACAAATAATACGTATGATTTAGAACTTTTTTTAATTAAAGTCTTTCACAAGAAAATTGCACATTTCAGAATTTTTCCTTCATTAAGAAAATACCTATAATTAAAAAAAGTATTTAAAAATCCAACGTCTTTGCCCCAGAAAATACCTTAAACGTTTTAACAGGTAAATTCACGGTAAGTGAGACTCCAAAATAATATTTGTTTGAGGGCATCTACTAAATATGTGAATACATAGTAGGTCTAATTTTTAAGTGACAATTTTAGTAATAAACTTAATAAATTTCATTAACTTGAATGAAAAAGAATTATTGACGTACGAAATATATATTAAAAAGGGTCATGTGCATGCACACACCTCTTGTACATGAGCGATTATGGCAAGACACGGCTGTGTGAGACTCTAGGAAATATAACAGAATCGTTTCAATGAAATCTCATGACAAAATGTAACGTTACTTTCTCCAAACTTTTCTTTCTCTACCTCAGTTTTCGACTTTAGTCTTTTAATGGGAGATCAGACTGGCTCACATATTGATGGGATCAAATACGTCATGGACTGTTTTGATTATTAGAATGTTTTCATTTCCATTGTTAATGATATCCTGTTACTTGTTTCCTTTTACATTTAGCCGATTGGAATAAATATGTTTATAGAAACATTCTACCAAATCCGTACATCTTTAAATTAAACAAACGTTTGGATTTTATTATTTTTATTTTCACCATCTAGTTTATTTTCACCAGCTAGGCTTGATTAAGAATACCTTCTTTTGCTTAGGATCTCACATTGTGATATTTGTGTTATAAAAACTCAACGAATGAAAAAAACATATGAAAAAAATCCAATGAAAAAAACATTTTGAAATTATTTTGTGTCACAAGAAATTGGAAAAAAATTATTCTCGAATATGCTATTCTTATCTGTATCTTGTGTCCTGGGTATGAGAATTACGTTTAAAGTCTAATTTTATCATAAGCATCAGTAGGTTCATATTTGTACTCATATGCTTGACAAGTCACTTTGAGAGGACACATTATAATATTGCAAGACTTTGAAGCTCGGTGCGTGACTGTTCCTTGGAACGGAAAGCGGGCCGGGGTTTTTTTATATCTTCATTTTCTTAATTTTTAGGTGCCTGGTGAAATTTGTATAGTTTGGTCAAGGACCGTTGGAATAATAACGCATTCTTAATTTTATTTTATTCTCCTGTACTGTTTTCTATTTTTTTAATATACCTGTACGCCCATTGTACCACGTTTTGATAGAAAACAATTAAGTTTAAGCTAAGACAAATTTAAATGGTTTGTTATATAAAATAAAATATACAAGTAGTTATTCAAAGAATAGTTTATTTAATTTATAAAATATAAAAACAACATATCTTAAATTAAAACGTTGAATAAATTTGGCGTGAATTTTTTTGGAATTTCATTATTCACAATTATATGAAACTTGGTTGTATAAAATCTTCAGGTGGGCACTTAGGAAAGGTCTTTGGCATTCATCCACCTGAAGATGTTGTTACACAACAAAACCTAGGTCATGATAAAGAATTTAAATAAAGTAGAAATAACACAACATCACGTAGTGTCATTTAATTGTTAAATTAAAACCTTTAAGAACGCAAAAAAACAAAAAAGATTTATAATTAAAGGAAAATTTTAGGCACATACTGAGATCTGTGCTATGCTAATAGCCAAAGTTGGGCTAGATGTTGTAATACAACGAAACGTAGGTCGAGGCAAAGAACTTAAAGAAAAAAGAAATAATACAGCATCACGTAATTTCATTTAATTTTGAATGCTTCACTTATTCCGCTTTAAAATTTAACATTTTATTAGGATGTATGCAAATAAGTAAAAAACATAAATACAATTTTTTTACATTATTATCTACATCAAAAATATACGCAGAGTTATACCTAACTAATACAGAGTAAGATCATTCAATAATTTCTTTGTTCTTTTCAATGTTTAAGATTCGTGGTACATTGTGGATTTCGATAAAATGATGAAAAAGGAAAAAAAATTATATAATTTAAATTAAAAATAATCGGAAAGTTTAATATTTCTTCTCACATTGCAACTAAAAAGTTGCAACATGCTAATGTCCATGAAATATTTTATATCCAAATTTCATAATAGCACCTCGAACAAACAATCAGAAAGTACGGAAAATCTAAAAGAATATGTCAAGTCTTATTTGAGATACACAAATTAGCAGTATCTACTCATTTAAAAAAAAATCAATATGAATGCGAATACCAATAGATTATAGAAATAATAAAGTAATATTGAGTATAACTGCAACGTCAGTAGAACCCTCGTCTGATGTGGCTAGAATAATATTAATTTTATAAGTACGTAAGGTGCTGTGTGATGTAATATATAGCAGTGTCATCACACTATTTTATATGTTTAATATTTACGCCCCCTCAAAATATGCAATTATCATAAAAGAGTATAGTTAATTTTAATTTAGCAATAAAAAGAAATAAGTTGGTTTTTATCTGTTCATTTGTTAATTGCTTTCAGAAAATTCAGAAACTTATAGTAACTAATTTTCGTACCTTGAAAATGGACATACTAAGATTTTTTTCATCCTGAGGTATTTTCAGGCTGAATTTGAAAACTACAAATTGTTTACCATTATTTAAACAATAATCATGATTATGCTATACATTATTTCATGTTTTTTACTAAAATACCAGTCATTGTAAAAGAAGATAAAATATGAAAATTCGTTTCCAATAAAACAAAATTTCACTTAAGGACTTCTAATGTAAAAATATATGAATTTTACAATCGTGATAGTTTTATATTTAATTGTATGCGTAGTTCTTTCCATACTTTTCTGGATATATTTTTAAGACTTTTCTTTCCTCGTTCTTTTTCCAGCTCGCGAAATAAGCATTTACACAGTTTATTATAAAGTTTCCAATGCCATATTTGCATTCTATGGTATTGTATGGGTTGTCACTCGATTATGCATCTATCCATGCTACGATATTTTAAGGTGAATAATTTGTATTAGTTTATGAACGGTTTTGTTTACTCTGAAAATTTATAACAATCTATCACCAAAAGTCAATAGTTAATATTAATAGGCTCCGCATATTTTTGAAGTCTTTCATCTTGAAAATTATTTTTGTCAAAAATAACTTCTTATGAAGGTTGGTACCCTTCATAAGCGGCTATTTAACACTTATTGTAGTTTTATACTAAGCAACTTTCTTAATAGTTTTCAACTATCATTTTTATTAAAATTTCCATATTTCCACAGGTATTGTGAAAGAACCTTCACAAAATTTCTAAAACTTCTTAGGTAGTAAGCTTATACTAATAACCCAGAATGACTTTAGTCTTATGATAGGGCTTTACTAATTTTCGATGTTAAACGAAGGTAGCGACCAGTTTTTTTATCAAAAAAGTTTACTCGTAATTGTATACCGAAGAAACTCTAAAAGTTATCAAAGAATTCTGAAATCGTATAATATACATTATTGAATATTTCATAATATATATTATACAATAGTAGTCAATATTGTATAATATTTTAGAGCGTTTTACCGCGTCGCTTTTTACAAATTTTACCGCGTCGCTTTTTACAAATTTTTATGGCCATTATTATGGGCGAAGAATTTTCTGGCAAACCTGCTGATAATAATAAACCAATCCACTCATCGATTATTGTAAATTCTGTGCCTTTTAATCTTTCAGCTGTTTCGACCAGTTGCGTGACGTATGAAGTAATGGAATCGCAATTTTCTTGTCGTAACAAGATTAAATGTCGTAGCAGGGTCATTTTCCTAAAAATCCAAAGTCTTCGAACATGGCCCTTAGTCTAACCCACAACTCCAAAGACGTTGTTGTTTCCTTAATATGCACGTACAATCCCGGATTTATAGTCAAAAGTAGCTTTGCTTGGTGTTTGTATCATCTGATGGTTTTGCCTCGAAACGAGTCTCTGGTTCTAATTTGATATAGTTTATCAAGTTGTCAAGCACCAACAAATTTTCAACTGCAAAACCCCACTAGTGATAATTTTCTCGTCCCCTTAGTTTTGGAATAAATAAAATATAGTTTATATTTTACTAAATTATCACTGTAAAAATCACAAAATGTGGATATTGCATAACCTATTGTGCATAATCCATTAAGACACGTTGGCTTTTCTTAATCGACTGACTTTATTTCTTACAATATGTTACATTGAGTCACACGTAGGTGGCGCTGTACACACTTTATAATAATTTTATTACCTTCATTGTAACATGCAATAGTTGATACTCCGACCATAAGCGATAAAAAGAAAAATGTAGGAGACTGATTCACTACTTTTATATATCCTGCCAGAAAAATTAGGATAAAATAAGAGGGAGCGACATTGCCATAGTCCTATATTTTAATAGTAACACAAACGCAGAATTAACTTTAAAAAATATTATTAATGAAACTGAGAATATTTCAATTCATTTTCGACCTAATTATAAAAAAACATAAGCTATTGGAGCCAAATTATTAGAATAAATAAATAGAAGCTAATGACATTATTAAGTTGGATTAGTAATGTTTCAACCATCAACCAGAAGCGATTACTATAATAAAGCAGGACAGGACTTTAAGTTAAATGTATCAACAATCTGGGTATAATATTTAAAATTATGTCAATAGTTTGCGACCTGATTTTATTTAAAATTATTGGCTTTCTCTACAATTAAGATCGCAATCTACAGATTGGCCTATATCTCTATTATTTAATCCCATTAAGCAATAATGGTTATTATCGTACCTAATAAATTAAGGGAGAAGGCACGACAAATTTTGTCAAGGGAAATTTTGGCACATATATCCGATATGTGTATCTAACAAAATTAATTAAAACTATTGTATGAGTTCCTCGAGTATTTTAGAGGCATATTCGAGTATATAATCACAGAGATGTATGCATTATTTACTTGAGAAACATTTTCATAAGACGAGGTTTGTTATAATGAGCTGTTATAATGAGATGTTTGACGTAGGTATCGATAATTATGTCAAAGGTGTCATATTATTGTTGAATTTTTATGACCTATTTGACGTAGGTATCGATAAATTATGTTGAAAGTGTCATATTGTACGGAGGTAAGATTTTTGGTGAAAGGTTTTGTCATTACAACCGAGCGCAGTTAGTGAGGTGTGGTAGTAAACTATAGCTATTTTAAATAACTATATTTAAAAGTTAATATTCCAGTTAATTAACTGGTTAATAGGTTATGCTTTAGGGAATTATATAAAAAGGAAATTGTCAAGATGATAATAAGACTTTGCGTAAAAAGAAAGTTAAGTGTTAAAAACCCGAGTTGTTTCGTTAAGATGTTATTACTTATTAATCTTGGATACATTTTAATTTAATTTTCGTAGTAATATTATATACAATACAAGCAAAGGTTGAAATAGATGCCGGTCATTGTTCCAGTTTGATATGTATTTATGAAGACTACAATAAAAATGTCTTTTTACGTATCAGTACAATGGTGCGGGGTCTTGAAATATTAAACGGTATGGTCTGCTCATATCGATTTACACAAGTGTTGATTTTTGGAATGCTTACTATTTAGCGTCATTAGAGCTAGTTATATTTGTGATTGAATTTAAAAAAATAGTCAAAATTCATGTTCTAGACCAAATTATACAAAAACGTGAGGGACTTAAACAACCTTTGTATTTTGGCTTTCAATAACTATATTGGAACATTCGACACTATTTCTCACGATAGCATATAAAGAGGTTGGTACTAATGTAGCTCTTCTTAGGAAGTAGAAGATGTATTAAAATATACATAGTGAAAGAATCTGAGTTAAAAGAGGTTAGATAGATTGGGGTGTGAAACAAATCGGATATAAATATAAATCGGTTATATCTGTGCTCTTAAATATTATTTGAATAATTGAAATTAATTAGTCCATATAATAAAGAGCATTTATTTATTATGAATATTCTTGATACAGTGCTTATAACTTTTTAAAAAATATTCAAAGTATATTTCTTTAAGCAAGGTTAGGTTTTGGTATGTATTAATTTGCATAATCAATTTTCATTTATAAAAGAATAAAAATTAAGAAATTACAATAAAAAATTAGCATATTCATTGATTTTAATTTTTAATTAAACACTATTCAAATTGTTTTAGTCAATTTAACAAGTAATTATATAAACGCTTTACATTAAATTGAATGTTTAGTATCCATTTCAATTTTTAAAACTATTAAATTTATTTTAAAGTTAATTTTAAATTTAAATTAATTAAATTAAATTTCACAATAACATTAATAATGATGGTAATGATGATGATGATAATATCCCTACTTAAAAAATCTAATTTTTTATTATTTTGTGTGACAAAATAAATTTTAATTTTTATAATCGAATTATTTGATTGAATTCGGATTTTACTAACTGTGCTTTAAATATTTTAATTCCATTAATTATTTTTTTTATTTTTAAAGGGAAAAAACAAACACAAACTATTTGAAATATTCTACCAATACTAAATACGAAATAAGTTTGTGTTCTAACATTTCCACAAAGAACAAAGAAAAATAAATACATTTATAATATATCCAATTAAATACAATAATACATAAACGTGACAATGTTAATTGAAGTAACATATGTTTTGTATTTGTTTTTTTTTAGGATGAGACATAACATTAATATGAAAAACACTTGTTATTAACTTATCGATTAAATAAAGCTACAATTATGGATTACAAGATATTTATGCAAGGCATTCTACTTAACAAATTAGGACAAACAATGAATAAAGTAAAATGATAATAACATTAGTGATCCGTCTGCTGTGCATAAATTTCACGGAGCCTGTTCTTTACATCTGATCGAAACTGGGGGCATGGACTTGTAAGGATGTCAAGTGTCAACATCTCTTTATTGTACAAGTCGCACAACGGCCGTAGCGGTGCTCTGACACCGGCGTTTGTTCGTGCATTATCAACATGAAATAAGATATGGCTACGAGTTAATTTGGAAGTTCGAATCTTTATCTGACTCAGTAGAGATGGGCAGTGATAATTACCTTGACAGATGTTGGACATAATCATCAACTCTAATAATAAACGTCTGTGATAGAGGGCATCACATTTATAATTATTAAGTAATACTTTATACAGTAATTTACTACCACCCATACGATGTTGAAGGGCTTTCAAAAAATGTTTTGTATGTTCTTGATGCTATCAGAATAAGTGGCATATAGTGGATTTCAGACAACAACAGCGTATTCAAGTTGTAAACTTACAAGAGCATTGCACAAGTTTAAGTATGTTTCAGCATTTTTAAATACTATTGCCATTCTTAATACGAAGCCAAGCATTCCATAGGCCTTAGATACAATCTGCTCACCATGCAAACTAAAATGCAGTTTATTATCGAAAATGACACCAAGGTCGTGCATGGTGTTTACTTTTTCGAGTGAATTCTCTCCTTTCGAATATTTAAAGTTTATTTGTTTTTTTTTCTTTGTGAAAGAGATTTATTTGCATTTCGAGTAACTTAAATGCAGTTTGTTCTCTTTACAGTAAACATGAAGTACACCGAGATCAGCTTGCATATTCGAACAGTCACGTATGTCTTTTATAGTAAATAGCTTTTGATCGTCTGCATACAAGAGGAAATTACTATTTCTAAAACAGGTACTTATATCATTAATAAATGCAATACATAAGAAAGGGCCTAATATAGATCCCTGTGGTACACCAGAAGTCACTTGGATATATGGTGATAAGAACTCACTTACTTTAATTGCTTACAGCCTATTAGTTAAATACGAAACAAACCATGTAATCAAGTTGCCCCTGATACAGTTAAATACCAGTTTTGGCATCAATGTTAAGTGATCAACCTTGTCAAATACTTTTCTGAAATCTGTATATATCACGTCAACTTGCTGTCTGGAATCCAATGACTCGAACAAGTGTTTAGAGTGAAGTAGTAGGTTAGTGGTGGTAGATCTACCACGAACAAAATCGTGTTGTTCGGGCATAATGTAATTATGGAGTATTGGATATACTTGTCCATGTACTAATCTCTCTTAACCTTTGGGAATTACTGATAAGATTGATATGGGTCTATGGTTAACTATGTTTTGTTTAGATCCATTTTTATGCACAGGTGTTATGTGCGCCTTGTTTCAACATGTAGCAAAAGTCCAATGTTTTACACATTTAATAAACAAGAGAGTTAAAGGAATGTGTATGGTATATGCAGTATATTTAAGGAAGGCTGGTTCAATTCTATCTGGTCCTGGGCCTTTGTTCAAGTCTAATGACGTAAGCATTTTTAAAACATCTGCAACCTCAAACGATATGGAAGATAAGCTGACGTTATTTAAATTACTAGTAGGCAAGTTTTCAACATTTTCGAAGTAAGTTTTCCATTTCAACCATGCTTGTTCCTTGTATTTAGAAAGCCGTATGAGTTCACGAGTAAAACAGACAGAATACTTGGTGTTACGGGTAGCCTTTTGTGGTACAAAATAATCAAATAGATTCAAGATAAGGTCGTAAAATCTGGTCACAACACATTTCGTTGAGAGTTCCCTTAATTCATTATCCCGATCTATTTCACTTATCTCTTTATTTATTACCTCAAAGTCGGCCTTATAAAAGTTATATTTGTTGTTCTGTAAAAGTGGCAGCATTATTTCAGGAATACACATAATGGTAAAAGTGATAGAGTGATGGTTTCGATATTCATTTAAACTTGGGTTAGCTGCAGTAAGTATGCAGTCCTTGTTAGTAAGAACTAGGTCCAGGATTCTGTTTTTATAATTTTTTAATAATTATATTTATAAAATTATAAAAAAGAATTTATTTGCGTACTAAATAAAATTATTCTTGTTTTATTAAAAAAAAATATAACCTCTAAGTACACGCGCAATTTTTTTTATCTGGATATTGCATATTAAAAAATGTTCCTCATTTGGTGGATATTAATATATTGGTACTACCAACGTTATCTATTCGCGTTTTTAGTAAACTTCATGCTCAAAGGCATATTAAGATATTGTCTGCCAACGATCTATAAAAATGTTTAGTAAAGTTTATGCTCACAGATATTATAAAAATAATCTACTGGATGGGCATTAATGAAAGAAGAATGGCAAAAAACGTATGAAATCTGGTATGGGAACAAATAAGGCCAATGCAAATACATAATTAGAAAGCCGTTTTAATTTACTACAATAATTATTGCGTCAGTTAATTTTAAATCGCCGTGAAAAAAAAAATGTTCCGCTATTGGAGAGCAAAGCATGGTTTTGGCGAGGGGTGAGAATTAGACGTAAATATGCTAGCTAAAGTCTACATTATTGAGGTTTTATGGTTGTGATACATCATTAATTTTGAGGCCTTTCTTTACGACCATATCAGACTCAGCTATTACCTTTTTAACTGTTTTTTTTTTAACAAAAATGATATACTTATTCTTGACAGAACTTTCCGTGGTTGTGTACAAGGTCTTAAATCATGCAAATAAGAGATGCAAGTTCTATCCATAAAGTTAAGGTGCAAAGCAAAATTAACTACAGAGCAAGTCAATAAGTCCAGTTTGGTAACTATATCTCATTGGGTCGTGAAAATGGTTAATGAGCGAGTCAAACGTGATTAAAAACTGTTAAACCAAAATTATTTTAATACCACTTTATGGGAATAATATCCAGATTTTAGCACATCAAAATGAGTTTCACGAATACTCACGGCAGCAGTTTGAAAACAAAAACGGTTTGACTATTGAAAAAAAATTTAGAGTTCTCTTGTAAATTTTTTCTAGTGTATTCAATTGAAATATAAATAGTAACAAAACATGAGTTCAATACTATGATCATCATGGTAAACAAGAATATAAAATGCAAAAATCTGCACATTCCCCCAAAGAATTTCAAAGTCGCTCAGAGCGACGAAAGTCGGGACCGAATCATTTGAATATGAGGGGAAAGATACGAATATCACTAGTCCATCTGCATCTGCATTTTTGAAAAGAAGCAAGTGAGAAGAAAATGAGAGAAAACTTAGGAAAGTAGGGAAAGTGCTTCCTTATAACGATTATTCATCCATACATAGCAAGTTGACAGGGCTGTAGTGGAATTTTAAGAAATCGACAATGTATACAGCTCTGATTTAGAACTCTGTGAATACCACCTGTTGCCAAATTTGAGAAAACATCCAAATGTAAAACAATTTTCTGATAAACAAGGTACATACATACATTTTTAATGCCGAAAGGGAAAAGTTATTCAAGGCAGGAATAAGTTAGGCAAGGCAAGGAATTGACGTTTATTATTTCACACGTTCACAATATTTTCTATAAATATGTAGATACACACTTTAATATTAGGTACATTAGAAATATATACACTACGTTTATCAGTTATTTCAAATCAAAATCTTAATAAGATCAATTACTATTAAGATTACACTTTCTCAGAGATTTTCTTGGTAGAGTTTTATGTATTTATTGCCACAATCCACGGTTAGATAAAATCTTGGTATAAAACGCTACTTTGATGTTTTCCATACACTCATTCCATATCGTCTCAGGTAACATTGATTAGCGGCCAAAAGGATTCAGCTCAGAATTAAAGAAAAAGTCATTCATGTGCTTTGTGTATATAAAATAGGCAATAAATATAAATTATACTTGAACTTTTTGTAATAAACTTAGCATTCAGTGTTGCGCATAGAACTGTCGAAGCCAAATGTTTACTTTTTTTTTTAATGTCGTAAAAATGGTTCATCAGATTCAAATCAAACATTTACAGACTCCTCTTTATAGTCATGAGATGTATAACTCAGAAAGTTTGAGTAATATTCATTAACAACTTAAATGAAAGGAACAGATATGTGATGGATATATATATATATATATATATATATATATATATATATATATATATATATATATATATATATTAGGGTGATTCATAAAAGACCGACAATTTTTTTTTTTTGACATTTTCTTCATTCTCAACCCCTTAATTTTATCTATTCCACTAGAAAACATACCAGGATTTTTTATTTTTTTAAAATTTATATTTGAGGGTACTCATTTTTGAAATTCGAAAAAATGAGCATTTTTTTTAAAAGTTTATTAATACCAGAAATTAGTGTTACGCATAAGTTTTACGAAAAATATTATACTAAATAACAATAACTATTGCTCCTCTAAATTATTAAGTAAAAAAAACAAAATTATAGTCGATTTTCCTTATTACAATTTGGGTTTTTCTGCCTATAATTCTTAAGTAACAACATTAAGTATTGCTTCTGCTCTTCCTCATTAGTATTTAATTTATTGCACTCTTTCATCAACGCAACACCCCTCTCAGCTATATCGTTAACGACTCTCATATGTTGTACAATTTCTTTATCCGATTTAAAGCTTTCTTCCTCTTTCCGTAGCTCAGGATCTTTCTGAATGAACTCGCAAGAAACTCCAGTGATTTTGGAAAAAATCATAGCGTTTGTTGATATGAAATCTTTGATGTTTCAGTTTATCATTGCATCATATTCCAAGGATGCCTTTGTCGGATTGTTTTTCGTTCCTTCAGCTTTCAGAGCCAAAATCATATTATGTTTTGTTCTGATAGAAACTCGTTTGTCAAAAAAAAGTAAAGCTGTTACCTCTTCAGAAAGATACCAAAGATGACCCAACATTTTTTTGATGGCGACTTTGGCTACAATTGTGTTATATTTTCCGAAATTAACCAAAGCTTTTAACACCTGTAAGTCATTCACTGAGGCCATATGTACCACTGGCGCTATAAACCAGTATTTTGAGTAAACACCTACAACAAATATACAAATATCTGTAAGGCCCTTAACTTGCTTAATTGTGAACTGATGCTTAAACAAAAACATTTTCAATGTATGTATAATTTCTGCCATCCATCGCGCACGGTGCATTCCAATAGGGGCTTTCATTCCTTTCGGGAATCTCTCCCAAACAAATAATTATCAAATAAAGGAGCTCTTTGCAATCATCACGATGCTAAAATTGTTCCAGTTGATTCGCAGCAAAAGCGATGATATCTTTCGCGACAGTTTGAACGCGGTTCGGATATTACGATTTTGAAATCTTTTTGGTTTATATTTGGCCAGTAGCTTTTACACCCTTTTAAAAATAATAATTTCAGGACCACAGAAAGGCCCAACAGCTGTTACAACAACACATTCGAGTAAACTTTCTATTATGTAATAAAGTCATGCAAACCAAATCAGTCCCTTTTGCATTTTCTGTTCTAGAAGAACACATGCTCCGTTTATTCGCCCTGTATTAGATGATGTTGTATCAAACCACATACATTTTATTTTATCATAGAAATTCCATGATAAAATAGTTTCGAAAATAGCAGAAGCCATTGTTTCTTCCTTTCCATATGGAAGCCTGGGAATAGCCAAGAGCTGGTCGACTCCCTTTCCAGATACCAAGATTAGTAGACGATCTACTATTTCATCCCCGGTTATGTACTCCAGCATCGTTCCATCCCAGTGCACAGTAAGTGTATTTAGTGGTCAGAAATCAGCTTTAATAGTTCTGTACAGAAGAATGGCTAACGTTATATTGTGATACGTCACAGCCCAGACGTTTGAGTGGAGAAGCCAAAACAACAGTTGCTTTTCGGTCAGTCAACTTAGCGACATCAAAAGAAGTAGCTAAACTCGAATCTAAAATTCTTTTTCGGCCTCGTTTCTGTGGTGTAGTATAACCATAGATTAAAGAGGGCCCTAGCTGAGGAGATATAGAATGACTTTGACTTACATCGCTATCACTTTCATTCCCTACTGAAGAAGCTGAAGAAGATAGTAAATCACATTTCTCGGTTAATTTCTTCATTGCTTCTTTTTCCTTTTCTATCATCTTTTACTTAGCTTCTTTTTGTAAATGTTTTTTTAAGTTTTTGCGCATGGCTTCTATCGATAGTACCAATTTTTACTGGACGACTCATTTCTCTTTGTTTTAAAAGAAATTGCTTATCTTCGTCAATAGTTATCACATTAAGGGCATTTGAGTGATCAATATCAAACAAAACATTTAAATTTGATCGCCATTTTTTTTTTCTTTTTATTTTATTGCTGCTAAGTGTTTTGCTTTATTTTCTTTATTTTTTTTAAATTCCGCCATTCTTTGCAATGTTTAAGTGTTTTTGTTTTGTTTTATTTTTCTTTGGTAGGAATAGTTGCTTTTTGCCATAGTGTCATCACATCACTTGCCTTTAATGACGTCGATTCTCTATTTGTGTTGTTCATTACGTTTTTATACTGAAAAAATAAACACATCACTTCTTTCACCGACGGTAATTTTATTCGGAACGAGATTGTCCAATTAACCATATTTCAGTCCTTTTTCGCGTTTTCATAATATTCGATGTCATTTTAGAAATACAAATACGAGAATAAAGCTAAAGTAATCACATTTACAATCAAATACAATCACTTTGACTCGCAACGATGGCGGCACTGGATAAGTGTATAAAAGAGCCATGGATTATTTATATTAACTAAATTGTGGGCATCTATAGAAAGCACTGGGGTGCCGACGAAGTGAGTAAATGAAGAACTGTTTACGGTAACAACTAAATACCATTATCAAAGTTGTATAATTAAATCATAGCCCACATCTCAATAAGTGCAAATTTTAAGATAATTCTTAAAGATTATCTAATGAGGCGGTAGCGACCCTTAAATATTAATTCAATAATCCGAAATTTAGAACAAATTATTATTTTGGTAGATAGAATAATATCCATAATATTATTCTATCTTTGAGAGTTAAAACAATTAAAACTTGAATTTTATGATTCACCCTAATATATATCTATATATATGTATATATATATATATATATATATATATATATATGTATATATATATATATATATATATATATATGTATATATATATATATACATATATTAGGGTTAAACTTAAGTATTATAGGTGCATTATAATCATTATTGATTCAGGTATTGTAGTCAACGTGAAAATTAACGATATATTAAGCTTTTATTTTGGTAATTAGTATATTGCCCGTTATTAAACTCTCACGACAAAAATATAACAAAAATAAAACTAAACCGTTGTGCTTGTTTTAAAATAATTTTTGAAATATTTGTAAGTGATGATCAATTCTACGGAAAAATTTGTGAATGTATATAATTAATTATTAAGAGTTGATTATTACAAACGTTTTGGTGTTGAAAAACATTAGAACTTATAATTCTGTACACATATTAACTTAATCATTTATAATATCTTGGAGAGTTTTTATACTCATTAAAAATCAATTAAGTTAAAATGCAGTGAAAGTTGTCACATTTGGCCTAAGCAGAGCGAGTAATATATTAATATTATGATATAACTTACTATTATTGTTAATGTATTAAAATAAAAATAACAAATAACGCCATCTGTTGACTATCATGTATATCCAGATAACAAGTAGCGCCATATATTGAAAACTATGTATTAACTTATGGATATAATAAAGGATACATATCAGTCGATTCAAATACCGCATACCGAGTTTCATTAAGTTAAGCGTTCGTGGCCGAAAACTTTATGATTTTGGTGTCGACATCATGAAATTCGAGGACGCCATCGCCGAAAATGCCGTCGATATTCAAAAAGCAAAAGCAAAGCTTGTTATGATCATTGATTCCTCTCTGCATGTGCATATCAAAAATGAAAAGACAGTTCATAGTGTATGGAAAAGGTTAAAATTGCTTTTCGATGACTCCGGATACACGCGCAAAATAACCAGCTACACGCGTACGATAAAATAATTGTTGAGAAATTTGATTTCAATTCGTCTCGAAAACAGTGAATCAATGCCGACGTATGTTACTCAACTTGTGGATACAGCGCAGAAATTAAAAAGAACAGGTTTCGAAATAAGTGATGAATGGGTTGGTTCTTTGCTTTTAGCAGGATTACCAGAAACATTTTTGCCTATGGTCATGGCCATTGAACATTTGGGTATTGTCATTTCCGCTGACGTCATATAGATGAAGCATCTAGACATGAGTTCAAACCCGGATATTGGTAGAAATTAATCAAAATGTGTATTCCTGGCAAAAAGTCGGCAGCGCCATAAACACGGTGGCAAAGTTGGTAAAACCGCAGAAATGTCATCTCAATTTGTCAACGTCAAAACAGTAAAATGTTATCGATGTAAACAAATCGGTCATTACAAAAATAAATGTCCATTGCTACAAGAACGATTGGTTATTGCATTCAGTGTTGTATTCCCAAACGGAAAATTTGATCGAAATGAATGGTACGTCGATTCAAACACATGATAAATTACGAGAACAGTATTGTAAATAAGTCATATAACCTGTCAACTAAGGAAATAATTGTTGCAAACCAAACGAGTATGCCAGTGTTGTGTTCAGGAGACACATAGATTACTACGGTTGTGAATGACTCGGAATATGACATTACTGTTCGAAATGTTTTGTATATTCCTAATCTGACTACAAATTTGTTGTCTGTAAGTAAGCTAATAGAAAATGGTAACAAAGTGAGTTTCCAGAAAGAAATTTGTTACATTAGAAACAAGCAGAATAAGTTCATTGGGATAGCGGGGCTATATTGGGATAGCGCATTGATTAACGGGGTATACAGATTAAACATGAAATCGGCATGTTTGTTAGCAGTTTCAGCAACGACTTCCGCTATGGTATGACATAGAAAGCTAGGCCATATAAACAGTGGAGATCTAAATATAATGAAAAATGGTGCAGTAGAAGGGATTTCGTGCAAAGATAAAGCTGATATCAGTATGTTCAACTGTACAGTGTGCTGTGAAAGTGAACAAACGAGATTACCCTTTTCACATAACAGAAATAGAAGTGAAAGAGTGTTGGAAGTGGTGCATGCAGATGTATGCGGCCCAATGGAAGCGAAGTCTATCGGATTATCCAGGTACTTCTTGCTTTTTGTGGATGCTTACAGTAGGATGTCATTTGTATTATTTTTTGAAAAATAAAAGTGAAGTATATACATGTATTAAAGAGTTTAAGTTGACGGTTGAAAAACAAATGAATGCCAATATCAAAGTTATAAGATCTGATAATGGAAAAGATTTTGTTCAAATGAAATGACTAATTTTTTGAAACAATCTGGTATTTTACATCGGCGTACAAATCCATATACGCTAGAACAAAATGGTTTATGTGAACGGCTAAACCGAACCGTTGTTGAAAGAGTACATACGGCTGAAGCAGTACGTACCCCTGTATACCTTAAAAATAGATCGTTAGCTTCAGGGTTAAACCATAAAACGCCTTTTGAGCTCTGGATAGGCAAGAAGCCAGATGTCAGTCATATACGAATATTTGGCAGCACAGACATGACCCATGTACCGAAAGAAGATTTGAAATTGAAGTATTGTGAAGAGATTGAAATGGGACAAAAAGGCAGTAAAGCTCTTTTGCTTAACACATGCTTAATTTGATGTACTGAAAATGTAAAGGGTTACAGATTATACAATCCTGTTACAAAAAAAGTCATTACCAGCAGAAATGTTACTGTCGTAGAGCCAAATAATGACTCTGATATGTTTCAGGTTAGAGTGAAAGAAGTACCAATGTCAACATCAGATACTACAGTGGAGCATCACAATTATGACAGTAAAACTACAAATTCTGATCAATCACAATCTACAGCAAGACCTTATAACATTACCTATATAGATGATAAAGTAACCTCAGACAGTTCTTCAGATTAATTTTTGAGTCTGTTTCCAAGAGCGAGTTGAAAAATCTGGGACAGATTGATAAACCGATATATCAACAGCGAAAAAGACCTAATCCTGACAGGTATGGTTTTGGCAGAATGGAAATGTTAAGACATTTGTTGCAATATTTGTCGATGACTTTTTTTGTGTTTTTAAATTGTGCTAAAGAAACAGAATATCTTAAAAATGAGTTGCAGTCTAGATAAAAGTTAAAAGATTTAGGAAATGTAAAACAATGTTTAGGTATGCGAGTCAGAAAAGAAAACGATGTACTTATTGTTGATCAGCAACAATTTATAGAATATTTATTAAAGATGTAAATAGAGGTTTGATAGAAATTAAATATTCAAAAACAGAAGATATGCCTGCAGATATGTTGACTAAAATTTTAAGTCCATGTAAACATTTGAGATTTGTAAATGAGTTAGGGATTATAAAGGCTGTCAATGTGTAATTTTAATTTGTTTATATGTGATATGTAAGCATGTGTTATCGCATTATTTTAATACGGGGGTATGTTAATGTATTAAAATAAAGATAACAAATAATGCCATCTGTTGTCTATCATGTATATCCAGATAACAAGTAGCACCACCTATTGACGACTATGTATTAACTTATGGATATAATAAAGGACAAATCGATTCAAAAAGCGCATACCGCATTTCATTAATTACGATGTACAAAATAATCTTCATTATTTTTCTCATATAGTATAAATTGAAATTCATAAATGGAAACAGATTACCTTAGTAGTTTATTTTTAAAATTCTATAAATAAACCAGTAGTAACAATTAGAACGTTCTTCCCTTTTTTGGACCAAATTTTTAAAATTGTGACACCAGCATAACTTTTAGAAAATAGTCATAAGGAATATAACCATTAAATTCAATTAATAATTTTACTGATATGTGAGCTATGAGACCCGAAATATTCAAATTTAAAAGGTTGTTCCGCTATTTATTATATAATGTATGAATTGATTTGGTTTCAAAATTAGTTATTAAGTTAATTTAAAAGTTGCGAAATTAATATGGTTTCAAAATTATAGCTGCATAAGTTATAACAGCACTTTACATACCATATAAATTAAGATACTAACAACGATCGTTAGGGTATCGTTACGCTTCAGCATGGCCATTCATCTCTCCTGCTCTACTGGTCTATTACAATGCTGAATACCCGCAATATTCAAATATTCAATTTTATTGCTTTGTCATTTGCCAAAGATTATTCATGATTTTTTTTTGTGAAGCGTGTATGCGTTTCTATAATGATATTTGTAATTTTAACGACTACTCATTTATTGTGACCCACAACATATCGATGGGTAGTACAGCAGAAACAACAAACAGCCGTCTCAAAAGACACCGAGACTCATGACGCTAGGGTTATGGAACGTTTGTTTTTTTAAATTTAACAGTGGTGATTTATTATGTTCGTTCGGGTAACCATTAACAAAATCCGGTATAAATAACTTTAAATAATTTAATATTGGGTGATTTTCCAGTAATAATTTTAATAAATATTTATATCATCTTTATATTTCCATGTCAGTTAAAGTAGACACATTGCTGGTATAGGAAGCACGTCATATAAAATAAAATATTTAAAAGAAAAATAATTGCCCACCTGAAGATGTAATACAATGAAATGTAGGTCATGATAAAGAACATAAAGAAAGTAGAAATAATACTATATCACATAGTTTCATTCAATTGTGAATAATGAATCTTTACAACATTAACGTCAAATATATTAAATTTTAGGAAAATATTCAATAGAATATATATTAAAATAAAAATTGTGTAGAAAGTCTGAGCAAATATCATATGTGATATATGATATTTGCTCAGACTTTCTACTTAATTACGATTGTGAAAGAGTTCAATCGCGCATCGACAGACTAGAATTTATTCTGTTTACATTTTAATTGAATGATATAATCATGGATGGTGATCAATCATTGCGCATTACTATAGCTGAACTACAGGAAAAGGAACGTTAGGTTATTGTTCTCACATCATGTCAATAATATTGTGTTTAAAATGGGATAAGTATCAGAAAAATCTTAGTCCAAATCTCCCTTTACTAGATTTCATAAATTTTTTACATGTAGACCTACAATAATTATAAATATCTACGTCATCTTAATGAATAAATGTTTTTGACATAATACACAAGCAAACATTTTTATAAAAATAAATATTTCATTAATTTCTTAGCTTTGACTTGAATATATCAGTCCGAATCCTTTTTGGCTGCGGAAAAAATAAGGGCACTATTCATTGTAATTAACCTAATAGCCCTTAACTTTTGTCATTTCAACGTGTGCGTTGTCCCTCTTACTGTTACAGCGTTAAAGTTTTTGCACTTTGGTAACTATTTCGATGAGATTTCGTTAATATATATCAACAAATGTAATATCCCCCCCCCCTCCAGTTCTCTTCCATATATTTGAGTAGGGAACAATCATCATTGTTTTTTTATCTCAGCAACTGTTATTTTCAGATAGGTCTTTTGAAATAAAATTGTACGAAATGTATTATGCAAAATTCTAAAATTTAAAATGGCTTGCAATTTGTCTCTAGCCTACATTATATTTTTTCAATAAAATTATATCATAAAGGTTGAGCTAATGAAAGTATTTGACTCAAAATATTTCAGAACATTGTGTTAATTAGTTTATTTTAAATTTTCCACAAGATAGTCCTGGGTTAATTTGAATCGCCAAAATGATAATAGCTATGACCATAATTTAGCAAATAAATTATCATTAACTGACGTGTTACGACGAGTTCTGTAGTTACTAAGCTGGTAAAGATAAAAAAAAAGATGTAAAATCATATGAAATTATTTACCATTGTACTATTATAAACGAATACTAGTGTCTACTCAATAATTTTCCAGTGTATAATTCTTATGAAGTTGAAGACAAAAGTATGTTGTCGATATATGTCATTGAGACAAATCCGTATTACGTGAAAACATTAACTGAGATGAAAAGAATTCATTCATATTAATTTGATAAAAGCTAATCAAAGGCAAGAAGAACTATAGTTGTTCCGTACACATTTAAGCACTTACTAATATTTAAGGGTACCTAGTATTTGTGTATGACTCTTTACAATTGCTTATTTTCCCAATTGCATACTGTATTTTTCACAAGCATTAAAATACAACGCATCATTTAAAATCGATAAGATCCAGGACAATCCCTATAGTTTTCCTACAGCTTTTATGTAGAATTCTAAAAACCTTATTTTTTAATATTTTAGTGTGAGTGTTTTTGAAAATACACACATACACACACATATTTGCCGTTCCAATTGTTACATATTCGCAATTCGTACTGATATATTCAAGTCAAAGCTTAAGAAATTAATGAAATATTTGTTTTTATAAAAATATTTACTTGTTTATTATATCAAAATATTTATTAATTAAGATGATGTAGATAGTTATAATTAATATAATTCTGCATGTAAAAAGTTTATGAAATCTAATAAAGGGAGATTTGGTCTAAGATTTTTCTGGTATTTATTCCATTTTAAACACAATATTATTGACATCATATGAGAATAATAACCAAACGTTCCTTTTCCTGTAGTGCAAATGTAACAATGTTACAATACAAAATATTAATAACGTGAATAGTTATTTGAGATTCAGTTCTAATTATGCTAAACTTATTTTTAAACTATGCTGACCTAAGTTAAATCGTTAATAATTAAATTAATAACTATTCATAATTTTGCGTACATTTAATTTAATAAAGTTTTATTACATAAATATATATATATATATATATATATATATATATATATATATATATATATATATATATATATATATATATATATATATATATATGATCTCTTAATTGTTGCCTGAATTATGTTTGAGTTTCTGAGTCAAGTGCTTTCTGCTCAAACGGCTGTGACAGATAGATGACCTGGCACAAGCGAGGTCATATAAGAGTCAAATTTTTCCTTTTGAGGTATGAAATTTAATCCATGATTCAACTGACCGATTATTACCATGGTAGTCATTTAGTCCTCTTTTAAGGACCAACAAAAATTTATTCATAAAATTAATTACATAGCTACAAGTTTAACCTGGTGCCGTCTAGGTAACAAAATGAGACACCATTGTCTACGTCAGGCTCTCGGGACCCGCTTAGACTTATGTAAGTTTATGGAATAATATGATCTTCTAAACTAAACGTTGGGGTCAGGTATCTATGTAGATTCGTAGAAAATGTAATATTTAAAATCGCAAAATTTATTTCACTTGGAATGAAATCACGAAAAGCAAAAATAAACAACATGACTTCTCATAAAATAATATTTCAAAATTCAACATTCTCATTAAATGTTAACGTCTTTTTTACCATTTTTGTAGCCCTTGCTACTAATTAAAATAATATTTAACTAATAAGTCATCCTTTGTTGGGTATTTTTGAGGTCTTATTGTTGCACGAATTTCGGAAAAAAATTGTGTGCTAAATACACGTGTGTTTCAGCTACTCCTAAGAAGTAATCTACTCATTCCCGACAGAGGGACAAAAACAGCAATTTTTACGAGACTTTAATTTTAAGAGATGATTAAAATTATGACGCTCATGAAAAAGGATTGGAAATACTCTTGTCTATCTCTCTAGGTAATTGAATATTGTTACTTATTTTATTCAAGTTCTCGGATATAAGATCCAAGCCCAATTTTCAAAAAAAGTGTCACCGTAAGATGTAATTAAATATATTTTATCTAAGGAAATAGATCTATTAGTAACATATAGTTCATGTAATTCATGATGATACTTTGAAAAAACACACAAATAAGATCCACAGTACACGCAAACTTGTCTATTTCGTTGCAATAATCACTAGTAGCTATATCATCAAAATCTTATGCCATATTTGAAAGTAAAATATTTTCATGGACATAGTCCGCAAATATATTATTCTTCTCTTGCATTGACATATAAAATCTAATAGTGGTATTTTATTATTCAAATGACTTGGAATAATAATTTACAACTATTCGATGTTAGACTTTAGCTCGATCAGACAACAGTCTCAATTTTTCCTTTATTTTGAACGAATTCACTTGCAATTTTTCCATTCTCTCAGAATTAGGAAAGCTCAGAATATATGTCATCCAATATGAAGACTAATCAACACGAGATTTAATTCATCGCATTTCTTGTGTGGTCCTTCATGCCTTTTATATATAATATTTAGGGCCGTGATTCTTATTATAAAATCTGTTTTTTTAAAAAATAAGTTTTTATGGCACACTTAAGATTTCGAGTGGATTTCTTTGCTATCTGATATTAATAATAGCCCTTAATATTCAGATGTTAAATGTTTAGTTGTCATTTTGTTTGTCAGTATTAATCTTAGCTCGTTACCTATACACTCGTCAAGGAATGCCTCAACATGGCGAACCTTTGAGGACATTAAAACGACATCATTTAAAAATAACTTAGTTACTTATTTTTGAAGTCGGTGCCAGCACTGTCGATAAATTTAAACAAATTGTCCTTTTTTGAGATTGTCCAAAAATAAATGATATTAAATATTTTTATTAAATGTAGTTTAACAGTTTTAACAACTTACAAATTCGCTTTTCACCAAACTAGTTCGTAAAAATATCAACATTTATGAAACCATTGGGTTCCTTTAACTCGATGTATATGGCACCGTATTAAATTTGTCTGTAAGTAGTCGTAAACTACTAAAGTATTATCTTCATTTTAAGATAACCAATGCAAAAGAATTTACCGTCAATGAGTATTACATCCTCTACTTTTTATAATTTAGTCATCATCAGTAATTCGAATCACTTTCTGTAATTACTTTAAATATCAATGAAAGTATTTCTATAATTTGTGGATCGTAAGTTCAACTAATCAAAATCTACACCTGATTTCATCTCAATATCTCAAAAGTGTAGATTAATACAAGAAAGAGTCAATGAAACATCTATAAACTGAACCCTGATCCCAAGGCGCAAAGAGCATGGTTTGGAGAAGATGCAATGAGGATGGGGTTTAGATATGACGTCGCGTGAGTTCAGATTATATTAACTGATTGATGCATATGGATATGTTTTTAGTGAACAGACTATTCTTTTCAGGTGTAAATTGGATTAATTTTAATTTATTAGTAGGCTCGTCTTTGTTTATTTTATGTATTCATTATTCATGCATATATTAATTGGTTTTTGGTGCTTTAAATCTTTGTACCCAGAACTATCTGAATAAGATGTATTAACATTCTTGTTAGTACATAAATGTCAAGCACCAGCTTAATTTATAATTGCTTCTGAACATGCAAAACATAAAATCTAAATATTGCTAAATAATTTACTACACGTAGGAATAGCAATTGGTTAATCTTGCTATTTTCATTTATTTGGAAACTTTCTGTTTAAATCATGTTGTATTGAATCTACTCTCTTTTACTTTCAACTCTCTCAGCGTAAATATTGATGTGTGATTAATCGTACCCAAAATTAAAAATCCTCATAGTTTTTCCACGTTCTCCTCATAGTTTTGCCATTCCGCCATGATCCATGTAGGAATAGTAGTTTTATTCGCAGACTCTTAGTGCTATATAGCTAATATTGGACTTGGTTGCTTTTTTTATTGCACTTCGAAACTTCTGAAATAAAATCGTTTCAAATTTTATTTTAGAGCTCAGCTAATTACAAAATGGTGTGTATTTTTTATTCCCATACAGAATTGTGTAGAGTATTATTGAATATATCTAACAAATATATTGTATGTCCCGGACGCTCTTTTTGATACTGGAGTACGATTACGAAACCTTAAGTATAAAAATGGCATTTTTTTCGGGTTACATATCTCCGCCCCAACTTATCTGGTTAACCTAACCGCTGTTTTTGAAAACCTGAAAAGTATTCACAATATCAGTATATGTACATAATTAAAATAATATAATAAACAAGAAACAATATTATGAGAGCTATATAGCTGTTAATAGTTTCCAAGTAATAGATGATCAACTTATGACATTTAGATTCTTTGTTAAAAGTTGACAGCAATTTTATGCAAGTGACTTAAGTCAAAAGCAAACATAATTTTGTATTTTAAAATATGTCTATCAATTCTTTATCTTTAGCAGGGTTACGTGGTTTGAAGTTTTATACTCACATGTGAGAATTCAGACAAATGATCTTTTTGTGAAAAAGGTTGATATGCCGAAATAGTTCAAGTATATGTATTATTTTAACTACAAAGTGAAGCTTGATGACGTCATGTTTTCCACTATATTGTGGTAAAAGTTATTAAAATTTTAATTTAGTAATTACAAATGAAATCATGAGCCCTTTAATATAAACCATGTACAGTTTCCCGAATCCCTCAAAATAGTTTTATAAAACAATTTCTTAGTAACATACCCTTAAAACTTTACACGTTATTAAGTGTGTACGGAAATCTCGTGGTGCAAGTTCTACTAATACTAAATAGATTTTATTTTATTTTTCCATTATTGTAATTGCACAGCGAAATGAAGATATTGTAAGTAATTAAAGTTTTAATTAGGAATTATTTATGTAAGCAGTGCTGCAGCAGTGTCTAGCAATATCCTAGGGACAGTTTTCTTAATTATCTTTTAGAAAAGGAGTATTTTATCAAGAGAAAAACTATCTAATACGTTAATTTGTAAATTTTTTATCAGCGCGCTGTTAACTAAAAACCAACTAACGAAATGTTTATTTCGACTTTATTTTTAAGGTGTGCGTTTAATAATCAGAACGAATAGTTCAATTTAGTTTTTTATATATTTTTTGGAACATAATTTGAGGTAATAAGAAACTAGCATCATACCTATTTTTGTCTTTATTTATTAAATACACTGACAATAAATTAATTCACTGACTTTTTATATTTTCTGCGACAAATTGGCGACTATTGTCTTCTGATCAGGTTTGTATAAAAGACAGCAATGTTTATATGAATGTTAATTTAACATGTGAACGGTGCATGTATAATTAATATTAACGTATAGAATATATTCATAGGCTCATATTTTTACTCAGACTCCTATTTGAGTTGAAAATACGGATGTTTGGGTCCACAATAAATGTAGAAATCCATAACGTATTTAATTTTTTTCACTTCTTAGATATTTGTAGTTTGGTTGTAGTTAAAATTTGTCTAATCAAACGTTCACTCTCCATTTAATTATTACTAGCCACACACATAGCCTCACTTTGTCGTTAATCTCCTTAAAAATTATTACGTATCATATAAGAATACTACCATTAACCAGACAATCAATCATTTTCCACCGAAAACAAACGTTCTTCTGATTTTCCTTTAATGAGTGTTTCTGATATTAAATGGCTTTACAAGTGAGCGTATTTTGGCTTAGTAGGAAAAATTTAATGTAGAACTGAAGTAAGGATAGATGTTACCTAATATAAGTTGCCGTTGCTGGTGCCGTCTAGGTAACAAAATGAGACACCATTGTCTACGTCAGGCTCTCGGGACCCGCTTAGACTTATGTAAGTTTATGGAATAATATGATCTTCTAAACTAAACGTTGGGGTCAGGTATCTATGTAGATTCGTAGAAAATGTAATATTTAAAATCGCAAAATTTATTTCACTTGGAATGAAATCACGAAAAGCAAAAATAAACAACATGACTTCTCATAAAATAATATTTCAAAATTCAACATTCTCATTAAATGTTAACGTCTTTTTTACCATTTTTGTAGCCCTTGCTACTAATTAAAATAATATTTAACTAATAAGTCATCCTTTGTTGGGTATTTTTGAGGTCTTATTGTTGCACGAATTTCGGAAAAAAATTGTGTGCTAAATACACGTGTGTTTCAGCTACTCCTAAGAAGTAATCTACTCATTCCCGACAGAGGGACAAAAACAGCAATTTTTACGAGACTTTAATTTTAAGAGATGATTAAAATTATGACGCTCATGAAAAAGGATTGGAAATACTCTTGTCTATCTCTCTAGGTAATTGAATATTGTTACTTATTTTATTCAAGTTCTCGGATATAAGATCCAAGCCCAATTTTCAAAAAAAGTGTCACCGTAAGATGTAATTAAATATATTTTATCTAAGGAAATAGATCTATTAGTAACATATAGTTCATGTAATTCATGATGATACTTTGAAAAAACACACAAATAAGATCCACAGTACACGCAAACTTGTCTATTTCGTTGCAATAATCACTAGTAGCTATATCATCAAAATCTTATGCCATATTTGAAAGTAAAATATTTTCATGGACATAGTCCGCAAATATATTATTCTTCTCTTGCATTGACATATAAAATCTAATAGTGGTATTTTATTATTCAAATGACTTGGAATAATAATTTACAACTATTCGATGTTAGACTTTAGCTCGATCAGACAACAGTCTCAATTTTTCCTTTATTTTGAACGAATTCACTTGCAATTTTTCCATTCTCTCAGAATTAGGAAAGCTCAGAATATATGTCATCCAATATGAAGACTAATCAACACGAGATTTAATTCATCGCATTTCTTGTGTGGTCCTTCATGCCTTTTATATATAATATTTAGGGCCGTGATTCTTATTATAAAATCTGTTTTTTTAAAAAATAAGTTTTTATGGCACACTTAAGATTTCGAGTGGATTTCTTTGCTATCTGATATTAATAATAGCCCTTAATATTCAGATGTTAAATGTTTAGTTGTCATTTTGTTTGTCAGTATTAATCTTAGCTCGTTACCTATACACTCGTCAAGGAATGCCTCAACATGGCGAACCTTTGAGGACATTAAAACGACATCATTTAAAAATAACTTAGTTACTTATTTTTGAAGTCGGTGCCAGCACTGTCGATAAATTTAAACAAATTGTCCTTTTTTGAGATTGTCCAAAAATAAATGATATTAAATATTTTTATTAAATGTAGTTTAACAGTTTTAACAACTTACAAATTCGCTTTTCACCAAACTAGTTCGTAAAAATATCAACATTTATGAAACCATTGGGTTCCTTTAACTCGATGTATATGGCACCGTATTAAATTTGTCTGTAAGTAGTCGTAAACTACTAAAGTATTATCTTCATTTTAAGATAACCAATGCAAAAGAATTTACCGTCAATGAGTATTACATCCTCTACTTTTTATAATTTAGTCATCATCAGTAATTCGAATCACTTTCTGTAATTACTTTAAATATCAATGAAAGTATTTCTATAATTTGTGGATCGTAAGTTCAACTAATCAAAATCTACACCTGATTTCATCTCAATATCTCAAAAGTGTAGATTAATACAAGAAAGAGTCAATGAAACATCTATAAACTGAACCCTGATCCCAAGGCGCAAAGAGCATGGTTTGGAGAAGATGCAATGAGGATGGGGTTTAGATATGACGTCGCGTGAGTTCAGATTATATTAACTGATTGATGCATATGGATATGTTTTTAGTGAACAGACTATTCTTTTCAGGTGTAAATTGGATTAATTTTAATTTATTAGTAGGCTCGTCTTTGTTTATTTTATGTATTCATTATTCATGCATATATTAATTGGTTTTTGGTGCTTTAAATCTTTGTACCCAGAACTATCTGAATAAGATGTATTAACATTCTTGTTAGTACATAAATGTCAAGCACCAGCTTAATTTATAATTGCTTCTGAACATGCAAAACATAAAATCTAAATATTGCTAAATAATTTACTACACGTAGGAATAGCAATTGGTTAATCTTGCTATTTTCATTTATTTGGAAACTTTCTGTTTAAATCATGTTGTATTGAATCTACTCTCTTTTACTTTCAACTCTCTCAGCGTAAATATTGATGTGTGATTAATCGTACCCAAAATTAAAAATCCTCATAGTTTTTCCACGTTCTCCTCATAGTTTTGCCATTCCGCCATGATCCATGTAGGAATAGTAGTTTTATTCGCAGACTCTTAGTGCTATATAGCTAATATTGGACTTGGTTGCTTTTTTTATTGCACTTCGAAACTTCTGAAATAAAATCGTTTCAAATTTTATTTTAGAGCTCAGCTAATTACAAAATGGTGTGTATTTTTTATTCCCATACAGAATTGTGTAGAGTATTATTGAATATATCTAACAAATATATTGTATGTCCCGGACGCTCTTTTTGATACTGGAGTACGATTACGAAACCTTAAGTATAAAAATGGCATTTTTTTCGGGTTACATATCTCCGCCCCAACTTATCTGGTTAACCTAACCGCTGTTTTTGAAAACCTGAAAAGTATTCACAATATCAGTATATGTACATAATTAAAATAATATAATAAACAAGAAACAATATTATGAGAGCTATATAGCTGTTAATAGTTTCCAAGTAATAGATGATCAACTTATGACATTTAGATTCTTTGTTAAAAGTTGACAGCAATTTTATGCAAGTGACTTAAGTCAAAAGCAAACATAATTTTGTATTTTAAAATATGTCTATCAATTCTTTATCTTTAGCAGGGTTACGTGGTTTGAAGTTTTATACTCACATGTGAGAATTCAGACAAATGATCTTTTTGTGAAAAAGGTTGATATGCCGAAATAGTTCAAGTATATGTATTATTTTAACTACAAAGTGAAGCTTGATGACGTCATGTTTTCCACTATATTGTGGTAAAAGTTATTAAAATTTTAATTTAGTAATTACAAATGAAATCATGAGCCCTTTAATATAAACCATGTACAGTTTCCCGAATCCCTCAAAATAGTTTTATAAAACAATTTCTTAGTAACATACCCTTAAAACTTTACACGTTATTAAGTGTGTACGGAAATCTCGTGGTGCAAGTTCTACTAATACTAAATAGATTTTATTTTATTTTTCCATTATTGTAATTGCACAGCGAAATGAAGATATTGTAAGTAATTAAAGTTTTAATTAGGAATTATTTATGTAAGCAGTGCTGCAGCAGTGTCTAGCAATATCCTAGGGACAGTTTTCTTAATTATCTTTTAGAAAAGGAGTATTTTATCAAGAGAAAAACTATCTAATACGTTAATTTGTAAATTTTTTATCAGCGCGCTGTTAACTAAAAACCAACTAACGAAATGTTTATTTCGACTTTATTTTTAAGGTGTGCGTTTAATAATCAGAACGAATAGTTCAATTTAGTTTTTTATATATTTTTTGGAACATAATTTGAGGTAATAAGAAACTAGCATCATACCTATTTTTGTCTTTATTTATTAAATACACTGACAATAAATTAATTCACTGACTTTTTATATTTTCTGCGACAAATTGGCGACTATTGTCTTCTGATCAGGTTTGTATAAAAGACAGCAATGTTTATATGAATGTTAATTTAACATGTGAACGGTGCATGTATAATTAATATTAACGTATAGAATATATTCATAGGCTCATATTTTTACTCAGACTCCTATTTGAGTTGAAAATACGGATGTTTGGGTCCACAATAAATGTAGAAATCCATAACGTATTTAATTTTTTTCACTTCTTAGATATTTGTAGTTTGGTTGTAGTTAAAATTTGTCTAATCAAACGTTCACTCTCCATTTAATTATTACTAGCCACACACATAGCCTCACTTTGTCGTTAATCTCCTTAAAAATTATTACGTATCATATAAGAATACTACCATTAACCAGACAATCAATCATTTTCCACCGAAAACAAACGTTCTTCTGATTTTCCTTTAATGAGTGTTTCTGATATTAAATGGCTTTACAAGTGAGCGTATTTTGGCTTAGTAGGAAAAATTTAATGTAGAACTGAAGTAAGGATAGATGTTACCTAATATAAGTTGCCGTTGCTGGTGCCGTCTAGGTAACAAAATGAGACACCATTGTCTACGTCAGGCTCTCGGGACCCGCTTAGACTTATGTAAGTTTATGGAATAATATGATCTTCTAAACTAAACGTTGGGGTCAGGTATCTATGTAGATTCGTAGAAAATGTAATATTTAAAATCGCAAAATTTATTTCACTTGGAATGAAATCACGAAAAGCAAAAATAAACAACATGACTTCTCATAAAATAATATTTCAAAATTCAACATTCTCATTAAATGTTAACGTCTTTTTTACCATTTTTGTAGCCCTTGCTACTAATTAAAATAATATTTAACTAATAAGTCATCCTTTGTTGGGTATTTTTGAGGTCTTATTGTTGCACGAATTTCGGAAAAAAATTGTGTGCTAAATACACGTGTGTTTCAGCTACTCCTAAGAAGTAATCTACTCATTCCCGACAGAGGGACAAAAACAGCAATTTTTACGAGACTTTAATTTTAAGAGATGATTAAAATTATGACGCTCATGAAAAAGGATTGGAAATACTCTTGTCTATCTCTCTAGGTAATTGAATATTGTTACTTATTTTATTCAAGTTCTCGGATATAAGATCCAAGCCCAATTTTCAAAAAAAGTGTCACCGTAAGATGTAATTAAATATATTTTATCTAAGGAAATAGATCTATTAGTAACATATAGTTCATGTAATTCATGATGATACTTTGAAAAAACACACAAATAAGATCCACAGTACACGCAAACTTGTCTATTTCGTTGCAATAATCACTAGTAGCTATATCATCAAAATCTTATGCCATATTTGAAAGTAAAATATTTTCATGGACATAGTCCGCAAATATATTATTCTTCTCTTGCATTGACATATAAAATCTAATAGTGGTATTTTATTATTCAAATGACTTGGAATAATAATTTACAACTATTCGATGTTAGACTTTAGCTCGATCAGACAACAGTCTCAATTTTTCCTTTATTTTGAACGAATTCACTTGCAATTTTTCCATTCTCTCAGAATTAGGAAAGCTCAGAATATATGTCATCCAATATGAAGACTAATCAACACGAGATTTAATTCATCGCATTTCTTGTGTGGTCCTTCATGCCTTTTATATATAATATTTAGGGCCGTGATTCTTATTATAAAATCTGTTTTTTTAAAAAATAAGTTTTTATGGCACACTTAAGATTTCGAGTGGATTTCTTTGCTATCTGATATTAATAATAGCCCTTAATATTCAGATGTTAAATGTTTAGTTGTCATTTTGTTTGTCAGTATTAATCTTAGCTCGTTACCTATACACTCGTCAAGGAATGCCTCAACATGGCGAACCTTTGAGGACATTAAAACGACATCATTTAAAAATAACTTAGTTACTTATTTTTGAAGTCGGTGCCAGCACTGTCGATAAATTTAAACAAATTGTCCTTTTTTGAGATTGTCCAAAAATAAATGATATTAAATATTTTTATTAAATGTAGTTTAACAGTTTTAACAACTTACAAATTCGCTTTTCACCAAACTAGTTCGTAAAAATATCAACATTTATGAAACCATTGGGTTCCTTTAACTCGATGTATATGGCACCGTATTAAATTTGTCTGTAAGTAGTCGTAAACTACTAAAGTATTATCTTCATTTTAAGATAACCAATGCAAAAGAATTTACCGTCAATGAGTATTACATCCTCTACTTTTTATAATTTAGTCATCATCAGTAATTCGAATCACTTTCTGTAATTACTTTAAATATCAATGAAAGTATTTCTATAATTTGTGGATCGTAAGTTCAACTAATCAAAATCTACACCTGATTTCATCTCAATATCTCAAAAGTGTAGATTAATACAAGAAAGAGTCAATGAAACATCTATAAACTGAACCCTGATCCCAAGGCGCAAAGAGCATGGTTTGGAGAAGATGCAATGAGGATGGGGTTTAGATATGACGTCGCGTGAGTTCAGATTATATTAACTGATTGATGCATATGGATATGTTTTTAGTGAACAGACTATTCTTTTCAGGTGTAAATTGGATTAATTTTAATTTATTAGTAGGCTCGTCTTTGTTTATTTTATGTATTCATTATTCATGCATATATTAATTGGTTTTTGGTGCTTTAAATCTTTGTACCCAGAACTATCTGAATAAGATGTATTAACATTCTTGTTAGTACATAAATGTCAAGCACCAGCTTAATTTATAATTGCTTCTGAACATGCAAAACATAAAATCTAAATATTGCTAAATAATTTACTACACGTAGGAATAGCAATTGGTTAATCTTGCTATTTTCATTTATTTGGAAACTTTCTGTTTAAATCATGTTGTATTGAATCTACTCTCTTTTACTTTCAACTCTCTCAGCGTAAATATTGATGTGTGATTAATCGTACCCAAAATTAAAAATCCTCATAGTTTTTCCACGTTCTCCTCATAGTTTTGCCATTCCGCCATGATCCATGTAGGAATAGTAGTTTTATTCGCAGACTCTTAGTGCTATATAGCTAATATTGGACTTGGTTGCTTTTTTTATTGCACTTCGAAACTTCTGAAATAAAATCGTTTCAAATTTTATTTTAGAGCTCAGCTAATTACAAAATGGTGTGTATTTTTTATTCCCATACAGAATTGTGTAGAGTATTATTGAATATATCTAACAAATATATTGTATGTCCCGGACGCTCTTTTTGATACTGGAGTACGATTACGAAACCTTAAGTATAAAAATGGCATTTTTTTCGGGTTACATATCTCCGCCCCAACTTATCTGGTTAACCTAACCGCTGTTTTTGAAAACCTGAAAAGTATTCACAATATCAGTATATGTACATAATTAAAATAATATAATAAACAAGAAACAATATTATGAGAGCTATATAGCTGTTAATAGTTTCCAAGTAATAGATGATCAACTTATGACATTTAGATTCTTTGTTAAAAGTTGACAGCAATTTTATGCAAGTGACTTAAGTCAAAAGCAAACATAATTTTGTATTTTAAAATATGTCTATCAATTCTTTATCTTTAGCAGGGTTACGTGGTTTGAAGTTTTATACTCACATGTGAGAATTCAGACAAATGATCTTTTTGTGAAAAAGGTTGATATGCCGAAATAGTTCAAGTATATGTATTATTTTAACTACAAAGTGAAGCTTGATGACGTCATGTTTTCCACTATATTGTGGTAAAAGTTATTAAAATTTTAATTTAGTAATTACAAATGAAATCATGAGCCCTTTAATATAAACCATGTACAGTTTCCCGAATCCCTCAAAATAGTTTTATAAAACAATTTCTTAGTAACATACCCTTAAAACTTTACACGTTATTAAGTGTGTACGGAAATCTCGTGGTGCAAGTTCTACTAATACTAAATAGATTTTATTTTATTTTTCCATTATTGTAATTGCACAGCGAAATGAAGATATTGTAAGTAATTAAAGTTTTAATTAGGAATTATTTATGTAAGCAGTGCTGCAGCAGTGTCTAGCAATATCCTAGGGACAGTTTTCTTAATTATCTTTTAGAAAAGGAGTATTTTATCAAGAGAAAAACTATCTAATACGTTAATTTGTAAATTTTTTATCAGCGCGCTGTTAACTAAAAACCAACTAACGAAATGTTTATTTCGACTTTATTTTTAAGGTGTGCGTTTAATAATCAGAACGAATAGTTCAATTTAGTTTTTTATATATTTTTTGGAACATAATTTGAGGTAATAAGAAACTAGCATCATACCTATTTTTGTCTTTATTTATTAAATACACTGACAATAAATTAATTCACTGACTTTTTATATTTTCTGCGACAAATTGGCGACTATTGTCTTCTGATCAGGTTTGTATAAAAGACAGCAATGTTTATATGAATGTTAATTTAACATGTGAACGGTGCATGTATAATTAATATTAACGTATAGAATATATTCATAGGCTCATATTTTTACTCAGACTCCTATTTGAGTTGAAAATACGGATGTTTGGGTCCACAATAAATGTAGAAATCCATAACGTATTTAATTTTTTTCACTTCTTAGATATTTGTAGTTTGGTTGTAGTTAAAATTTGTCTAATCAAACGTTCACTCTCCATTTAATTATTACTAGCCACACACATAGCCTCACTTTGTCGTTAATCTCCTTAAAAATTATTACGTATCATATAAGAATACTACCATTAACCAGACAATCAATCATTTTCCACCGAAAACAAACGTTCTTCTGATTTTCCTTTAATGAGTGTTTCTGATATTAAATGGCTTTACAAGTGAGCGTATTTTGGCTTAGTAGGAAAAATTTAATGTAGAACTGAAGTAAGGATAGATGTTACCTAATATAAGTTAGTTTAATTCAACTGAACCCTACTTATTCTAACTTAACCCATGGTAAGCCAAACTAACCTAGCGTTACACAACCTAGCCCAACATGACTCAACCTATCACAATCTCATCCAATTAAATGGAACCTAAATTAAACTTACATAACTTTACTTAATTTACTCTAATCCAATATGACTCAAATTAGTTCAATACAACTTAATACCTAGTTAAAATGTATACAGCTCAGCCGGAGAATAATGGCATCGTTTGTATGGCGTAATGTTAAAAATATTACAAAAACACTTTCATAGACCAAGCATCTCTTATAAAATATTTTAAAGGACTGTAATTCTAAGTTAAACTACAAGCACTGAAATTAATGTTCAAATCTGTACATTACTTTTTGCATATATGTCAATGAAACGGGCAGAAAAAAGAGGTTACTTGGATTCATATGTGCCTAAATATTTATAACTCTCTTTTTTTTAAATATTATCAATTTGCAGAAGGACATTTTTAAGTGTATTATTATATAGATAGAAGGGTTTCCTTTTCCTGACTTAAACAAAACAAATTACATTTTGTTGCCAACAAAGTAATATATGGAAATAAACAGTGACATTTTGTGTATCTGAGGTAATAAGAAACTACCTACTACTACTATATGAACTAAATCTAATGAACTAAACAACTATTATATAATATATAAACTAAAACTACTGCTATGTGAATTAAATCTTACTCTGTTCTGTGTTGTCCTTCAAAAAAATATAAACATTCCTAATAAATAAATAAGTTTACTGTATTGGAAAAATATAAGTGAAAATATGTCATCAATATTTGCTAATACCAAACATATCTAGCTTGTTTGTTATGTTTACGCTTTGTGGACGTCAGCTACTTCCCATTTCAGAGTTTCACTTGTATACACAAAATTTATTTCGGTAATTGTATTCATCTTGAACCACTTTTAATAGCACTTGAACAAATGTTTTAATATTGTGTTGGTAAACGTATTATTTTGGCAAAACCTAATTTTTGCTTTGTAAAATTTAATTATGAATAAGAAATTAAAAAAACTTGAAAAAATGTCGAATAAGTCACAGGGTTAATTGGAATTCATATATAAAGAATTACGCATGTTTTCTACTTATTATTTTTCTTTAACAATCGCAAAATTTTTCAACAATTGTTGGCGAGTGGTTGTTGTGGAGCATAGTAAAACTTCTCAGTAGAACTTATAGAGTTTTTAAAAAAATATAGGCAAAAACGGCATTAGATTAGAATTTTATTTTATCTCATTTACTCAAAATGTAATCCTGGATATGTTAGAATGCTTGTAGATTGTTTACTATTCGCATAATTCGCAAGTTTAAATTTGTATTATCTTGTAAAAAAAAGGAAAAATTCCAAATTTTATTATTGAGCAAATTTGGAGACATGTGCTATACAAGTTTGTATTTACTTATCTTTATAAATAATTAAACCCAAAAAAAAATGGAATTGTCGGTATTTTTATTAGGACTACAGGTAAGACAGCGACGATAGAAGCAGAATTTCAATATTCGATTAATTTAGCATATGACTAGTGTATCATATTTTTATTCCTCAAAATATCTTGAAAAGATAATATTATAACAAAACAAATAAATTGAGAGTAATGATAATTAATGACACTGAGATGTCTACAATCACTTTCGATATAAAAAATAAGTTTGAATTCGATGTTTTCGAAGAATTTATTTTTATTGATTGACCTCTTCTATTCGCATTTTTTACGGCTCTGAATTTCTGAGTCATCTTACATCAAAAAATAACATTTATTCTAAACTTAGGTTTTTTACATATCTAACCTTACTAAGTATACTTAAATTTGGTATTCTCCTGAATATTTCCATATTTCGTACTGAAGGATGATCGACTTTACTATAATACAGTAAACATTTAAATGTATTACAATTGTTCAAAAAAGAAGTTCATTTCAAGTTTCTTTTAGCTTGTGAAAAAATGCTTCTCATCTTCTAAGAGGTTAAATTCAATATTAAATAACGGTTAGACAATTTTATAAACAATATAAATTTTAATTTTTTTAACGTGAAACCAATTTCTTTGAAATAAAAAACCCTTATTTAAGATTTATTTTTGTTCATGAATTTCTTTATAAAATTTTCTGTTTAGAGTACAATATGTTGTATTTGCTAATTTAGATTAATCTGCTATTAAACATGCTTCCAAACAGTGGTACAATTTTCAATCAAAGGACACTGTGTAATGAGTACTATAAGTTATATCCTTCAGTAAAGACCAATCATTTCAAGATTTTATTTTTTCATAGTCTTTCTCCATAATAGATTTGCAAAAATTATCACAAAGCTGTTACTCTCTCTTAAAAGTAAGTAACAATAAAACTATATAATAAAATTTCTTACACGGTTCAGTTTATCGAGGGTTTTAGTTTATATTTTGGGACTCATATTTGGTTTTCTTTTACAGAGCCGCATCTACATTTTATCCTTGGCATACAAGTCTTATAATATTTTATGGAATTGATATTTGCATCCAATAGACTGAAATGAAGAGTAGGTGGAGACGTCCACTCTTAATAATATGAACACTCATATGTGTATGTATCCGTCCAGGTTCACTATTCATTGACCACGTATGCAATATATCACTGACACACTCCTTTGTGAAGTGTTACATTTTTGGAATTCTTTAAACGAGTCCTCGTTGAAGATTTTGTACCCAACATTGTTATATATATATATATATATATATATATATATATATATATATATATATATATATATATATATAGTCTACTTTGATTGTCTTTTACGTCAAATAGTCTAAATTAGTCGAAGCAATAAAGGTTTTTTACGATTTCAATGTTACTTCATTTATTCAAAGCTTTTGAATCATTCCTGATGCAATTATATTACCCTGAACATTATTCAGAGGCTTAGAAATCTTGCATATTTTCCAGAATTTGTAATATTTGGAGTCACTGATACTGTATATATTTATTTTGCGTAAATTTCAGATAAATTTCTAGTATCGTTTTCTTCATAATTTTTGTTTTAGAAACTTTGATGTGGTAACTTTTTTATACGATGCTCTGCAGAAAACAGTTTTGGAAAACTTCTTCTTTTAAAAAATTAAGTTAAAATAAAAAACTGTTCATATTATTCAAATAATAATAATAAGGAATGGTTTATCAGAAGTGAATATTTTACAACTTTCGTATTCCAAAAATTCACTTTCAAATTGGCAATTTGAATTGTAATAAAAACTTATGGAAATAAGAAATCAACATTAAAATTCAGCGCCGACTAATTTATTTCTCATAGAATCTTAGTTTTCTCAATAAAATTAAAATATGAAAGGGATTCATTTTGAAGTGCAATATGATTTTGCGATGGTAGGATGGGATTAAAATGAAGAATTCTTGCTTAAAATAACATGCAGATAAATAAATAATAAGTATTTTATACAATCATTTTCCAAAAGTAATCAATGAGTAAGTTAGGTAATAAAAAGAAATTATAATGAAGAAAATAGTCAAATAAGGTAACTGAATTATATAACGCGTTAAAATCATAATTTAATCAAATGAAATATCAGCATTTGCAGGTTTTTGTTATTAAATACTGAGAAAAATTGGAAACGAGGTTAGGTTGATACACATCGCATAAGTATTGCTTAGTACATGGAGAAGTCATAAATATAGAAACAAGAGTAATCTCGTAGATGTTAGCATTCTGACTGATTGTTAAAACAAGCCAATATAAAATAATTTTTTTGTAAAAGCCTTGTTCAAAATCGATCCAGATCTTTTAATAAATATTTGTTTATACATATAATTACAGTTATACCATTAATAAAATGGCGACAAAGACATATTTGTGTATGAAGATGATTTGGAAAGGAAATAATAAAATACTGGCTGTTTCCTGGGGCTTCGCTCCCGTAGGATTAGCGTTATTTAAACTAAAATGTATTTTATGTCTAAGTCTTCGAAACATGTAATTTGAAGCCAAATTTCATAAAAATCGTTTTTGCTCAAGAAGTGCAAATGCAGAAGGGATACAAAAGAACCCAAGAGTTGGCATAGATTAGTAGTGGAGTTAAAAAAAAAAACTAACCACACTAATAAAGCTAGCAGCTTCCAGTGAAAAAGGTATTGAAAATATCGTTATCAGAAAAATGTATACAGCACTTTTCTTATCTGCTTATCAAAAGTAGAAAGTTCTCAAACTAACAGAAGGAACAAAGCACTATCCAATTAAACATCAATAAAAAAGTGGAGACAGTAATAATGAAAAGTGAAAAATTCTATACCAAAGTTTAAAAAAAAATTAGAACTCTTTTTCCACTGCAGAATTACATTAGAAAGTGGAAGCAGTGAGTTATATCACAATGATAAGTAACGATAAAATATCTATTAAATTTGTCCGCAACTTGAATCAGAATAAAGGTCTTACTAGTAAAATAATTTTAGAAATAGAAAAACTTTTAGTGAAAACTATCCCACGTATATTGAAATGATCGAGAATACTATTTTTGTAATAGCGGAATTCACAGCAGCGCAGAAAACTGTAAAACTAATATTGAGCTACAAATCTACAAATAGTTCCAGGAAATACAGGCTACTATGTCCGCTAGAATGCCATGGAAAAATTATGATGAGTATTTTATTGGACAGATTAGAATACACAATTTAAATATGAAGGTTTTACTGATCTAGCTTGGATTAGATTAGATTCGAAGTAGCCGATCAACTTAAGGGGCAGAGCCTGTACAAGAGAGGTAAAAAGGAAAACAATCTGTCAAAAATGATATGCTCTCATAGACTTCGACTTTTAGACTGCTTTTAACTCAATCCATAGATAGTCAAATTTTAAGATTTTAAGATTTTCTAATGATGTTTCTTTTAATATGCGCGGTATATCAGGAAACGAAGGAACAATCAAAGTCAGCATTGAGTTTTCCAAGTTTTTATATTGGATTCCACTTTATGGGATATCTTCTACAACGACATCCTTAGATATGATCGGGGAGAGGAAGTACCCTGTTGGCTTTTTCGATAGTCGTAGTGGCTATTGAATTAAATACCATGGAAAAATTATGGAGAGCATGGAAAATATTCAATAGGAGGATTAACTGATGATACTTGGAAAAATCAATAATTAATAAACAACTGTGTGAACCAGAAGCATGTACAGCTAGCCTAATATTAAATAGAAGCAATCATGTTGAGTAGCAGAAAAAGACACGGCCTAAAAACGTTTTTGGTGGAGAGTAAAATTATTATTAATTTAACCCAAAGATAAATTCAGGTATCACATAACGTGGCTAGTGAAATGTTAATCTTTTAAAAAACGTATTGAATAGATGACTATTAAAATCGAAACACATGTCGCAGCCCTTCGCAGATGCATCGACGGAGAGATTCCAGTGCTAGCAGAAGGACGGCGGTAGCATAGGACATACTCAATGACACCCTCTGGTAAGCTCAAAGACGCATTATTATAGAAAAAAATATCAATGTCACAACAATCGAAAAAAAATTAAACCGCAAAAAAATCAAAGTCTCACTTGAAGCAGTGCTAGTAATTACTAGAATGACACCAGTGGAAAGATAAGCCAGGAAATGAAAGTTATATAGAAAAATGACAATAAAATACCCAAGAAAAGAGCAAAAAGGGATTAAGCAAAAAGGACAAAGAGGTGGTTTGTGCTCACAGAAAAAAACATAATACGCAAAAGAGAGATAGATGAATTGAAAATACATAGGACATCCCAAACATGAACAAGCAGTTTCCTGAAACAACACTCATTCTGGTTCCTGGAAGAAAAATAGGAGACTTAAAAAATTTAGTATTTAAGCCACTTAATACCATCTTAAAGGATTCGAATACGCCAAGCATAATCGAATAAGCAAATACGCAAAGCTATTAAAATTTGCCCAAGAAAAATAGGCCTATTATTTGTAGAAAAAGGAATAAATTTATTTATCCCTTTCATAATTGCCTGTCTTTTAATACGTTTTTATTAGGTATCTAACCATGTAATGGAATGTAACCAATTAATATAATTAACTATGTAGTGGAATATAGGAAACTAAATTTCATGCACTTCTAATTGTAGTATCATTATGAAACTTGGCAGTTGTGTATAGTTCTGATGATAATATAATAATCTTATAAAATTGAAAAAAAATTTAGTTTTAAAATAAAAAAGTACTTAAAATTTACAATTTTTCAAATAGATTTTCAATCAGTGCCAGACGTCCGAATTATTTAAAATTTTGCACATGTAGACACGCAGATGATGATACTATTAAAAGTACATTTTGCTTCCTAAATTCTTCAAAATTATGTAGAAACTGAAATAAGTATGTTGACCAAATTTTAAGTAGACATAAAAGGGGAATCAGCAGCTTTAAAAAGGCTTTTTAAATAAGTAATACATACGCCTGCAGGCTTTAAAACGCACTTGCCAATTATATTATTTTACACCCTCATAAAGAAATTTTATTAATTTTACAATTAAGAATTCACAATTTGCTTTTTCTAGGGCAAGTTTCGCCACAGAGCCTTTGTCAGATTATCAAGCCCAGTTACTAGTCTAGGTAATAAGTTAGAAAAATGACTAAATAGACATAAGCGTTCTAAAAATTTGTGCGATGGCTCATTTCATCCAAAATAGTATCTAGAAAATTGTGCCCTAAAAGTGAATTTGCTGATAACAAATTGCAGAAGTTATAAATAATTAAAGATGAAAAAAACAAGATATTTAATTTTTCGCCGATATCTCGTAAGCTATTAATATCTAAGAAACTTTAAAATAAGATCCTTAAAGGGTCCTCCCCTTTTCTAAAAAAAAAAATTGTGCCCTACTGGAACTCTATCTCCATTATTTATAATCTTAATTTGAAGCTGAAAATAGAGCTTCGCGCGGCCATTACGAGGCTGGCGCGCCGCTGCTGAACAGAGAGTGCAATAGTAAATAATTTTTTTATTATATTAATTATTTATTTAAAAATTTAAAAAAAAATGTGTATTTAGAACACTTTAAAGAATTCGTGCGCGTTGGAAATTTTACTTAAAGTTAATTTTTCAACAAATTGTACAATTGATAACTAACAAAATTTTCTCGAGCTTGCGTTTTCATTGTATATTAAAAAAAAAATTAAATAATTGGCGGAAAATTCTTTTGCTTCGTGGATCCCTTCTTATATACATACTTAATAAGATCACGTCGTAAAAGTTTAGAAAATTTTAATAATTTTTCAACTTAAACAAAAAATGAGAAATCAAAGTAATGTTGTGAAACATTTTTTTTTTTAAATATTGATAATTTTTTTTGAAAATTTCTTCGTCTTTAAGGATCTTTTTTTAAAATTTCGTTAATATTAATAGCTTTTGAGACATCGGCAAAAAACAAAGTATCTTGTTTTTTCCATCTTTAATCGTTTATAACTTTTGCAATTTTTTTATGAGCTAATCCACTTTTCTGGCACAATTTTTTAGATATTTTTCTATATTATATTTTTAGGACGCTTATGTCTATTTAGTCACTTTTATAACTTATTGACTAGACTAGTCAGTTTTTGCAGCTTGCTGTGAATGAATAATGAAGGCAGATGCCAACTAATTTTGATCAAAGCCATTAATCTCGAAAACAATCGAGTCACAAAATATCGTTATAATTTCAGAGATTATATCTCGGTGGAAAATATTTTTACTAACCGTTTCCTTGAAGCTTGCATGTTATTTTGATTAATTACCACCAAAACTTATAAAGTATTGATCAGAACAGTATCGGTTCGATATAATAACTTTATTCATTAGTAATTACTTAGCGCGGTAATATGAAAGCAACTTGCAATTTATTACCTACAGAAATGTTTCTGCTTCTGTTTGTATTAATTCTTGGCGTTGACGTTTTACAGAATTATTATTTTCTCAGTTTTATAAAATATTTTAATCACCTGATGGCCTTTTATTACCGCGTAGCGTCAGTGTCGAGTAAAGGGTTTATTTTTTTCCTGTTTACTTATATCATATGACACAAATAAACAATGAAATAAAGTGTAGTATTAACCACAAAACACAGTGAAATAATCCGAGATCCGATTTATAAACAATAACGGTAAAATTTAATTATGAAAAAGGCATGTAATTTTAATTATTAATTTAAAAGAAAGCTTCCATCTTTTAAATTTAACATAATTTTAACTTACTTTGGAAACATTATTCTATTCAGCATACAAAATATTTATTATTTTTGTGTTTTACTCTTTAATTGTCAAAATTGTTTTTGAATTATTTAAATGTATACGGACCAATAATGAATGCACTTTTATTTATTTGCACTTTTTATTACTCGCAATTTGACAGTTATGCGTGTGAAAGGAATCAGGTGTATAATAGTACTTATTGAAAAAATAATTTCTTATTGATAATTATTAAAAAAAATGTAAATAAAATATTTTAAAGTGATAAACTTTAAAAAATATTAATCAATAGCAAATTTCGTACGGTAAAATTATGTATTCATAAATGGAAAAATGTATTTAAAAAATATAAAAAAGCCGTTATGGTGTTTATTTTCTTTGTTGATCACAAGTATAAAAAAACTTTATTTTATGAAATATTTGATAATTTTTGTCACAATAAATCGTTCCTCGACTTTGGATCTATCTCCCACTTTTGGATCTAACACTACAATTACTTTATACTCAGACAAATTTAACCGACATCAGACATCGAACTTTAGATGGAGCGAGGCTATGTCAATGAGTAGATGAATTAAAATCAGTGATTTAATGATAGACTTTCCCATATAAAAGGAAACTTTTTCTAGAAACTAATGAAACATATCTTATTAATGATACTGTGGTATCAGTTTGTGATTCGATCGGTAATCAATCCTGCCGAGCGCTAATTAGTTAGGGAAAATCTCGCCGGAGAGCAAAATTACTTTGATTTCCTTATTTTTTCCATCATTATCTTTGCAATATTCCCAATGAATTTGTGAAAAAATAATGTAATTTATGAGGAAAAGAACAATCTTCTCCTAGCATTCCGTTTTAGATGATTAAGTGGAGCGTCTTTTTTGAAACCAAAAAATATTTTGATATGGTTCCATCTATAAAAGTCAAATTTATGTTTATATTTATGTCATAAATAATAACTTTCTTTATTTTTTAATAACATGTACGTTAATTTAAAAAAATACTTCCAAATATTTCATGTAAATTACCATTTATATTTCATATACATTAAGGTTATATGAATAGTTATTGGCGCAGCGGTGAAGAACTGAAACCTGAATTCGAAAATGCTGGGTGTACATTTTGGAATGTTTTTGACGTAATTTTAAAAAACATGGTATTTATTACCGCAAAATATTTCTTAGGATAAAAACATGGAATCAAAATCATTTTTCATTTTTTCTCACACTATTAAGAACTAGAAAAAATTTAATTGCAATTTAAAAATAATATATTTTGATGTACCTGAAAATATTCTAAGTGGCGTTCAGTGTTTTATAAAGAAGCCAGAAATCTATCATTTGAAATCCATAGTGATACAATCTGTCCCAGTTCGGGCATCTTTGATTTGTCTCGTTGAGTTTCTGGATCTAAGTAGTATTCGAGGTCTGATGGTGAAACTGAAAGGTGGTAACTGGAACTCCACTATGGAGTTCCAGTGACTACCTGAGTTAGGGCTCGTTTGATATATCTTGACAAGTTGTTAGTTGTAGATGGTTTAAAAGGTCTATTGAAGGAGCAGGAAGGTGATGATTGGAATGCAATAATATCTCAACGTGATTCCTTCCAGTTTAGATTCATTTAATTTATCTCGTCGAGCACTTTGATCCTAGTGTTAGCCTGCGAGAGATTATGGATCGGCAAGATCCAAATCATAAACGGACCGATTTGAACGAAGTACCTGAGTAACAAACGAACAAAAAACATTTTTTTTCTGGTGTTTTATATAAATTAACAGTATTTTTATATTTACTGTATACACAAAATCTAACGCCAACTTTTCTTAAGCTGCAATTTTTAGCCGGCACAGCAGATCTTTTAAAGCTAGGATATGTCAGTTTTTATTTTGTTAAGATGATTTTAATTGAACTATTCTTTTTTTAATTTATCAATGTTATTGAATTTACAGTTACTATGTATACTATCTATATTTTATCTATTATTGGAACAGTAAGGATGGGAGAAGGGATTAATGGTCATCATTATTATTAATACTCGTATCTCTCACGGTAACCTCTTTGACGAATTAAAAATCACCGGTTTGACGAATTAAGATAGGTTTTTATTAATAAATTGTATTGTAACTTCACGTGCTGTTTGTACGTTCTCATTTTCCTTACAGGTTTTCGTTTTTCTTATTTGTGATTGTTATTACGTGGTTATGAATTTTTATTGAAGAATCCTTAAAGTCATAGACCGTGTTATTTTACTATATCAACCTAATATTAACAATCACTGTTCACTTACGTTTTCTTGTGTATTTTTTTTAATTATTTTTTTACTGATCCAGTATCGCAAACTTTTTCCATTATATTAAATTTTTTTGGAGTGGTTATTCTTTGTAACGGTTGATGATTTCCAAAAACGAGTTTTCTAGTCTTTCGTAAGATTTTTTTTAACTTCTGTACCAAAAATAATTAGGTTTTCCTCTTTTAATTGTTTTTAAATGAGACGTCTTATTTTCTGTTTGGAATGTAGTTGTTTGAAATTTACTTAAAATGCCACATTTTAAGTGAATTTCAAACTTTTGATTCAAATTATTTTTATTTTTCTTCCATTTTATTGAATGCCGCAAAAATCCTTTCGTATCTTTAGTTTTGTCGTGGCTAATTGTGATAATTTTTTTTCTAGTCACAAATCTCCCTCGTTTTAAATTTGATTTTGTTTTTGTGGTATTGTAATTTTTTGGTAAATTTTGTTTTCAGTATTTCTTATTCAACATGATGATAAAAATCTTTCCAAGGAAAACGTTAAATTAATTTTTATAAAATTCTTAGGGTATGAATTCTCACAATGCACCTGTAATAAGAAAATCTTAGCAACAATTACTCAAGTTTTAATATGTTAAATTAATCACAAGTAATTTTTTTAATTCCCTTTGAAAAAAAATTTATGCAAGAGTAAATTTTAACCAAAGTCAAAATTCAATATAATTTTTTTACAATAATTTTTATCAATTTGCTATCAATAATTAAATTACGAACCTTAGCAATATTTTAAAATTTCCAACTTTCCTTTCATGTTTTAATGGGGGTAAGTACGTTCAAAATACAAATGCAGATACTTAGTGATGTTACATGTTTTGCTCAATTACCGATTTACCACAATTACTGAATACCAGAAAAGTATGGCTCATTAAATAGCATCTAAATATTTGTTCATGACGAAACATTACTTTAGTATTCTTGCATATTTAAAAAATTAGAATCAAGAATAATTTACACAAATATAAAAAAGGACAAATTTTTATAATTTATAACATTTTTAATTTTACTTAATTTATGAATTGTTCGAAATGGAGTTCGTTTCATTCGTTGCAAAGGGGAGCACATTATTGCAAATTAGTATTCAGTCTGAATACATAAAAGAGTCATATGGCAATGCTATTTTTTTAATTTAGTAATGTATATGTCAATTGTTTTAATAATCATGAGTTCTAAATATATAAATTTTTCATTTCGCTCCCCGAGTAAAAATTTAGCGTCGTAAGGTCCAGCGACGGTGCATGTTTACCTACCAGCTTTCCCTGGTCTGTCTATTCTGTCACCATATTCATTACCTATAAAATACAAAACTTTGCATAATTAAATTGTTAAAAATTAAAAATAATCAAAGATCGCAAATAATGCGGAAGGCAGGTAGGTAGTCGTTAGTTATTCCTACAAATCTAAGATAAGTGCCTTTAGTTAGATGGCCTTCGGTTAAGTAAGATCCAATTTTTTTTTAATTTGTTGAATTTTCACACCAAAAATTTATATTAAAACACACGTGATAAGAATAGTCTATAATATCATTGAGATTACTGTAGTTCAGTCAATATACCTCGCGTTAACATAGCTTCGTCTGTTTAAAATGTATTGGTATTTTTGATGCTTTATTAAAAAATCACAAAATTATAGATGAGTTACGCTACTAAAATATTTTAATGCTTGTAGTAAAGCTGAAAATGATCCAGCTGGAAAATAAATAAACGTAAATGACATTAATTTTACATTGAAATAGCGGGTTATATAGTGACACCTGGTACAGGGATTGCATTATAAAAACTGAAACACTGTCTTCTTCATTTTAATATTTAGTGATGGTCTTTCACAAACTTTGTAATGGTTTTATTCGGAATTGTCCATATTTTAATGACTTCATAGTGTAGAGGAACTACAAATTTGTTTTGAGATTAGGGGCCTTTTGGACAGTAAAATCCATGTATTTTTAAACGCAGCAAGCTCTCATTATATACATACATAAGGTGTGAACTAAATAAACTTCGATTACTCACCACTTAGATATGCGGAATTTTATAGTATTCACCATTACACATTTTACGTCGCATTGCGCATCGAAAAATAATGGGACTGCATTCGATGAAACGGATATCAAATTTTACTTCAACATATATTAAGAAAACCTACATCATTGGCATTCAAAATAAAAAGCTATCCATTTGTTATAGATATAAAATAGCTTTATTAATTATTATCTGGTGACCTAAGTAATAACAAATCTCGCGCGTGATATCCAAATTTATATTTCTAACAAAAATTAAATATTGATACGTATTTTTTCCCGTACCTCATATATGTTTTTAAGAAATTTTAACCGATTACTATCTATGAACATAAGAATTTTGTTCTCTCCATGAAATGTTCTTAAATAAATAAAACACGAAATAAAATAAAGAATAAAAGTCAAGTGCTTAGTAAGTGTTTCATTAAAAAATTACATACACTGCTTTCTTTCAAAACTTGCATTGCATATTATACAAAGGTTGAAATTCATGACTTCCTTTTTAGAGAAAAAACATAAGACAAAATTTATGTATTACCTTTAAAAAAATTTTACTTCATATAAAAAAAACTGTCTTTGTAAGCTTAAATTCCAAATTAAGTGAGTACTCAACTCTATAATTCGCTGTCTATTAAATGAAAAAAAATGCATAAAAACTTATAAAATCAACTGATGAAATCAGTTTTAAAGCTGATGAAAATGATGATTAAAAGCTGAAAAAATCTTAATATTACGTGTCCTATGGGTTTTTTATCACTGAATATTATTAAACTGGTGATAGGATTTGGATTTTGTCTTGAATCTTAATAAAAACTTCGTATATTATAACAAATTGTTTGGCTGTGACGTCAGAAATGCATTTAAAAGCCTTCAAAACTAAATTCCCACTCTATTTTTGTAATACTATCACATCGTTTGATTTCATTTCCTGGCTAACCTTCTTAGGAAAGGACTAGAAATGTTTAATCTTAATATTACATCCTAATGAGGTGAACCCGTAATCTATCCACAATAATTCACCAGGTTTTTGATACAGTTTCCTTTATTTTTTCTACTCAAGTTTTAATTTTACATTGTAAAATATTTTTCAATACTGTCATGCATTCCTTACCATTTCTCCGATTTCATTTCATGTGAAGAAGGACAATCATTAATTCCATTAGGTCGTTATTTTGTTATCTGTCTGCATTTCGAGAGTTTGTTTTACAATACTAATGCATTTACAATACGTCTATTATGCGTAAACTACAAAATATATTTCAGTACCGCAAGGAACGCAAGAAACCTTAGGAAAATTTATATAAATCCACTACCTTTTGTGACACAATCTAAATTATCTATTTTTAAAAATCTTTAAATGGGATATGTAATACACAATAATAGACTAAAATTAAACTTTGTGAAAACTATCCAAAATCAATGCATTTAGTATGTCTTTTCCACAGGCGACTAAAGAAAATTTTATTTTAAATAGAAAGTAAAATTAATTTCTGCCCAAGAAATTTGATCATTATTAATATTATATATTGAATAGATCTTTCCACATGTTATCAGTTAGAATAACGGGAACAATAACTTGTTGCACTAAACGATCTGAAAAAGAGGAAGTTCATTCCCTAACGGAATACTATGAGACCGTCTTCTCTAGATAAATGGCAAAGTGTGTCTTACAGTCGAACACTATTTCTATGTTTTGGACGGGGTTTGAAGATTTTAATGCACCATCATCAATATTATGGATGTAAGTATGGATTATCTAAACTTTAGAATGAATGTTATTTCATTTATGTTTACTGTATATTGTTGACACATTAGTAAACACCTATCTTACTGAGATCTTGGTACGGTTTTAAGCAATCCTAGTATCGTTTATCATTATAGGGAAGTATCTTATGTGCGTGTGAGAAATAGTTTAAGTAAAATTTAATAACAATCGTCTTTCAAATATTTATTCATTTATGGTCTAAATAGATAAAATGTTATGAATAAATTAAGAAGTTCCATTCAGGTACATTAAGATGCTTACATGAAGACTAAGAAGGATGACGAGTTAACGGAAAAGTTACGTATTACTCAAAATATATCGTCACTATCATAGACGAGTGTGAAAAGTATTTAATGGTTTAAAATATCAAAATCTTCTAGTGAATGGAAGAGTCGTTTATACAATAGAGTTTTATTCTCATATAGTGACCAATATTCTGATATAGTAGTTTTTAAAGTCAGCGATGAATGCTTTTGCTGAAGTCAAGTACCAAATAATTTTAAGAAGCCAAAAACCATAATTTTTATTACGAAAATAACAAAACGTGTGATAATTAATTATTAAAAGAAGGGCGCCCACCCTGCTATACCTCTATAATATATCACAAGTACTTGCACCGTAATAAAATTATATTTTTATCCTTTTAATGAATCAAAATATTAAAAAAAAAAATATTTCGCCGCAAAGTTCTTGGAGACCAATAAATATTGAGGAATTGAATTGGAAGAGTGGTACTTAAAACACGACAAGCATAATAAACAATTATTGCTTGCAATTACGTCGAATCAAAATTTGTAATATGTCATACCTTCTTTTAAGCCCCCGTTTTGAAACATAATTCTACTCTACTAGGTAAGAAAATGATTTTTAAGTCGGCCAGTTACTGGGAGGAATAATAGCGATACCTCATGACAAAAAAAATCTGTGAAAGAAAATCTGTCAAAAAGAGTCCCTGAGTGTTTCGTACCGTTACATGATATGATTGTAAAGCTAGTACAAATTTTAAATTTACAAAAAGCCCAAGAAATGTTTTCTTTACTTATGCTAGGAGATAGTCCTTCGTATGAAATTTTAGGATTTTATGTACTCTTAGTAGTTTTGGTTAGCCAATCAGTAATAAAGTAAGTGATACATGAAAGACCGTGTTTTTTTATTGAATCGTGTTACAAGTTACCAAACTATGGGTACGACCGTTCCTGAGAAAGGTGGTTTTAACTGACAAACATATGGATGGATCACAAGTGATTTTCTAAGGAAATATTTTGTTGTCCGTCTGTTCCATTTCGTTTTACCTTTATTTTTTTTACTTTGAGGTATTAACCCTAAAAACGAAGATATTAAAAATAAAGCAACTTTGAGTACACGGGCAGTATACAGCAAAAATTTATTAACAGAATAAGAATATACTAAATATCCCAAAGATATACTTGCTACTTCAGCGATATGAAGGGTAACTTTTGTTCTACAATGGATTTTTTTTAATTAAATAGCGTTGTTTATAGTATGTTAAAAAAACTATAAAATTATAGCTTTACCAAGGTTTATATTACGTTGGTCCAGTAATTTAAATATATCCACTAATAAATGAGCGAATTATTTTCCAAAATGTAAATTGGCGAAAGTTTATTTGTATTAGGTATAAATTAAGTCCTCCCTTTATAGCGCAGATTTGGTGCGGTATGATGCGATTCAACCAAGAGCGGATGTAACAAAAAATGATGATATTTCTTATCTATCACTTTGATACGAAGATGATAGAGCATATGCATTTCAGAGAGTTTTCCATGGTTATTATCACCTCCTTCGTGATTGGCGGCATATTATTGATAATGTCTTTCTCCTTTTCCACTTTTTGGAAAAGGTGGAAGATATGATCGAATATCGTTTATTGTATTCCCGTATATATACTCTATTTCAGTTATATCTGTTTGTTTATCCCGGTTTTCCGCCAAAGGTTATATTTGAAGGCACAGTAATGATTTCAGTTAACAGCAATTTTTTACACACTGTACCGGTGTGTTGTTGTAAGTCCCTAAGAAAAATGCTGTTTGTAAGTCCCTAAGAGTTAATCTTTGCTAATAGCCCACCTGAAGATGTTGTATACAAGGAGACCTAGGTTGTGGTAAAGAAATTAAAGAAAGTAGAAATAATATTACATCACGTAGTTCCATTTAATTGTAAAAAATATATAAAAGATAAACCTTTTAATCCATTTCTGATTTACTTGCCAAAGACGTCCCTGGTGAAAGCTAGTATTCTAATATATTAATTAAGGGTCGCGTGAAGTTGGTCAGGTGCTATGTTTGCGAAGGACAGGTAATTTGAAAAGTTAGTTACGCGCCTATGAATTTCAATAATTATATTATTACAGTATTCATCAGTTCTGAATTTGACTGGAATGTTGTTAATGTACTAGGAGTTGGTTATTTATTATTATATTAAGTAACTAATAAATATGTGCCATTTTTTATCCAAATTGGACTGCTATGGCACGGGAAACTTATTGCATTTATATCCTGATTTAGAATTCATTTTTTTAAATTTTCCGTTGATTTAATTTTCGTGGACCCGAAGAAAATTATAAATTGTTATATTTGCGTTCATATATGATCTCATACAATGCTTTGATTCGTGCACCTTAGTTTATCAACTTATAGGAGAAATATGTTTTTTTTTATGTTTTGCTCATTCTGTTCATTCTCTGAAAAAGGGTTTTGTGATTCATAGAAATGTTGAATTTGTTGACTTAAATTTCTTAATATGGATCAAAAACCTCAGAAATTCAATGAGTGTTACTCTTTTATAATTTTTGAAATTCATTAAAAAACATTATTACATTTCATTAAAAAACATTATTACAAATCAAAAATCCTATTGCAATCAGACGTCACCAAGGAACGCAATATCGTATCGTATCATAAAATAGTGACACTTTAGTGAATCTCATTTAAAATTTTCCTTTTTCATCAATACCCTAAAACGCATAAAATTTGTAATATAATTCTTGGGGATAAATAACCATTGAATACGGAATTTTAGTAGTTACTCTAATCTTTAAAATTTTCAGCGATTAATATTGTGCAATGCGCCAATTTTAATGAGTATTAATACCACAAATTTTAACCATAGAACGATTCCTACTGTTTTATATATTCCCAAAAATCGATACAAATCTTTGCTAAGATTGTTGTGGCATATTTTAAATAAAATATTTTTTAATTGGACGTGAATGTTATGGTTTTAGTTCAATTCATCCATTCGCGGGTTTACTTTTATTAATTATAAATTTGCAAGAAAAATGGCTTGAAAGAATTTATTTATCAACGCAAAACTTAGCAATGATAATAAATATTTCTAAATTTCCTTACAATTTAGAAGCATTTATTTATCAACATACACACATTTTAATATTATAAAAGTAAGCATAATTTTTGTGAAATTAACTTTACATATACCATTTGATTTTAGTAAAACAGAAAAATTACAAAACTATTTAACAAATAGCTAAAAGATATATATATACATCAAGTGGGTCCTTTTTTAAACTTTCACGAAAAATTACTTTAGAATTCCATATCTCTATTTTTAAAAAAATGGTTTGAAAATCATTGTTAATTTATTATAATTTAGAAATTTTTCACTAATCTACCGACAAAGGGAGGAATGTTATTGGTTGAGCCGCTGATTTATTCAGGGAATTTTAAAAAGGATATGTTTTAACATTAACTTTTCACTATTTAATTTGTATTTATAAATACTATATGTAATAATAAGGTTTATTTTGCATGTTTTGAGAGTACTATTTTCAAATTTTTTACACTGTTTCCACGGCCACATTTCCCTTTTTCTCTTTTATTAAAACATAATATACGGTTCAGCAATTCATTATGAATTTTGTTCAAATAATAAACTGTGAGAATTGACATTGTAACATGAAAATATAAAAACAAGGCATCTATAATAGTTTGCTATAGAGGTAATGAAATTTTTTGGAGATTTTTTTTATTTATACGAATCTTTCAAATATTATTTTGACTTAACTGCAATGTGTTATTCTGTATAAATGTTTTAATATAAAAATTGTAAATGTTTATAAATATATATATTATAAATGTTTTAATTGAAAATGTTTTAATATAAAAAGTTGCAACGGAAAACGGAGTTTAAAAGGTAATTTATAATAACTATCAACGCACGTCCTTGAATTATATTTTGATTTTCATGTTGCCTCAAATAATTTATTTTAATTGAATCATAATTATATGTAAAAGTACAAAAAGTGCACTTGAAACATTTCTATGACCTTCACTTAAGTATATAATGTTTATTACTCACACGTTCTAAAACTACGCGATATCTTTTATATCAACGCTGTAGCAAATATCAATCGGCGGCAAGCTCTAAGCAACAAACGAATAAAAGGAAAAATAAATTTTCCTACTTATTTTGAGTAAGCTTATTTTCAATTTAGTTTCTATATTCCTACGTACAATACTATACATATACGTTTGCAGGTACACGCAAATATGTGTGCGTATTTGCGGCAATATTTATAAACAGAACATATTCAACACGGTTTCAGTTTGTTTTGGTTAGTCAGTAAGAATGACGTTTGAGACTTTTGATTTCTGGGCCGAATCTTTCTGGCTCCCAGCCAACGTTACCTGGGCTGACATAGAAAGAGATCGCGGCAAACATCAAAATAGCGTTTTATACCAAGATTTCGTCTACCCATGGATTGTGGCCATTTTTATAATAATTTTCAGAATCTTTTTAAAAAGGTATGTGATTAGTATTCATAGATATAACTTAGCTTCATCTTTGAAAAAGTTTCAAATTTATATTCTTTATATTAATTTCTGCGTTTAATTATAAATGTGCAAAATGTGCTGTATATTAAGTAACAAATCAAAATCGCGTAAATATGATTACTGTTATGTATAAATGTTTCTTGTACTTAATAAAATATGTAGATAATTATTTACAGCCTATTTTTGATAATTGGTTAACAATAAGTGTTTACAGCCTACTTTTGGTCATTGGTTAACAAAGGGCGTAAGGGCTTTTCTGGCAGATATTTATACAAATAAAAGTCAAACAGTGGAACGACGGAATATCACATATGAAAAAAAAGTAATAATAAATTAATAGTAATTAAACAAAACCAAGGGTTTCTTAGTCATTTAATTGTACAAAATATAATACAGTGGTAACGGTAATCTTTCAATCGTAACATAATAATACAACTGTATATTAAATACTCGGTATTTCGAATGTAAAATTCGCAAATTGAGAACTTATTAAATAATTTTTATTAATGTTTACCACAGGGGGTTTCAAGGAAATTATAAATGATGCACTACATAATCGAAATCCGTTACGTAGCTTTTAATTTAATATTAATTAATAGTAGCTTTCAAATGAAATAAATTTGGAATGACACAATTTCTCTCTATTCGACTGCGTACTTTTAAAACTCCATTTTTGCGTACTTAGTATATTTTAAAATATTGCAGTCAGCAAAGTAATGAATTATTTCACACTACTTGGCGCCCCTTGATCGAAATTTGACCGTCATTTATTAAATTGTTAAGTATCAAATTTATTGAAGTTATTTTGTAAAATAGTATACCTCTAATCATGGCATATATATTTTTTTTTCAATTTTGATCCATAATGTTACATAAGAGTGTATATAAATAGATCAATAGCGTGGGCTGTTTGCCTCAATTCCATGCAATACTTCAATTTTAAATTGAAGGTTAGTGAATTTAAAAAAAAATTTAATTACAGCTTGCATTCGTATTTATGTTTTAAAACAATTGTCAATTTTAATTTTTTCATATTGTCCAAACGAATAAATGCCATTAAAAATGTTCTTGATATTCACAGAAGTATAAAATACATCGTTACTTTGAATAATAAAATATACTAACTTACTGGTTTCGGTAAAATTTTCGGCAAATTCAGATTATTGCTGCAGAATTTTCCTTTTGCAACAGGTGTACATTAAGCAATTTGACAGATTTTTAATTTTGCAGTGTATAAATTAGGCCAGCTATATTTCACTAATACATAAAACACATATCTTATACTGAATACAAAATGAAAGTTTTTTTGCTTTGACATACACTTCACAGACTATTGAAAAAGGAATATTTGAATTTGCACAAAATTCACAGCTTGAAACTCATTCAGTCCATTTGATATTTTAAAATTCTTTGGCGAAAATCTCTACTCGATGCAAGTGTTGACCACAGACTATTTTATGTTTGAGAGCATGAACACAAAAAATTATTTTTCTAATATATTTTTATATAATTTAATATATTTTTAACACGTATCATATGTTAGCTTTCTGTGCTCCTTCTCCATATAAACTTTGACCATATCAAAACTCACACCCTTTCACGTGCGCAATATGCTTCAGAAAGCGCACAATACTTTCTCTTCACGCGTTGTATATCGATACTCTTACATTGTTTTTTACAGATAGGTCAACAAGTAGAATTGGCGTTATACATTAATACCTTTTGTAAAAGAGACGGCGAACCTTGCCCATTTTAATTTTTTTTTTGCGTTTCATATTTGCGTAATTAATACGATTAAGTCTTTCATCTTTATTGAATTCAACGACGAAAGGGAGTGCAAATGGGACGCAATGATCGTATAAAATATACAATGTGAAGGGAAAAAAAATTCTGACAAAACAGAAGTTGTACGACCAGCAATATAAAAGAAAACTTTTTTTTATAACTCAGGTGTCTTTTACGTAATCGGAAATCGAGTTACTACAAGCGGGTAGAGATCATAATGCTAGAAATAATAAATCCGCGGCACCTTTTTGCATTCATATTTTCAAAGGCTATTTACAATAATTTTAATTTCAAAATTATCCTCATCGTTAATCTCACAAACAACAAGATTTAATGGAAAATATGGCCTTGGCCTTTCAGCGGCTAGTTTTCCTAATACTTACCTATTAATTTTGTTACGTTTTGTCATATAATGTTATGTCAAAAAAAAAGTGTATTACAATTTAGACATATCTATTTTATACTTTGTGAACGTCATATATTATGCAAATATTTTGTTGCATACGTTTTTAATTTATTTAAGTCTGAATCGTTGTCTGACGTCGGTCGTGGTATTCGGAGGAACAAAAAACATCAACACGTAAAGAGCTGTAATTTAAGAACGTGATGCAGACAAGTTTGATCAGCCGATTCTAACAGTGTGAAATAAGGTCATACGAAATGTATATACCGGCCGACAATATGCAAAACTCATATTTTCTTTGTAACGACAAATAGTATTAGCATAAGTAAAGTTTTTTACTTTCTAAATTTTCTTTTGCCATAAATTTTGTTGGTGTTTATTTGCTATAAAGAAGGCTTCAACTTTTCTCGTATCGCAAAGGCACACTTTGGGCTGGAAATCTAACTTAAAGATTTAGTAATATATTACTTCATACGTGTATTACATGAAACTATTCTGGCAAATAAATTTTTAAAAAGTCAAAAATTTTATAATAAAAATTAGCAATTAAATTAGCAATTTTGAAGGAATAATAAATTATATCTTTTATATGAAAATCTTAAATTCTTATTTTAAATGCTTAGCGGATTCTTCATTACGTCATGCAAACAGTCTGTATCAACTTTACATGGAGGTCCTCATAATAGTCTCATTATTAGTATTTTCTCAAACATACAATATTTTCCTTAGATATACATCACCCTGAGGTTAAAAACTACATTATGTTGTATTATACAATTTTTCCAGGAGGCTTGCTTCCCTCCGAAAGCAAAACACGAAATATAATTTAAAGTTATGAATTATCAGTAGAAGTACATTTGTTTATTAAATTCAGTATTGTCTAAAGTAAAATTAGCCAATTTCTTTATAGTCTCAATAAGTTTTAAGTACTGTTTGGTAGTTTGGATCTAGTTGTGGATAAATGTGGGTAAAGCTAATATTCTTTTTAAAATGTCCTGGTTAGTAAGAATGTATTTAGTTTCCGAGAATAATGTTTACTCTACGGTTTAAAATCTTTCTTTTTCCATTGCTTTTCTTTGTAATTTTACTTACGAAAAATAATATTACGTTCTTTATAACGCCTTTTCTGTCGATCAATATGTCATAATCTGGATAGTGATAGAATTACTGAGAAGTTTCTGATTGTATTTCCATGTATCTCAATAAACAAAGCAGAATATCTTATCTTTCTTAAGTGCCCACAGGTGGCACTTTTGTTGCTACCTTTCCTTTGTTTAAATATATTAATTAATAAATCATTCCTAATCGTAAATATTTCTCGAATATCTTTTTAATTAATTTTAAAATTTTGGAACAATTTCAGGCTTCCATTGTGGAGAAACTTTAGTGTGCATGGAGTCACAATAAAACTTATTTAAAATAACATTTATAATAAATAAAATGTAGTATTTTATTTTAGACAGATGTACTGCTTATTTATAAAGACCACATAGTATGCAAAAATACTTTTGTTACGAAAATTTATTAATTTACTTACTTATCAATCATTATATCGCGCTTGATAAAGAAACAGAACACGTCAACAATGAATGACCACTGATACCCGAACGTAAAACAAACGAATTTAATCGTCAATTTCAAGAGTGAAATTACGTCACATGACCTACATTATATGTGTGTGTGTGCACATGCGGGTGTGTGTGGGTGCGTGTGCGTGTGCGTGAGCGCGCTCACATGTGTGTGTGTGTGTGTGCTTTTGGTAATGACCAAGTTGTTTAAGTTCATAGAGTTTAAGTCGTATTTTAAAATTGACATTTCGTTTGTAAAGGCTTTCAAGTCCTCTATTATTATCATCACCCATCCAACTTTTATGGTTATGTTGGCATTTCTGTAAAGTTGAATGCGTACTTCATTTTGATTCTCATTTTAATAGGTTCCGATTAAAATGCCGGAATGGCTATTATAATCGGAGAAAAGTTTTCTAGGCAAATCGAGATTAAACTAGGCAATAAACTATTAAGAAAACAATTTTGTTTATTCTGATATAATTTTTCTCTAAACAGTACTTGTGTTAATACTTAAAGTTAATTTTTAACTTTCTTAAATATTTCATTTTTATTGCATTTGCTTCTAATCACACTTTTATTGTATGTTAATTTTATAGTACCCGTGTCATTTTCATATAATTGCTAATACGTCTGAATTTTAAAAATACAATATAAAATTTCCTTTTAAATATTTTAAGCTAATATCTTAGGAGTATCTTAACACTAAAAAGATGGGCAGGGGTCAAATTTTGAAATTACATTGTTTATAAAACAGATAAAAAAATTTTATGTGACTTAAATTTTCATGACTTTTAATGAAATATCATCAATTTTACAACAACACTGTTAGGATTATTATGGATCTGTGTGAATCCAAATAAATACTTTTACCGGCAAGAGGCCTTTGACCGGCGTGAGGTCATATGACGCAAACGATCATTCGTAAACATGTACATTTATAATTGCAGGTAGTTTGTAACATAGTATTGTCATTATCTTATAAAGTATTACTTGTACAAATCAGTAACTTTATTTTATTATTAAGTGAGTTTTCGAAGTGTGAATATTATTATTTTTGACGTAATTTAGTTTTGAAATGTCCTGATTCTTGCCAAAAGATGTATCGGGAAGTGAAGATGATGAATCGGAAATACCTCTAGACAAGGTCTGACACCTTGGACAAACTAATACTTGTGGATCGAGTTATAGCGATAGCATAAATGATTAAATAGCATAATCGGTAAAAACAATTTAAAATCGACAAATAGCAGTTATTTCGGCCTTTGTTTTGTTTTTGAATTTTCTGAGACTTCTCTTTAATCTCTAATAACACAATATATTATTACTTTTAACTTTTTTTTAAAACCCAAATGTATCTAATCAAAGGGGATTATGTGGTAGACGACCTCGAAGACGTGTGTGTGGTGTTCGTTCAACTTCAAGAATTACATCTGAAAATTGCAATAGTATGATATCACCACGTGGAATATTATGGAATATCGTTCCTGAAAATAGTAATAAAGTACCAGGTCATTGGGCTAGCCCTAATGTTTTGCCAGGTCCTACTCCATATGCACAAACTTCTTATGGAAACTTCTTCTTGACGACATGATATTTAATCACATCCAAAATTGTACTGAAATTGAAGCAGATCGTCGGCTTAGGAATAAAACATTCAAGATTTCTTTAGAACTGGAAAAATATAGATTTATTTTGTACATGAAATGTATCTTAAACTTGGCAAATATCATATTTTATGAAAACCATATCCAGAAATCGATTTAAAGAAATAACGAATGGTTCGAACTTTGCGCAGACAGATCTTAATGAAACAGAACAGACGAGTTTGCTCTGATTTTCAAGTGGGGAATCTATTTATTGAAAACTGTATATTTTGTTACAATACAGGGGCAAAATTTAATGATTGATGAACAACTGTTTGCCAGTTAAGTTAAGCCAGATAAGTTCGGAATAACATTTTGGTGCTGCATTGATGCGCAAACGAAATATTTATTGAATACTTTCCCATATCCTCAGGACCTAACACAAAACCAATGCCTTGGAAAACATGTTGTAATGAAACTTATGGAACATTTCTTGAATAAAGGTAGGAATGTGATTAAAGATATATATTCATATCAATGTTATTAGCACATAACTTGCTGTCTAACCATACGAGTTTAGTAGCTACTATAAATAAAGGGAGATGTAATATCCCACAATTTGTAAAAAATCTGTCGTTTGTAAAAATCCGTCATTGACAATTTACCAAACAAAACGAAGTAAAAATGTGCTATTATTGAATACTTATTGAGTATTTTATAATTCATTTAAATGCGGCACTGATGTCACTGGCCAATGGTAAGAATTTACAGCACCAAAGCAGCATCCAGGAGATGGCCTGTATAGGTTTTTTTATAATATTTTGGACCTCCTCACTATAAATGCACGGGTACTTTACCAAGAAGTGATGAATGTGAAGCGCGCAGAAAAGATTTCATTTTCTAATTGACCCCGGAATTAAGTAAACTTTCAGACAATCTTATCCCTGAGTTATTCGTATCCGCACAGCGTAAAGTCTCATCACACTCTTTAGCTACTAAACTCAAAAAAGACGTCATTGTTACATCGCAGGTTGCTAAAATGAAAGTAGCAAAGTGCGTGATTCTTGTAGAAAACCTTTACGTGGGAGTTATAATAATGCTGTAGTTTGTAAAAAATTTACATTAATTATATGTATAGGTACAAAAAATAAACAACATTCTTGTGAAAATTTATTGTTATTCTTCTTTCATTGCATTTCTATTAAATCAAAAGAATTTACAAAGTAAAATATTTAAACATAACTATAAATATATGTAAGGGTCAAATGATCCCCAGTAGCCTTCAAAGGTAGGTCGTTATTTCATTCTTTCTAGTGTCAAAACGCTTCGTTTTAAGAATAAATAAATTTCAAAAATATGATCTAGTTTCTGATCATATGTCACAGTTTTCAAAACGTGAAATATAAAAAAATCCAAAATTGGATTAACGCAATATTGAATGACTTTTACAATATTTGTATCATTTTCAGAAAAGTATTTTTACCAATTGGTATTCATTGCAAGGTGAAAGATACGGTAGAGAAAGCAGAATATAATGTTTTATTAGAAGAAGCTTACAAAAAATCGTCTCGTAATAATAAAAAAAAGGTAATATTATTTGTAATTACTTACTATATTCTGAACTTTTCAATATTTAAATTTTTGGTGATACTTCAAAAGTGTTTCTTAGTCATATTTATAAAACAGTTGTAATTTCGTATTCATATTCCATATATTCTGTTCTTTAATGCGTCTGGTATAACTTTATTTTTATGCTTGAGCTCCATGCTAAAAAAATTTAACCAAGGTTTGAATCGAGGCAACATTTGAACGCAAAAACTTTTTCTATCAACAAGTTTTGTGTGCCTTTTTGTGAATATAGCTTTTGAAGTGACCTAAATATATTTATCTTATTAGAATTGTTTCTAGAGGTATAATCTGACTAAGACCAAGGTTTCACTTATTATGCTATTCTCAAATTTTTCATTTAAAAATTGCAACAAAAATTTGGCCGCTTGAAAATATTGAATAACCTATATCAAGTAAAGCGTTGTCATTATAAACTTTCGTTTTGTGAATGTCGATAGCGTAAGCCAAACATGATGTAAGTTGTTTCCGGTAAAAATATGCTCGATTAAGTATTTCGAATTTTATTTTTAACCTTTCTTCCTTATAAACAAGAAGTGTAAATATGAAATAAAACTAACAAAACGTAAAACAAAGTTATTCATTCGGTTGGATTGAAGAATATTTGTGAAAAAACGGGTAATATTATTTGTAATTTGTAAAAACTTTGTCGAAAGATTGTAAATTACTCAAAATATATTGGACTGATTTCATAATTTTTATATAATACCTCTGCATTTTCCCGGATGCATACTAAAATTTAATGAAATGAAAATGATTAGAACAAAATTGAAAGTTTTGAAGACCAATCAGTGGCTGGTTGCATCAGTTTATGAGTGCCAAATTCATTATCCTACTTTTATAGATATCTCACAATTTATTTGAGCTACGATAATGAAATTTATAAATATGAATAACGACCGATATGCAGAATTTTATGTCAATCTTAAATAGAAATTTAGCCAGTGGAGATTCAATATTGTTTTGTGTAAATGATGTTGGTGTTTATAGAACTTGTCCTGAGTACTCACATGCCCTTAAATTAAATTTACAAATTAAATTGACTCGAGTTTTTTACATTTATAATAAAATAATATAAACATTACCGGATACATCAGACACAGAGCTTGGCGAAGCAAACTGATTGGTCAGAAGAACGTGTGAATAATTGGTGGAAAATCCGCAGCATGGAGAATAGGCCCAGCGAGCTCCAGAGATTTTGCGAGTGTGCAAATGATGCATTGTTCTACATCTACAATTTCACCTTCGGTGTCATCACCTTGTGGAAAAAGCCATGGATCTGGGACCAAACAAAAATGTTCACCGATGTACCGCATCGGGTAATGATTATGCACCCTTTTAATTTAGAAAAAATATTTGTAATATAGGAGTATAATGTGAATATTTTTATGATATATAATACTGTTCGTATGACGGACAAGCGATGATTGTGATCGTCCTCTTCAGAGTGCCTGTATGAATAACCTGACATAAAACTTTTAATTTGAGAAGTCCGCGCCGCTGCTGCTGTTGAGTACAAAATAATGATAAATGAGTACGCTAATAATAATTTTATTGGATTTTACTTACTGAATAGATTCATAATTTATTTCAGATAATTTTGCATCGGTTCAAAAATTATAGGTTGTAGTGTAATATATTAAAAACCTCTTCCAAGTGTAATATTTTGTGAACAAAAAAAATATTCTTTAGTTTTTTATTAAGCATTGCGTAATTTCATGTATGTAGGTACAGAATTATAAAAGAAAATTTTGACAGTTAAATGAAAAACCAAGCTAAAATGTTAGAGTTATTAGTTTCACCATCTAACAACAGTTTAACATTATTAATGAACTAGTCATATTTTTACACTGGTTCAATTTTAAAATGCTCTTATTTTCTGCATCTTATAGAAATTTAACTTTGTTAAATGCGTTAACTTTGCATTGGAAATTGGTAGAAAGAAAGTCGGCTGTATTCAATTCTCTTTCAATTTATTTTTGAGCTTAGCGATTTGTTTAATTTTGGGATTTGGTAAATTTTGGGTCATAAATTAGTGTCTAATATCTTTATTGTATCTCATCTCTCTTTATTTACTTTTTTGGCATCTGGTTGAAAAATTATCAAATCTAGAGTTTCAAGCAACAAACTCTGTATTTATTAATATTATATAATTACTCAACAAAAGTTAATAATTTTATACAATTATATTCAGTAATAAAATTTTGTTCTCATTTGGAGGAGATAATTATTGAAAACAAAAAAAGAACATATAGATAAGGAGAAAGATATATTATTAAAGTGCTATAGATACTACTGGTTTCTCTCTTTGTGAGGTAAATATATACTCGTATTAATTAAATTATAAAAAAATTTTTCAGCTTTTTGTTTTTATTTCTTTAAATACACTTTCCCTTTAGAAAGTGAAAAGATATTCAATAATAATTGTCACGGTCGTGTGGGTATTTACAGGATATGGTAGTAACGATTAGTGCCGCAAAAATGGTAATACACTGAGTTTAAGTGACGTTATAAAACCACACAATTCCCACCATTGAATTTATTCACACAGCTAATAAAAAGCGTATCATGTCATTCATTCTTAGCTGTTGATTTTAATGCTCTCATGTAATGAAATTAATAATATTTTTGCGATAGTTATATCGATGAAGACATACTTGTGCTGGCTTTGTTTTATTGTATACTTATATTTTAAAAAAATATCGAGACCATTGAGTTCTTTGTTCCATGGTTTCCACGAGTTGATAAAATACAATTTATTTAATGTAATTCGCGTTTATATTCTTGGAACAAAATGACTGACAAGATTATGTTTGCGGAAAGCTTTTAATACAATAAATGACACCAAACGCTGATTGCTTTTGATACATTTGTTCATTTGTATTTATAATAAAAATTAAATGAAATAATAAATTAAAAAAGATCCAATTAATGATCTTAAGTTATACATGTGCACACCGCATATGTAATTGAAGTCTAGAAAATAGAAGGAAAAAGTATATGAAAGTATCGAATTGGTTGGTAAACTGTAGACATTAGAGGTGACAATCCATGGTACGATGAGGCTTTTCAGTGAATATATGAAAATTGCGTTCATTGCCGTTATCGAGTTTATTTAAATTTGTTTGGAAACAATTGTTATTTGTTTTTATTAATTTTTTTTATTAGTAATACGAATAGGGTAACCGCAAATCTCTTTTCTTGTTGCTCTAGTAATCTAACCTCATTTTTGTTAATTTTTTGACAATCAGTTTTAATGGGGCGTGTCCCAATTTTGTCAAACTTGTATAAGCTAGGTGCTTAAAAAACATATAAGCTGATTAAATTACGTGCTATATTTGGCATATTTTAAATTTTAATTATATCACTGGTTTTGTTCATAATACCTTCTACAGTTCATAATAACTACCTTCACTTTTAATTTGTTTAAATTTTATATCAACATTGCTAGTTCCAAATCTTGGTTCAAGTGAGGTTTGAATGTGTGTATTAAAAGAAAACGTTTGCTGTCTCTTTCCGTAATTTATTTCGCTTTAATCTATTATAATCATACTCCAAAATATTATTTAGAAATGAAATATTCAATATTAATTATTTAATAAAAAACATTGAGTGGTACAAGTGCGCAATATACCATGTGTAAGTAATTTCTACTTGGAGCTAGTTATTTTAATATAATGAAAATTGTTAGTATTCATGTCATTGCTTATAATAATTACGCGTTAGAAATTGAAATTTCAGTATGCAGAAATTGGTTGCAATTATATAGACATGTACAGACAATACCGTGGAGTTGTTGGTTTGTATTCGCTTTATATGTACGTCATAAGTATTATTTGTATCGTCGATATTTGACCTGGGATTGTTATCGGAATTTTGTTTCGTAAATTGTTCGACCTAGGCTCGCGACTACTTTACACAATGTGGTTTCTGATCTTTAGTTAAAAATCTTTAGTTACAAAAGCTATTTCGTTAAAAATTTCAGGATGTTTGTTAGTTATTGTACTTTTATATTGGCAACATTGTCAGGTTATGTCAGTGATGATTCGAGCCTATTGCTTCAATTAAAAATATAATAGCAGGACGTTCTTTAAAAAAAACGTAAATTATTTATTTGTATGATATATCTCAATTTTCTGTGTGCATCATAGTCCAACAGTGTTTTTTTTACAATTTCTATTAAAACTAGTTACATAGCTAACGATCAATTGGTTTCTTAATTACTACACTGAGAACTGTCTACATTAAGATGTTTATATTAAAATACTTAGTGTTCTAATGTGTAGCAAGCCTAAATGGTTTTATTCTTTTGAGTCGTCTAATGATGTTTTGGATAGTTTGCACACTTCTAAATTAATATGGTTTTGAAGTCTCTTTTGGTAAGAACTAGCAAATCTACTAATAACAACATCAACCATTTCAATCTCAAGATCGTAACGGAGGTTGTAGGTACTAATGTACCAAGTAGCGTAAACTACCCACTTCAACACTTTGTATTGGAATCTTTGTATCACTTGATAACTGTATTCCATAACTCTAAACTGTGCGTAGCACTTGCTTCTAAAAAATAAGTTTGTTGTATGTTGAAAGATCGGAATTACGACCCAGCGCCCAATACATTTTTTTTTAATTTGATGTTGAGTTCGTCGCGTTTCTTCTTAATATCTTCTTTCCACCGAAGCTTGGCGTCAAGAGTCATACCAACATTTTAGTGGTATTGGCACATGGTAATAGAGTGCCCTTAATAAAGACTGGCTGTTGTGCTATCTTTTCATTTACAGCACTTTTTAGTCCAGATGGCTACTTTGTTGAGAGAAAATTGCAATTTTCTAATTGAACCTACTACAGTTTCTCCCACTGCCATTATTAGCGTATCATCTGAAAAAATGGCTGTTGTTCATATAATGTTGTTGGAACATCATTAATATATATAGCAAATACAAAGCTGAGCCTAGAACACTACCCTGAGTGACCCTAGTCTTAACCAGTTTCAAGTTTGAACACGAGTCTTCGTATTTATCTTGAAAGTTTCGACTAGTCAGACAAGATTTTAAGAGTTGATAAGAGTGAATAGGAATATGTAATCTTAATTTGTGTAGTAAGCCTTCATAATAAACACTATCAAATGCCTGATCTACATACAAAAAGACCGATTGCAACATAATTTTTTTTTACTAACGTTTTTTCAATAACATAAGTAATACGATGTACTTAACCGATTGCCGAGTGATTATTTCTGAAACCAAATTGATGAGATGGTATCAGGTTTCCTTAACGAAGAATAGGTCTTAGATGCTTTAAAATCAGTTTGTTTAATAGTTTTGACTTGACTTCACTTTGACTTTTCAGATTTTGGCATAATAATAAGTTCAACTGTTTTCCACACATCTGAGACATATTTTACCGGAATGCAGGCATTGATTACAGTAGTTAATTTAGCCAAAGATTTTCTTTGAAATATTTTTAATATCTCACCTGTAACTAGACCAAATCTGGGCATTTTATTTGCATTAAGGTTATTTTTAATTTCATCAGTAACTTTCTTAGGCGTAACTAATGGAAATCAGTCAGAATTGGGATAAAGAGGTGGCAGAGCATAATCTTCCTTATTTGACTTAAATGTCGCTTCAAGATGTTGAGCAAACACATTTGTTCTTTTTAAATTATTACGAGCCCATTTTCTGTCAGTTTTTTTGATAGTACTTCCTATCAACTGAACTAATGGTCGTTTAAGATATATTGTAGTTTTCCATTGTGAATACTCGGTTCTGTTATTTACAGTATCGAGCAGTTTTGTGAGAAACTTGTTGATTGATAATTGTTTGATTCTTTTAATTTCTGTAGTTAGAGGTCTAGGAGCTGTAGTTGTCTAGAAGTAATAATTTTCTAATAAGTAAATAAAATAATTCCAATCTGTTTGTTAGTGAGAGTTAGTTTTTGTTCCATCACAATGATTTTGTCACTAATTGTGGGTAAATTGGAGAATGATCAGAGTTCATGCCAGATCTGTGGGCCAATACGTTGGTTTGCTATGAATTTGCATCCATAACTTGATATGAATTTGCATCCGTAATTACAGCAGCCGTGTTTAACTCTCGTCTCTCAGTAACGATTAGTCTTGATCCCCAAAGGGTGTGTTTAGTGTTGAAATCACCTCCAATAGGAAGCGACAAAATTGAGGCAAAGGCGAATAATTGATTTTGGTTCGAGGACTGGAAATGTGTACGAATTATGGAAATGGCAAAAAAATCGAAATTAGGAAAAAAGGAGTGGCCCGATTGTACATATGTTTATTAAGACGATTAGCAAATATTATATTACGACTAAGTAGTAAACATTTATATTAACGATGATTAACCGTGGTATCAGAGAAATGTTTGGATTTCGCGTGAATTCAATATTTTCCCAGTTTTGTCTGCTTTAACATCCTAATTTTTATTTGTTTGCTACAAATTTAGTATTAATGAAATTTCTCTTAAGTTTAGGAAAAAAAGAAATTCCTGTAAGTTAATTTAGAAATAATTTTTTTCATTGTTAATAAATTAATATAGTAAGTATCTATTTGACAAATTCTTACACAATGAATTTTCATATTTTTAATTTTGCAATAAATTTTTTTAATATTGATATTTGTATGCATGCAAAAATGTTAAATATTTAATTTAGGTACCTCTCAGTTTAAAAAAAAATAACACGAATATAAACCGTATTTTTTAAGATCATAAGCATTTAATTAAATTTTATTCAAAATTATTCCTCATAATGTCACATTAATCATATAGAGAGTGTAGCTTTCTTCGTGATCCTCAAAACTATTTTAAAATCAAGAAGTGCTTCGACTTTTCGTCTATTTAGAGAATATTTTCAGATGTGGATATAAAGTTTTCTGCTAAGTGTATTGACCTCTAAACCAGATTCGCCCCTTAATTTAAAAACTAGAAATGCTAACTAAAATTTAATAACTAAAAAGGCGAAGGTTTAAAGAACCTATCGAAGCACGATTAAATTTAGAATTTACTACAGTAAAGAGCAGTGCCCATATTTGGCGTTTTGCGGGAAAATTAATGACATCCATTTTGAAGTTAATACAACTTGGGCCAACGACATGACAACACACGCTAAACGGTATTAGCCGCTTCGTTTTCTGGGTAGTTTTATTGATATAAGAAAGAAATTTTCTGACAAAATTTGGTTGGACCATCTTCCGTCCTCTATAAAACTGTGCTCAATTTATGACACATAAGCCGTTCTATCCCAACATATACATTCTAATCATTTCTGAAAACTCCGTAACTCCAAATAGCAACGTATTTCTAGGTCTTCTAATACTTTAGGTCTAAAAGACTACATCAGTGTTTGCGACATAGTCCCGGTGACTTTTATATTCATTAAGAAAGATAACTATCGGGTTAACATTTAGGAAGTAGCCATAAAAATCAGGGAAGGAGTATGTTTGATGGTAAAGTAATAGTGAATAATCACGATTAATATTAAAGGTTTAGCCAAATTTAACGCCCTGTTCAATTTCTTGGAACTTGTTTCATTTTATAATGTTTGACTGAAGGCAACGTATCGGATTCGAATATGACACATATTATTTTTTTTTACTTTTGGTGTGCACCATATAAGTATTTTTGGCCTTAATTGGAAAAGCAGTTTTGAGACTTGTTCCGAAACAAATTTAAAAACTGCTTATTTTCGTATACCCTATGATATAAGCAAGTATGTATACGAAATATTATAAAAAAGCCATACCCGTGGGGAAAAAATATGGTCATCTCATTGCTATCGCTACTTGGCTTTTCAAATTTTAATGTAGTATTGTGACTGCCTGACATTTTGACAGATAAACTTTTATAATGTTCTTTTGTTTTTTAGCATTTAATTACTTCAATCACATTATTTAAATTTTAAAATGTTATTTTCATTTTAAGAAACCGATTTATATAAAGTCATGGGTAATAAATGACTTATGTGACCAACGTTTTTTTATGTAGTTCCTTTTGTTAAACTTATTACTAAAACATTTAAAAAAAATAAAGTCTTTTTATGTTATCCCTTACATACCTATATATGGTCTAGAAATTTTATTTTACCGAACTATATAACAGTTTTAATATTAATACTTCCAGGATGGTTGCATTGAAACAAATACGAATAAAACTCTGACAAATGCAAATAAAAGCTCTGAATAAAAGTTGTCTAAATAAAAAAATATTAAAGAAATTCATTATGAATATTTGCAGTTTGACGCCGATATATGGTGGTACTATTTCATCTCTATGAGTTACTACTGGGCCGTTTTGTTCATCGTTATTAAGAATTATAAGAGAAAGGGATTTCTAGAGTTTTTACTGCACCACGTACTTGCCATCGTGCTTCGATTCATGAGCCGTGTCAGCAACACCCATCGTTTTGGATCCATTGTAATTGTGATTCATGACTGTGCCGATATTTATTTTGAGGTAAATAAAAATCTAAACAATTTTTTTTAAATATATAGAAAGTAAATAGAATATCTGTCAAAAGAATAAGTGATAAAACTTTTAATAATAAGTGGTTATTGATTCAAGTCAGTTCTATTTCATTATCTTTAAATTTGTTTTAGAACAGGGTTTTAATTTATATTTGCTATCATGCCACAACCTTATTTGTTTGAATAAGCTTTTTAATTGAGATTTCAGAATTTTATTTAAATCAGCGTTTTAGTTTTTCAGTGAACTTGGGGTTGAAGAATTTCAGTGAAATTGGCATTTGAGCATTTCATTGAAATCTAAATCAAGCCAAAGAGTAAAGCAAATTTCACCTTGTTATAAATTTGGTTATATTTAATTTTCTAGTTAGATTCTTGTTCATTTTCGGTTTAATGTAAAAACTTTGACAGTAGAAATACTATTTGCAGAAAAAAGGAATTAAATTCTAAATTATAATTGAACAATATATAATTCAACTGAATTGTAAGATATGGGTTCTTCTTCATTACTTTATTTTTTAGTCCTTGCGTACAATGTTTTCCCATAATGTTTTAGGCACCATGTCGTAAGTTTCTTTAGATATAAGTAGAATTATGTATTTTGATTATTTGATGTTTATGTTTACATATTTTCTTAACCAATTATTTACTTTACTTATTATTAACGCGTTATTCCAATGAAAAATGTATCGCCTTTAACCCAATATCGGGATGCCAAATAATAAATACACTTCACACAATTCATTTTCAATTTTCGCCTATATTTTTATAAAAATAACCTAGTAAAAAGGTAGTGTTTTTTTATTGTCTACATTTATTTAAAACACCAAAAAGTAGGTAAAAGAGTCCAGTCAATATTAGTTTCCTTTTATCCTTCTAGATATTTTAGATATTTAATAAAATAACGTAAATTAAATAAATGATAAAATTAAATATTTCTGAAATTGTTTTCTTTCATTACAATATAAAATGATTGCCTTTTATTAAAAACGTACATATTTTACAATACATAAGTCTCTTCCCTAAGAGCTCATAACAAACCTTCGTGACAACCCTTCACAGAACAGAGGAAAATGTAAAGGATATAGGATTATAACCACATAGAATCAGTCTGGTTTGACAGTGTGGTGTATTCAGTTTTGCGAGTATGTTCGATGAGACGCGTTACGTTGCCTGGGTGGAGTCAGGTTGATATGCTCATATCAATTATTTAAATTTCTATGTAACTCGTTACGTTCATATTCAAGTAAGAAATCAGCAATCACAGTTTTCAGAGTTGTGCATTTTAAATAGTGATAAAGTATACTAATCAATTTCTATTGGTAAAAAGCAAAAATATTTATTTGAATATTTTAGAGGGGCACATAAAATGCTCAATTTGTTTTACATATAATATTGTTTTTCATTTCAAAGCTATTTAATTTTGAGTTTTATGTAAAACAATTCTAGAGATGTTATTACGAATATCGAAGAACATTTTCTTTGTAAACCTTTAAAGTCAAAACTTGAAACTAGGTACAATGATGAAGCTTATTATGTTGCATCTTTTTTAATACTTGAAACTTAAATATATTTATAGACAACATTTTGAAATCAAACATAACACTCAGTAAACTTAATTTTTCCTTTTTTTGTTTATTATGGAGGGAAAAGGCAACCTACAAGGGCCTCAAACCTATTTTTTCAAAATTTAGTGTAACATATTTCCCGAGATAGTGTTGATAAAAATGAAAATCTAAAAAATCAAAATTGTAAAAAAAATCCATCTTACTCGAAAATTACATAAAATTTAATTATTTATATTTCTATGCTTGTGAGAGTCATAGTAATTTACCGTGAAGAGTAATATTATTATTTGTGAATGGATATAATATATACCCTTCAATCTATATATATAAAATAATATATATAAAATAATATATACCCTTCAATCTTCAAATATAATCAGATGCTTACGGAATCCCATTAATGTGAGTTCTACTTGTGTTTAAAATATTTTAGGCGTCTAAATATAAAGCATGTAATATCGAAATATCAAGTTCCAATATCTTAGCTCAAGAGAAATGCCAAAATAATATAATTACAAAATCAAACGAAATTGGAGATGCTTTTGATCATTAAAACTTTACCACGTCAATGAATAAATGAATTAATATAAAAAGAAATTCAACAAAGCAAACAGCACTTGGTTCAGACTGGAACCGGGAGCAAGAGGGATTTATTTAATTATTTAAATAGAGGAAACGATAACTACAAATTGTTAAAAATATCCTATTAACATTGAATTATACACAATCTTGTTTTGTGACATTTCCACTATGAACAAAAAAAAATAGCTTAATAACATCCCAGATACGAAATAAAATAATTTTGATAAGGCGATACATACATTTTAGTAACATAAAATTCTAAAATATCAGATGTAATAGAATTAATTTATAAATATAAGAAATAAAAGGTAAAAATAAAAAAAAAAGTAAAAATCAGTCAAGATCCTTGCTAGCTGTGCATATACTAAGCCTGTCTTTTTTCACACATTATAAATATTTATTGGTATATAATATTTCTATTAAAATATTTACAAAATTTTAATTATGAAAAGAAAATATATTGCCTATTACATATTTCACAGGCGCACATGACGAAAAAAATTATGCGACATAACTACAAATTAACGATATTCAGATTTTTCCCTTCACTTGTGCTATAAGATCTTATTTTTCTATATTTCATAACTTTGGTTCGTAGGGAAGTGTCCTATAGGTTTTGATTTATTTGCGAGTGTCAAAATATATGCTGCATAAATTGTGGTATTTTTAGATTTTTTTTGTTGCGTTGATTTAGAAGCTTGATTTTGTTACAACTATTAAAGCCTGAGCCTAAGTGTTCCTTATTAATTTTACCGTGATATCTTCACGCGTTCTTGAGAAAATGGGTCTTGATCGACAGATAGACAGACGGACGGACAACGAAATGATTATAGAAGGGTTCCTTTTTTTCCTTTTGAGGAACATAACCCAACCCAATAGACGCGGGAAATATTTGACATATCTATTGAATATTAAAAATAAGACCTTTTTTCTTCATGAAATAGTAGAAGTAAACCCATTTAATTTATGTAAATTTTAAACAGGTGGCCAAAACCTTTAATAATAATTTTTGTATTGCTTTTCGGTTTTTGTAACATAAGACCGATGGTATTTTATTGAGAATTTTATGAAGTAGAACCGAATCATGGAGTTTGACAATGCAGGCAGAAATAATGTCATAATATTTCTATTTTACCCGTGCTTGCTTTTGGGCTTCTAAAGACGAGTAATCACGGCGTAAACTAACAATAAAAAGCTCTAAATAATATAGTAGATAAGATCATAAAACCTTTTGACGGGATATTCGGTTGAATGTTCCCTTTACTTGTTGTTTCTATTCATTACTCATGTTATTACCATTTAATTCATAGGTTTTATTTTGGAAGTTGTATTTTCAATTAGCTTGATTGAAAGCAATGAGTTGAGACTGCAGAGCAACATGTTGGGGTTGCGATAGTTGGGTGGTTATGATCCTTTTTTAAAAATATGTCACGGAGAGGCAATAGAATATCCATGTGTGTAAAAACTAAATCCAGAAATCTTCATGCATATTTTCTTATGTAGTTGTGTTGTCTAAGATATATAGAGGGTAATGTGTACACAGGATGGAATATGGTTCCTGCGTTGTCAATAAATAAACGGTAAATTTTAGTCTCGTCCAATATAAATATTACAATAAATTTTTTTCCAAGTACAAAAAATTTAAGTCTATTTTGTAATTAAGACAAGTACATTTGGTGGCAGATAGGTTGCTAACGGGATAGATTTCGGAATATATACAGATATATTTAATATTATCTTCTTAAACAGGCGTCGTAAGCCGACCGTTCCTTTACCGACAATAAACAGTTTATTTATGCTTAATAAATCTAGTAATGTAATAACAGGCAATTTGTCTGTTAATGAATTAACTCCTTTACATCTTTAATTAAAAATTGTGGGTCATATTAAAATGATGGACTGAAGACTTTTTGGAAACTAAAAATTACAAAATGTCAACGTGGTACTGATTAGAGTGCATGCCCAAGATTCTTCGTACAACCTACACTATAATTAGTAGACCCATCATGAATTTGGACTGCCACAATATGGGCGAATGCTTCGCCTATATCACTAAATAAATTAGATAATGTAGAGACCTCAGCAGTAAAAATAATTAGTGGTGCTATTTTTCTCTTGAAAAAACAAAAATGTTGTGCGGGATTAAGGCATCAACATCTATCCTAAGTCCTACGATTTTTAGACCTCTGTTTAGTTTTGGATCCAGCGGATAGCTCCCGCTCTGAAAATATCATGAGTATTGCCATGCACACATGAGATGAGGTAGCGGCTTTAAATATCCAAGCGCAGAATGTGTCATTTCTGCGCTTGGATATTTATAGCCGCTATCTCATCTTATACGGGTAAGGCAGCAACCAACCAACCAATATCTTTATTTGTTAAAAATAATCTAATAGGATAGTTGAAAAAATACGTTCATGTAATGAGCATTTTTGTATACTCCGTAATATTCATATTTCATAGTTTTGAACTATACATTCGTCTATCCTGTACAATTAAGTATATCTCGATATACTTGTGGAAATTATATTTTTCAAAATGATACCGACGTAAAAATATTTTTGAATATTTGATGTAAATAGAATATTTTCCTCTGAAAGGTATTCACTTTATTTAATTTTATCACTCAAAATTGGTACACCATTATTTCTTGGTAAATGTATTATTTCTTGGTAACAAAAGTAAATATAAACTAAGGTTTTTATATATTTTATTGACTTCCAATTAAAATTTAGATCGAATTGTGAAAATTAACACCAGCGGTTCTACTGCTGGGGCAAACAGTTGATGAGACGATGGATCCAATGGTTATTTCAATTGAGAAGTTAAATATAAGTTAAAGTACACTCTCCAAACCCAGGAATTCCTTGAATAACAGTTCTTATAATATGTTGTTATTTTTCGTTATCATGTAGATATCTAATTTGTTTTTCAAATCTATTAAATAGTTTGTGTTATTCATTAGAAACATATAAGATATAATAGATTATATTGCATGTTCACTATACAGTTTTCTGTAAAAACAGATTTATATTCATATTTGAGTGTGACTTTAAGGACAAAAGGTACTTTTTTCCTGTTATATAATTTGCATCTCTTTTATAATTTTTTATAAAAAATAGTGTAATAACATTTTTTCGATTAGCGCTGGTTGTGAATGATAAAACTCAAGAAAAATTAAAAAAGAAATACTTTTATTTTCACATAAAGTAACTATAATAAAATGTCGAGAATAAGGCCAATCCATCAAAATTCAAAATATATTCTGAGCAGAATAGTTACGTTCATATATTTTTGTCATACTTTTTTGAATTATTTGGTAAACATTACTAATATTCCACGGCTTTTTTATTATATCTAATAAAATCTTTTATACCGCCCAACCTCGGATCAGTTTCATTAGATAATTTAGCAATATGTTTAAGAACAACATGAATTGAATCAACGGCTTGTGAATAAATATTTTTTCACCAAATTTTGTAAATTTGTCGACACCGGCTGTTTAAATATGAATTATTTTTTTTAAATTTATTCTAATTTATTATAATGAACAGATAGTAAATTAACTTTGTTCATGCATTCTTTATTGTATTTAAACAATAAATAGTTTCAAAAAATGTTTTTCTTTCTTAGTGATCAACGTTTTGACGAAAAAGGCCAGAAAAATTCATTTTTGCGGTCATAGAACAGCTTGGATGCTAAATAGATGTGAATTCATGAAAATAGTTAATAATATCTAGTTTCTTTTCAAAATCCTTTCAAATGAATTTTTGAAATCAGGGATATTTTCAAATCAGTAAATAACATGCATATAAAAATCACCTCTATGTTGAAATTCAATAAGGGATCAAAAAATTTTGACTTTAAAATAATTTTGATAAAAATACTCTTTAACTAAATCTTACCGCTTAGAAGAAAAAAGGAAAATCATAGGGTTCGAATTTAATCACTTTGATTTAATAATAAATTTATTACTTTTTTTCAGACATTATTTTGATTAACTTAAGCACAATCAAGATCCAGTGAAAGATAAACTTCTGTTTAATATAAGCTGGCTATATTTAATGTTATAATAATTGCAAGAGTTTCTAATCATGCATTCACTTCCACTAATTTTCAAGATCTCTCATACCAATAAGATCTTAATGATTTCAGATTAACACAACATGATAAAATTGATATATTCAATCTTGGTTCACGCTGCAGTAGTACTTGAAACTTTTTGATTGTTACAGCATAACGAAAATGTGATTTTTTAATAATACCGTTTTATAAAACTGTTGAATATTTCAATTTATTGCTTTGATGCTCATCAAAGTATTCAAAATATTGAATGCTTAGCGAATCTTCCATCTTTATGGATCATGCTAAATATAAAACATTCTACTCTAAACTGGAAAGTTTACAAATTCGTGCATCTCTAAGATTATCTCTGCTAATGAGAAATAATGTTAGAATTTTTCTGCCTGTGTCACGCCTAAATCTGCCTGTGTCACGCCTAAACTATTAATTTAAACTAGGCCAGTGTAAGACATTATCATTTATTTTATCCTCAGTTGTTTCCTTCCTAAATTTCTAATGTAATATTCACAGCCTTTTTATTACTTGAAAGGTCACCGTTCAGAGAGTAGATTTCTAAACTTAATTTAATAATAGACTGACCATCACTTTCATAATCTAAATGAATTGAAAAACGTTGCTTTTCTTCGTTTCACGAAAAATACTTCCATTATGGGGTAAATTTTGTGAAATATTTTCAACAATTATAACATGCCGATACCATGAATTTTAAAACAGTTCCATTATAAATAAAGTTTACGATTAAATTTTTATACATTTCACCATCATATCATCTAACAGTTGTCCCAAAGGGAAGTGTCTTAGGATCACTTCTCTATATATTGTATACCGCTGCTTTTCCCACAACAAAATAAAACCTTTATAGGCAATATTTCCTAATGATACGGTAGTAATGGCAAATGTAAACATGCAAAGTCAAGCCACCAAAAATTTACAAGAAATACTTGACAAAAACAACAGATGGAACGTTGATTGGAAAATGAAACTCAATGAGTCTAAAGCCATTCATGTCACATTTGCACAGCGATGAACAAACTGCAATCTACACACTTGATTTAACGGAATTCAAATCCTACAAGTAGGTACAGCAAAATATCTTGGACCCGATCTGTATAGTAGACGTAATTGGAAACACCACGTTAAAGCAAAAGCTGAGCAAATTAGGTCGAAAAAACTACAAATGTTGGTTGGACTTCATTCCAAGCTTAACCTCTATTATAAGAGACTAATTTACCTTTATATAGTCAAACCGATTTCGACGCATAGCCCTCGCCTTTAGAGATTTATCAACAATTTAAATCCTAATGTATTCTAATGAAGTCAAAATAAGTTCTTGTGTATGATTACCAACGCATATTGTTACGTAACGAATTAAAAAATTCACAACGGCATAGACATTTAATAGATTAACGGAGTCATCCACAAATATATTATTAAATACGAAAAACAACTTTTCAACATACCAACGTAAAAGCTAATCGGCTTTTGGTCAAACCCCATAAATTAGCTTCATGAATAAATTTGATTTAACTGAAAGATGAACATTGGGACAATAAATACACACACGACTTATTTGAAAATATAACCAAGTACATTTGATCAATAATATTTAATTGATTATATTTTAATTGTATAACGCATATCCAATAAAGGATGCCTTTAAAATAACCTTCTAACAAATCTGTATTTTGAAATATTATCAATTTAAAGGGGAGCCTTCCCCAGTAGCAAAATTCGTAAGATCTTAATGAAAATTTACGATTTGCCCATTATATCCAAAATGTTCACTGTAATGGCAAAACAATTTAGTAGGCGGCTGAACTTGAACGGTTAATTGTTTTTCAATAAATGTTAACTTTTTTTTATACAGCAAGTTGCGATTCAGAATTCATATTATTTTTAATATAAAATGTATTCACTTCAGTTTCTAGAAATTTATGATTAAGAGTACAACTTCCATCTTCTTTAATATGTAAATGAAACAAACGACTACGACGGTCAAAAGTTTTAGCTTCAGATTTTTCTACGCAGTTTTGTAATTAATTACATACTCAAAATAGTGAGCATCATCTAATTAAGGAACGTAATTCGTTATCTCCACTTGTATATCGTTCACTTGTATCATGCATCAAAGAACAATTAGATTCACGTTCGTAGCGACTATTTCATAAGGCACGGTTTTGAGACATGAAATGTCTCAAAACCGTGCTTTATAACTTCAAAAAATATAAAATTGCATAAATAACACTAATAATATATTGCTAATATAGTGCTTGAATATTTTTAGTCTAAAAAAAAAGAAAAAATATCAATAATACGGATAATAATCCATGTTATATTTCATAAATATTGTATTTGGATTCTACAATCTTATATCAAGAAATGAATTAGAACTTATATCAATAGTTCTGATTCATTTCTCTGGTTATATATTATATGTACTAGAAACGAAACTTCTCGAAGAGTATAGAACGTGAAAACTAGAGAGATCTAGAAACATTAAGGATAAATTCAATGACTATTTGTTCTGTAGCGATATATATTTTTGTTCGTTCTTGTAATGTCTTAAATATGGTGTTAGCATTGCAATTTTGGTAATAGTAAACATCAGTTTTTCATAATTTTTGTTTAAAAAATATTTTTTTACTTAAGTAATGATAGATTATATATCTGGACATGACGTGTTATAATTTTTTCGTAAAATGTACCACAAAATTATTTAGATTTTTGCGTTGTATAAGGGCTTGTTTCGCTCGCTACAATGAATATATTTAAAATGTTCTTTTGTTAATTATTTTGACGGTCTTTCCTTATATCCTTTTCAGCTCGCCAAAATGGCTAAGTACGCAGGCTACAATAAAGTTTCGAAAGCCCTACTTGCGTTTTATAGTATAGTATGGCTGGTGACCCGATTGTATATATTACCTTACCATGTTATTTTAAGGTAAGAATTTTTAATAAATTTTATACATCTTAGTATTGCTTATAAGTTTATGTAAATCTACCGAGAAATATCAGTAGTTGTGTCGTGTTTAGTAATATTTGAAAATAATTAACTTCACGTGTTTTCATAATTCCACAACTTCATAATTTGTAGGAAGTATGACAATAACCTTCTACCGAATATGATTCAACTCATATCTCAGTGGCTAGAAAATAAATTCCCTTTACGATGCACCTATACTTTTGATGTTAGAAATATTTAACATACGCATAGGTTAATTCAGCAAAACTTTTATGCCGTTACTAACAAAATTAACACAATTTTGAACCTAGTCTAAATTTAAATATTGCAAGAAATGATGAAAATTCCAAAAAATAAGTAAAATCAGAAAATAACACTGTACTCCCATGCTTCATCGAAAATAAATGACAAAACATATTATTTTATATTTAGTAAAGTTTATAATTTGGATTCTTTTTAATTTAGACTTCATACCAAAATCTATTCAATAAAAATTCGTACATAAAAATTAACAACATACTCCCATATTTATTCCGTAGCACCTACATACAAACATGCATGGACAAATCGAGTTATTTTTCCGGCGTTACATTTTACGAACTTACGAAGAATTCAATAATACCTCATTTACTGAAATGAAAACCGATATTAGTTGCACTATATGAAATTATTAACGTTCATATATAACTACATAAATATATCCATGAATGCGTGTGTACATATATATATATATATATATATATATATATATATATATATATATATATATATATATAATATATAAATATATATATTTATATATATATATATATATATATATACATATAAATACAAATAAAGAAGACAGTATTCTTATACTTTTCTGGGTTCACTGTAATCCGTGCTTTCATGCCTTTGTATATATGTATATAACTCTTTCGATACATCCTTTCTTATGTCAAGACAATTCTAATGAGACAAAAACTCGATTAGATTACTATTCACCTTTTTTGGTTTCCTATCACAATCTTCCAACTTAATCATTAGACCATTTCTATCATGTTTTTTAACAGAAATACTTATCAAGAAAAGTCAAACGAGGTTGAGGAGTCCTTTCACCACTTCCTTCTTGATTCTATCATCAGTCCCTGGCAAATATTTATGATTAAACTGCTAATAAAAACAGTACAAATGAGTTGAAGTACGACCTCAAATTCTTCAATGTGACCTTGTGCTATTTATCCGCTGAGTAATTTCTTAGAATATATCCGTGTTTCACAATTAATTACTAACAATATTTACAGGGAATGTACTGTTGTTTCTGGGATGTACAATATTTAAAAAAAATGTTAAAAATTGGTCGGTCTCTTATAAAGTTATGGAGGAATATACATTAATCTAAATCTATCATCGTTTACAAAAATCTAAATGTGTCGTCGGTTAGAAATAATGTAGTCTATATTACACAAAAGGATAAAGATTCCTCCCTGTTGCACAGCACCTCAAGAAACATGACCAACCCCTTTCTTTCGATTATCATCTTTGGTCTACTATGATGGTTATAGGAGCGGTATAATAAAAATTTTGCGACAACTTTCAGGTTGTGTATATGGGGGCCATTTAATTATCCTGCTTTCAATGCTACTGTGTTTCTTGCTACAATATTGTTCTTTCTTCATGTTTACTGGACAATTGAGATCATCCAACTCATCAAAAGGGTATTTTCCGAGAATGAGGTAAGATAGATGTTCAAAAATACAATATATTAATTATTTTACTTCAGTTAGTTCACAGTATATTAAATTTGTGTCTCATATAATATGAAATAATTGAATACGTGTGAACATACATGAAACAATTATAATCAAAATACTACACAATAAAAAATCTCAAAATAAGTGATTGCTCTGATTAAAACCAAGCAACTCAATCTAATTCAACTTAACCTAAACCAACTTAATGAAATCTGGCAAACCCTGACTTATCCTAGCCCAAATTAATTCGATCTAACTTCGCCTAACCTAATAGTGAATTTATTTAATAAAAAAAACGTATTTCTGGCATGACTATTTCACGAAAACAAATTATATGCATTAGGCCTCAATCCAGAAGCGAATATTTTGAAAATTAGTGGAATCCTACAGTGTGTGTTTTAAATTTTGAAGAGGAAAATTACGAAATCAAAAATAATTTACCTTTACATGGTCTTACACTTGATATACATTCACGAAAATACGTGAACAAATTATGTCAATGTGGTGTACATTCAGCTGATTCTATTTTATCCACTGGAATACCAAATAGTATTCTAAGAAATATGATGTTTTGATGCATACAAAACGTTCAATTAATTTTAGATTTCTTATACCGAGTAACCATAGAGTGCCGAAGAGATGAAGTTTTATTTTGAATATTCATCTCAAAAGCTTTGTTTCTAATTTTTGTATTATTAAATATGGATTTGAAAGGTCATATAATTTACTAAATACTGTGATTTTCATTATATCGCAGGACTAATTTATTGCTATAACTCCCATAATATCACACAATCCAAAATGGAAAAGAAATTACTGTAATCAAATTGATATACTTGTAGGTTTTATATTTAGTATCCCTAATGATGTATAAAATTGGCTTTGCAAACGTAACTTGTTTAAAAGATATTAACTGTATTTGGTGATTGATACGCATCTTCATTTCTCCTTATCGATTATGAAGATATTCCAATCTTTCAAATCTTATTTTTATTCATCAATTTTACTTATATTGCCATAAGACATAAATATTTTAGAAAAATCTACTAATCATATGGTAAAAATAGGAGCAGGGGTTTTGGAAATTAACTCTTTTTCACAAAAAGAAATTTTTTTGAGTATGCACTTACAATATGTAAAGGTGCTTATTAAGTTACTTGCATCGATCATTTCCTATATTTCAATCATTGTCACTTATAAATGTTAAGGTAATATGTAACTTAAGGTAGATTACAATATTTAGAGTATTTAAAAAAAAACAAATTATTTTGAAATAATTTTTATGATACAGCATGAGAGCAGACAACTATCAAACTCGGAATATCAGACAACAAATTCCATTATAAGAGATCAACCAGTGTGTAATGGAAATCACAGGTAAATACGTATTCGGTTAATAAAGGTAGAAGATATAGTAAGACGCTCTAAATCTTGACAAAAAGAAAATTGTACTTTCAATAAGTATTGGTTCAAACATAAAACAAACCACGATTATGAATAAATTAAATATATGAAATCATCAGAGATGATAAAGAGATCTGGTTGCAAAGCAGAATTAGAAATAAATATATCTGTATATATTTGACCATATGGTGAATCTTAAAAAATATACGAGTATATAAAACTAATTACAAAGTAATGTGTAGTTAGAAAATGTGAATAATAAAATATGACGTACGTGACTAAGTAAATGAATTATATCATATTATATTTAAAACACGTGCGCGAAATAAACAAAAGTTGCGTGATGTCTATTCGTTGGCGTGATTAATATGTGGTAAAGCTCGTTACATTGTTTGACAGTATGCCATAAAATAACTTAATTTCTTGTAAAAAGTCGTCTACGAAGTTGTAGAAAAATTATGTTTAGAAATAAATAGATTAGCGACTGTTTCATCTCAATCAAAGCTTTATTGGCGCAGTTTCAGGTTTTTTCGGTATGTTGTATAAAAGTATAGAAATACTTGGGGATTATTAAAATATCAAAATCAACCTGCATCCATTTAAAATTTTACAAATTACTGCTTGCTCTGAAAAAATATTATTTAAATAATTATACATTAAAGACCCTGCAAAATATTTTAAATAAATTTATTCATCACACGTGTTTAAATATTTGATGATAACAATACTTATTTTTTCAAAAATAATTTCTTTTTGTACCACTGCATGAAAAGAAGTTCATTTTCATTAGTGTTGTCTAGTATTTAAGTTCGGGTTACTTGTTTCAGATTTTATGTTTTAAGGTAAATATATCTGATATTATTGCTCTGTTTCGGAATAAAACTACTACCATAAAAATTGTATTAAGTATTAGTATTCGTTTTGTAAATTTCATAACCTATAATGGATTTGTTTCGAAACCACTTATCCACAAGACGCTTTTTCTTGACGTTAGCAACTGTCAAGATGAAGATTTTAATCCATATTAGAAAGTTAAATTTAGTTGTTTTGACGAGTTCCTCTTATACCAGCAATTTTTGAGCTTTTAAACCGACTATTTTTTCCGTCTATTGCATCTTTTATTTTTTTACATTTTTGTATGTATTCATTAAGAGTAATTGCATTTCAACGTCATATATTTCAGAAAAGTGGACTAATCTTCACGTGTCTTGAAGTATACAGGTAAAAAACCACAGTTAAATGGATATCTGGAAGATATTCGTGATATCTGGACTATTACGGATATCAAGTGATGTCATATGCAATTCAATAAAATACCTTTAAGAAAGACCGTTGTTTTTCTTTATACATTTGTATATACGTGTATATCAATATATTATGTGTATATATATATATATATATATATATATACACATATATATATATATATGTGTGTGTGTGTGTGTATATAACTCAAGCTGTCGTAACCAAACTTATCTGAAATTAACATAATACAACTTTACATAAATCAACGCTACATGGTCTAAGCTGATGTCACTTAATCTTGTAAAACCAAACATAATCCAACAAATCCCAAAATAATCTAAGTGATTGCTCTGATTAAAACCAAGCAACTCAATCTAATTCAACTTAACCTAAACTAACTTAATAAAATCTGGCAAACCCTGACATCCTAGCCCAAATTAATTCGATCTAACCTCGCCTAACCTAATAGTGAATTTATTTAATAAAAAAAAACGTATTTCTGGCATGACTATTTCACGAAAACCAATTATATGATTTAGGCCACAATCCAGAAGCGAATATTTTGGAAATTAGTGGAATCCTACAGTATGTGTTTTAAATTTTGAAGAGGAAAATTAAAAAATCAAAAATAATTTACCTTTACATAGTCTTACACTTGATATACATTCACGAAAATACGTGAACAAATTATGTCAATGTGGTGTACATTCAGCTAATTCTATTTTATCCACTGGAATACCAAATAATATTCTAAGAAATATGATGTTTTGATGCATACAAAACGTTCAATTCATATACAAGAGTTTTGCAGTTAAATGCAAAATACAACGCAAAATAACTACATTTTTGTAAAGAGAAATTATACATCTTTATTATAAATTTAGATTTCTTATACCAAGTAAACGTAGAGTGCCGAAGAGATGAAGTTTTATTTTGAATATTCACGGCATTATTTGAATGTGTCTGCACTTGTCTTTTGGTAACTTCTTTACACTATATAATAAGGAAATATAAAGCTTATTTTAATACCTGGAAATGCAAATACTTTGTTGAAATCGCATGATTACTTGAAATTCGATATCTATTTAATATATGGTCTGCGAAATGTTTACGCTCTTGCGTCGACCAAGGTCGTCACGTTAGCTATTGTAAACAGTCTCAAAGTGTCAAAGTCGACTACGTGTATATGTGACACTATCATTTATTCAATACCTTTAAGTAAACATTTATTAAATGTGTATAAATTAGTAGAAATAAAACTGACAGTAACTGTTAAAGGAATTTCACTTCATGCTAACATTTACGAGCACGAGTTTTTTTTAATGTTCTTAACTAACTTATGCAAGGTAAGGACATTATTTATGGTACCACAAAAAGCTTTGCATATGATTCCATATTTACACTCAAACATTTCACACTATCTTATTAATAACGAACAAGGAAGAAAAAGTAGACTTTTTGTGTGTTTAATGAGAAAATTAATTTTTTGTTAAATACTATTCTCCCGGCATGGCAGAATGATCGATCATGTTATACCACGAATCCTATAAATTTCTAGCTCCTCTTTTCTTTTTAATTAAATCTGTCAGTAAAACGATTACTGGTAGTTTACTGGACACTTCTAGTGAGTAACGAAAGAGTTTAATCTTTTGCATGAATAGTTTCTAACATTCTATTTCTATCCGTTTTTATTAGAGATTTGCCAGCTTTATCCACTTGTATATTACTACCTCTAGAAATACTACACAAAAATCAAACAAGAAACCACGCTGATGTTTCTTTTACCGTTCTTAAATGGCAACTTCAATAAATAAAACTTGAAAAGACGAAATTTAAGTACCAAGAATTTCACAAATAAGCCAACAGGTAACAAACAAATTTTTATTCCTTATCTAAGTGGCACTTACGTTTTTATTTGTCAAATAATGAAAAATATGTCTGCTTATTTTTCTATTAGTCCTTCTATAGAAAATAAAATTTCAGTATTATGTCTTAAATAAATCCTGAGATATTGACTGTAAAAATACTTAAATTGGGCGCCTGCTGCTCTCTTACTCGCTAGCAAATTATAAAAAGCTTTAGGTCAATTCTGATAATTCTAGCATAATGCAAAATGGCACCAAGAACATCAATATTACTAAGACGTAGGTAGTTTTTAATATAAAAATCTTCAAATTATTATGAAACAAGCAGCGTGCATTTATAGCTTACTATATCCCAAACCAATGAAATGTTAAGCATTTTCATTCACATAATATTAATTTGAGAACAATTATTTAATTTTTTAAAAAAGCGCCCCACGTTTTTACGCTCAAATATTATACACAACAACAAATACGGCTTACACAAAAGCGCTTTGTTTTTTTTTTTAAACGTGTTTTCTTTAGTTGATGACCATTAATTTATTTTTAATTTTTTCTTAATTTGATTCCAAAGGATCCAAATTTATCAGACCAGAATGATTGTTTAGGTTGAAATGTGTCTTATCGATTCAATATTTGTAGGTGACTGGGCGCGTTCCCCTCCATCTCTGCCGATGGATCAGTATTGGGAGGCATCTTTCCGGTAATCTTGGAATAGTCCAATTTTTAAATGTATTCCACTGAATCAGTCCGATGAATGGTACCATTTAATTGTGCTGTCATCAGAAATATACACAACTGCCAAGTTTCATGGTGATACAATATAATTTGAAGCCCAACTATGGTTAGAGTACGTTGTTTCGTTATTGAGTTCAATGTCTAACTTCCGGAATTATTTCGTTAAATTAGTGCGATGGTACCATTTTATTGTGTTGTCATCAGATCTACACACAACTGACGAATTTTTCTCTTATACAATTATTCGAAGCTCAATCACCTTAAGGTAGATGATTCCGTTATCGACTTCAGTGAATTTCATTAAGTTTTTTTTGTTAACAAAATAGAACCATTTAATTATACTTTATTCAGATGTACACACAACCGCCTAGTTTCCCGATGATACAAGGATTGGAAGCTCAAACGTTGTTCTGTTATTGAGTTCAATGTCTAACTTCCGGTTCTATTTCACAGAATTAGTTCAATGGTACCATTTATTGTATCATTAATGGAATCACATACAATGACCTAATAAAAGCATGTTAAAAACAAATTCCTTAATAAACTATATCAATTATACAAAACTATAACTATACACAAATATTATTGTTTAATTTATCCCTTTGGACCTAATTTAAAAATTCTAAAGCGTGCTGATGATATGCCGCAAACGTGGCAATTATCATTTTTAAGTATTAATGCTTAAATACTTTAAAATTTCTGCAATGACTGATTCAAATACTTACTTGATTTTGCCTAAGAACTTTGAGTTTTGATACATTACTTTGAGGTTGTTGTTTTTGACAATATTAAGATTTCGATCAAGGATATTGGAATTGAATAGATCTTCATATTTTTACATTTGATTGCTGCAGAACTTTGAATTTTGTCGTACTTTTTTCATTCCTATTTAGTTTTACTTTCCATTATAAAGCTGTTCACATCTCGGCGTATATCTGTTAAGTTGTACATACCTCGGTGTATATATCGATGCTCTATGTTTTATACTATAGCTCATGCATTGTACGGTTACATAGACACACCATGCATAAAACAGGTGAGGATAAATATTCTCCATTCTTGAGTTTTGTGACTTAAAAGAACGGATGGTCATTTGTAGAGTACTGGTGATCTAGTCAACCCGATTGTTTGGCCACGGGCACGTAGTCTTGTCCACTCGACCCCTCACCAGCGGGACGCTTCGCTTCAGCCTGTCTGTTTTTTTATTGTAATACAGTCGAAATATTTAAGTATGCAACAGGGATCCCTAAAGGATAGATCATCTTGGACGCCGATTTCTTTGTTGATGTATTTGTTAGTCCAATAAATAATCTAAGGCTTAAATAAATATGAAAAGTTGTGAAAAGAAAATGCAATAACTTTTGAAATTGGCAGAATTTTGTACTAATAATCATGTTTTTAATGTACTTTTTTATTTAAAAGGTATATATTTTTTTTTCTTTATACAGTTTTGTTTAAATTTTGTAATATTTGAGTATTAAATAAAAAGAGCACTAAAAGTGTAAAATAACAGAAATACGAGTATTTTGCAGATATTTTTGGAAGCGACGTTAAGTCGCCGCTTCACACAGATGAGTTGCTCATTTCACCTGCACCAACTCCAAACTTTTCTAGCGGTACAAACATATTACAAATTTGTTAATGTTCGGAAATGAGAATATACTGCTCGTATTTTCATTATTTTATATTTTTTAGTGCACTATTTATTTGGTTATTATTTAAATCAGTTCAAGTTATTTGGAAAACTAGTTTAATTTTCCATTTCTGGTGCTCCGATTTTATACAGATTTTTTGATTTACGATGAATTCAACATCAAAAATACATCATTTGTTAAAATTGGGAAAGATATTTGGGGCGTTTATTGGATCTAAATACATTTATATATATATATATATATATATATATGTATATATATATATATATATATATATATATATATATATATCTAGATACGTACATTTCCATATGTAAAAATACGTACATGCGTACGGGTACATAAATCCCATTAAATCTTTTAGCTTTATGATACTCAACGCTTAATACATATATAAACCTGTATGTTCTACATATCTGCCTTCTAATATTCTAGTCATTTCATGGCTTTTATTTATCCATACATATGTATTTATCTTCTTACTTATATTCTAGTTGCTTGATGCTTTTGTATGTAATTGTACATACTTACATACTTAACTAACTGCTAATGTTTAGTTATTTCATGTGTTTGTATCTAATTATTTACCTATCAATTTATCTGTCGATATGTCAGTTACTTTTTATGTTCTTTGTACACATTTTTCTTACTATTAATTTCTTTATATTATTGCTCATATCAAGGTCAGTGAAATGAGTTCAAACTCGATGAATTTTCTTATAATCAGTGAAAAGTGTCTGTCGTCGTTTTCTGGCTTCCTCACTGAACCTAACCTTGCTAAAGAGCATATTTTTATCGTCCTCACAACATAAATATTGTATAATACCACCACTTGTGTTATTTATTGTTGATGTGTAGTAGTTGTGCAGTGTACATTCAGTCATCATGGTCAAATCCTAATAACAATTAACTACGTCATCTACAAAAATTATTATTTATAAGACTACACCAACGGTATAGTTGTTCAAATAAAAAAAATTATATTTATTGATTATGTATATATATATATATATATATATATATATATAAACTCTTTTGCAAAAACACGGGCATTAATAGGATTAAACCACATCAGAGTTATTTTATTATTATTGGATGCATTTTATATGGCGATATGATGAGAATATGGTTATTTATTATTGAGATATCGTTTTTACCTACTTCAGTCATTAAAAATGCGAATAAATAAAAAAACCATGTAAAGTCCACAGACGATCGTATTCATACCGATACATTAAAAATGGCTAAGTTTATTTTTGAATATTTTTTATTAATTTAATATAAAATTTGAAAATTTAGCAACGATTATGGCCTTCTCTAGTTAGAATTAAGGCGCTTAATCTGCTGGGCATGCTTTCGACGACGTTTTTTATAATTTCCTGAGGAATACGTTCCCATTCAGCGACGATCACATTTTTAATAAAATGTTTTCCGGGCTGAAAGTTATCTGGACCTGGTTTTACGGCTCTGACGCAGCGTTTGATATTATCCCATATGTATTCTATCGGATTAAGGTCGGAACTTCTAGCTGGTCAGTCTAAGCGACGAATTCTGGCCTCCTGCATATATACATCAACGTCTCTAGAGCGGTGGGCGGGAGCATTGTCGTCCATAAAAATGGACTCGCCTCCAACTACTGTTAATGCGGGTTGTGCATGAGGAATAAGAATCTGAGTTATGTACCTTTGCGCGTTAAGTGTGCCATTTTCAATAAAAACTAACTCGGTACGGTCATCTGAGTTAATACCGGCCCAAAACATTATGGAGCCTCCAACGTAAGGGGTTATTTCCTCGAATCACACTTCCTCGAAGCCTTCATCTGAGAATAAAACACTATTCCAGTCTTGTTGAGTCCATGACAAAAAATGTTGAGCCAATCTCAATCTGGCAACTCGATGCACACGGAGTAATGTAGGAACTCGAGCTGGACGGTAGCTACGTATGTTGACGGCCTGAAGTCTTATTCTGACTGTCCATAGGTTTATTTTTGACGTCCTCGAGGTTTTGTTTGAGATCCACGTACGTAACTTGACGATTTCGTAGCGCTTGACTAACTATGAAGCGGTCGTCCCTTGACCCATTGCACCATATTCTTCCAGAACCGGGCCTTCTATTTACGGAGCCCGTTTCTTGGTATCGTTGCCAGGTCCTTTGGATGGTGGAACGGCTGACATTATATTGCTGAGACACATAACATTGGCTACAGCCTTCTTCAAGCAGCGCAATAATTTTACTAGCTCTTATCGTTTTTTCAACCATACTGAGAACAGTAAACAGAAATGATCTAATGCATCAAACAGCAGAACTTTAATTAAAAATTTTTCGTTAAAATAAAAAACGTAACAAACGAAAAAGAACTTTAAGAGTTGGATTTCATTTACCGCCAAAAATACGTTTTTGTCAGTGAAAAAGAATTTTCATTCAAAAAGAATAAATTTCAAAGTTAGAACGTTCGTTTTTATGTGCCAAAATATCCTATACCTGCCAGTAACGATTACAATTAATACGACCTCCTAATAAATAATATTTTGTTAATAATATGACAAAATCAAAATGGCCCGTTTTTTATGCAAAAGAGTATATATATATATATATATATATATATATATATATATATATATATATATATATATATATATATTGGCTAATTTATTACGCTTTTAAGCAAGAGATCAATTTTTGCTCCTAATTTCTGTCACTAAAATTATGAAATCAGAAGACCGAAACCCGAAATTAGTACCAAAACATAAAGACAGTTATATGAACACTCGTTTAGAATCAATCGAAATACGATACATTTAGAACTAGGTAATGCAGAAAGCTTCAGTTTTTACTGAGACCTTCTTTGTTACTTTCACTTACTCTTTATAACAAAACCACAAAAATACATTTTTTTATTTATTAATAATCAATGTCGTGTTTAATTTATTACTATTTAGAAATTAAATACGACATTGATATGATAGAGGTAGATTAAGGTTAAATATGGGAGGAAAGGATAAAGCAGTAATTAAAATTATATTTATATAAATGTAAAGAAAACCTATAGGTATCCTTTCATTTAAACTTTGCCGCGTTATCTATGATAAGTTCCATAGAGGTCGCTGTTAGCTTTCGTATAAAACGTCAAAAGATTTTGAGAGGTTAGATTTGTTTTTGATTCAGTATTTTATTGTAAAAAGCTTACCTGTCGAATTCAGATGATAAACCCGAAATAAGGGCTTTAAATGTTGTTTCTTTTATCCACAGGTGAGTAAATGTTTAGTTTATAAGATAATGTTACTAGCAAATTGTAGAAGGAACGTTTTACAAGTAAATAAATCTTTTATCCACAGAAACGCAATTACGTCTTTATTTCAACAAGTTCGAAACAGAATCCAATAAAAACATTATATAATATATATATATATATATATATATATATATATATATATATATATATATATATATATACTTATATGTTCAAGTATAATAGTCTTATGTTTCACAGACTACTTGAAAGTTAGATTTCGTAAAATGGGATGTCACGTGTAAATTCAACGATAGAATAAAATAAAAATGCATGTCCTTGAATATATTTGGCAGTCAAACGATTTAGTATCCTGAGACGATTATTATTATGGTTAAAACTGCATTAAAAACAAATACAGGTTCTTCTTTCTTTTGTTAAATTAAATTTACCAAAGTCTAATCAAAATACCAACAAAATTTAAGTTAGGGATGTAAAGTTTTGTATCGAGTAGCCAACAAATTGGTTAAAATCACTTATGAACTTCTAAAAACACACGCACACTGAACAAAGGGTGATGAGTGATCAAATGGCAAAGTAGTAAAATTTATCATTTGAACAGCTGAAGAAACTGGCATTGGAATTTATTCGTAGAGCAAACAAGATGGATCGAATACGTTTAAGCGTAACAATAGATACCATATCTGTGTTGTAAAGTACCTATCGTTATGTGGTATTTAAAGTGACAGAAATGCTTCTAATTTAATTATCCAGTTATTTGTTTCGAAAAAAAACTGACTGTAAATTTGTACAGTTATCTGGAGTAAAAGTACGTAAGCCACTTAAGTTTTCCCTTCAGTTCCGTCCTCAGTTCGTTATTACCAATGGCGTCGTTTTGTTTGCCTGTACAATAATCAAAATCAAGAAATTTTCCTTTTTTCCGTAGTTAATACAGAGAACTTAGTAGGAACCAGTTAAGAATTAAATTATCCGGATTACCTGTGTACCCAAGGGTACAGTATTGTAAACAAACAGTCTCTCAATATTCTATACCGGAGTATGTTGTTCCTATGGGAACAATTTAGTAACTCGATTGTTTACAAAAGAAATTCTCCACAAAAATCACAAAATGGGGGTATTTTGAGATGATGATAGATAAAAATGCGGGTATTTGAAAAAATCGTGTCATAACTATTCTATAAGCGCACCATTGTCATAGGAGAATCCCTCCAATAAATTTCAGATTTGAAGATACCGTTGGAGCGGATAAAAATCGCAATGGGTGAACCACATATTTACCACCACTCAATTTAAATGCACAATATTTTACTATTATCATGAACTTGTCGTCTTTAGCTTGGAAATACCGCCTAGTCTTCATAAGGGGATTATTTGATGTTGAAACCACATTTTTCTTCACGGTGGTTACTGTGAATAAAGAAAAGATGAAGTGAGTTTTTGCTCTGATGAAGTCGATCCAAACGAGAGAACCCAAACCTACAACATTAGAAGAAATGGTTACTTGGTCAACATTACAAGACATTACAGACAACAACAGACAACAACATGAAGGCACGCACGCACGTATGCAGGCATGCGCGTCCAAGCGCGCACTTGCCATTGGCGCTCGCAATTGCGTTCGTTTTTGCGTGAGTTCTGTCGTGCTGTTGTTTACACGGTTTTTTAGAGAAAACTCAAAACAATTTATATGAATAGTGAAGGGTCAATCCGTTAAGACATGGTATTTTAAACAGATTAAAATAGGGGACATATATTTGATATGAGAAGTAATAACAGTATACCTTCTTCTAGATTGGTCAAAAAAATTCGTGACATGTTTTGAGTTTCTTTAATTATAACGGAACTTTTAATGTTTAAATATTCTATTATTTTAATACATAAGTGACATACATACAAATGAATAGAGTAACAGTAAGACAATACGTATTCTAATTTTTAAAAGAGGCTACAACGGTTGAAGACAACAGTGTGAAAACTCTACGGAAACCTGAAATAGTTGACAGCGCAGGTTATCGTCACAAAAGACAACTCACATGAAGCTCGGTCTGCGTTAAGAGCTGCGCAGACTGCGAATTTTCCCCCGTTTCTCGCTCATTCGTAACGTCACACGTGGTAAATTAAGCAGTTAAAATGAAGGTGTGTAGGCCATCTAAAGGGTTGCTAGAACTATTATAACTTGTGAACCAAATTTTGTATTACCCATTATACATATAGTAATGTCCCACTTTGTATTATCTATTAAACCTATAGTCATGTGCCATAAGAAAAAAAGCAATCAATTGTGCCCATTGTCCTTTGACATATTAATAAAATGTTATCCCGTAATATCTTAATAGATAAAATTTAAAAATATAGCCATAGGATTTACTGGGGGGCTAAATTATGTGTTATTTGTTTTTTGATTCTATGTATCTTACAGAGTATTATTTGAAAGAACTCGTAAGTTTTTCAAACATATTTTTTTCATTCATTATACGTACACATATATATATATATATATATATTTATACATGTATATATATATATATATATATATATATATATATATATATATATATATATATAAATATGTATATATAAATATATGTATATATATATATATATATATATATATATATATATGTGTGTGTGTGTGCTTAAAGATATGGTACTACTCATCCTATAATTAGAAAAAAATATAGGTTTTTAGAAGCCCACGCAAATTTCGAAGAAAAACTTTAACAATATTTCTAGATTTCTAGTTCTGGCGTTATAGCAAAATATTTAATTAAAGAAATTATTTTAATTAATTGTATATTAATGGTTGATTTCAATCAAGTCATCTAGGTCTGAATTGGATTAATAGATGTATATATTCATCGAGAATATTGAATTGATAAGAAATTGAAGCAAGAAACGTAAAATTGCGGAGAAATAAATCACTCGTCAGTGTCATTTAAATAACTAAAGAGATCACTCAAGAACGGGTAGGATGCATATATATATATATATATATATATATATATATATATACATATATATATATGTATATATATATATATATATACATATATATATATATATATATATATATATATATATATATATATATATATATATAATGTTTATTTTTGAATATTTTCTTATTAATTTAAAATCAAATTTTTAAATTTAGTAATGAGTATGGCCTCCGCAATAAATGCGTTTAATTTGCTAGGCATGCTTTCGACGACGTTTCTTATAATTTTCTGAGGAGTACGTTCCCATTCAGCGACGATCACATTTTTAAGGGCCTGAATGTTTTCTGGAGTTGGTTTTAGGGTTCTGACGTGTCGTTTGAGATTATCCCATATGTGTTCTAACAGATTAAGGTCTAGACTTCTAGCTGGCCAGTCTAAGCGACGAATTCTGGCCTCCTGCATATACGCACCAACGTCTCTAGAGCGGTGGGCGCGAGCGTCGTCGTCCTTAAAAGTGGACTCGCCTTCAACTGCTGTTAATGCGGGCTGGGCATGAGGGATAAGAACCCCTGTTATGTATCTTTGCGCATTACGTGTGCCATTTTCAATAAAAACTAACTCGGTACGGTCATCTGGGTTAATACCAGCCCAAAACATTACGGAGCTTCCACCGTAAGGTGTGATTTCCTCAAAACACACTTCTGCGAAGCATTCTCCAAGTCTTTGCAAGACTCGCCGACGTTGATCCTCACCACTAATCAATATATGAGCTTTATCGGAGAATAAAACACTATTCCAGTCTTGTTGAGTCCATGACGAAAAATTTTGAGCGATCTCAATCTGGCAACTCGATGCTCACAGAATAATGTAGGCGCTTGACTGACAATGAAGCGGTCTTCCCGTGGCTCAGTGCACCGTTTTCTTCCAGAATCGGGCCTTCTATTGACGGAGCCCGTTTCTTGGTGTCGTTGCTAGGTCCTTTGGATGGCGGAAGGGCTCGCATTATAATGCTGAAACACGGCCTACGTTGGCTACGGCCTTTTTCAAGCAGCTCAATAATTTTACTAAATCTTATCGTTTTTTCAACCATACTGAGGACAGCAAACTGAACTGAACTAATGCAGCAAATAGTAGAAATTTAATAAAATTTTATTCGTTAAAATAAAAAAAACGTAACAAATGAAAAAGTACTTAATAAGGGTTGTTTTTCATTCACCGCCAAAAATTACGTTTTTGTCAGTGAAAGAGGATTTTCATTTATAAAAAATAAATTTCAAATTTAGAACTTTCATGTGCCAGAATACACTATACCTGCCAGTAGCGATTACAATTAATACGACCTCTTAATAAATAATATTTTGTTAATAATATGACAAAATCAAAACCCCCCGTTTTGTATGCAAAAGAGTGTAAAAAATCAAACATTGTCCTAGGATGGATGAAAAAGACCCGGATACGAAAACAGACACAGATATTTAATTATATTTTTATATTGGTTAAAAAGACACTTTCTAACCGGATATTCTTTGTACATACAGTTTCTAAAACTTTTGAAATTAAAAAAAAGTTTCCTTAATTCCTTCGAAAAATACGAGGACTGCGTTTTTAACTTACTAATTTAATGTAAATTTTCATGTAATCAAATATCTTATTTTTTTTTTGATGGGATAAAAGGCAAAAGTCAAACAATGCATATTAGGTGAATAACGGGGACATGACACTAACTCAAACCGGATTGGTGTGTGACTGCTGCGTTTTCTCGATGAAACAAAACTCTTGGTTAGCATTCCTGTCTATTTCTTCCTTATCATAATATCAAAGTTAAAGAGTGCGGTAGTAAAATAAGTTTATGGTAACACCCATCGGCAAATAGTCAACTGTTATAACTGCCATAGAATACTAGATATCTGTGGCCATTACATCATTTGCCAACAAAATTAATTTATATATATATATATATATATATATATATATATATATATATATATATATATATAGAATCTACTTTTAAGTAAGATAGTTAATGTCTGCGTAATTTCAATAAAATTATTGGTTATATAAAGTTTTTTTGATATTTACGTAAGAAGAAAAATAAAACAAATTTAGACAAAAGTAGCAACAATTTATTAGTTACAACTAGTAGCAACGTTATTTGTTAAGTTGAGGCATAATAATATGGTATGGAAAAATATTTAAATCTAGTGTATTATATGCTTTGATGTCTATAACACAGAAAATATCGTTAATGGAACACCAATAAACTAAATGGAATTACATTTTATACTGATGAACTTTTTGACCAAACGTAAAGTGTTCAATGAAATATAAAGTAAGCGATTCGTTTTATATTCGCCTAATAATTTATGCAAAGGACTACATTTTTCCTTATACTTATTGAATTTTATTATGATATTAGGAATAAAAGAGAGAATATAAATGTAGAGCTGATGAAAACTGAAAAGTATTCCAAAATTATTTGATATTGTAATATTACACTCTTTTGAATTGATACGTTAGAGTAGAATGTCATAAGATTCCTCTGTGCATAACATCGTATAATTACATAAACTCGTAGAACTATTTGGAAAAAAAAACAAGTATAAAAATAATAAATTAAAAAAATAACATGAAATAAGTTATTTTCGTCTCTCAATAGTAATTTGACTTTAACTGCTTACCAAATTGGTTTTCATGAGGAACATAAATTATATTGCAAAACCGATGGAGTCTTTGGATACATATATCATTGTTTATCGATAAACTGAGACCTTGACAGTAGGGATGGAAATACGTGAGTGTCAGATACAAAATTTTAAAAAGAAAAGACGCGACTTAGCATGGTACTAAAACTTTAATTTTTGGTGCGTTAAAGTCAGTCCAGGGATGTCTATTTTAAATGAATTTCATTCAAGTCTGACCATTCAAAAATAACAAAAAGCAGATAATATTTTACTTTTCAATCGCTTCATGACTTGTTGCATATTTATTGAGAATCGCCCTAATTATTCTTTACGTTTTAGGTCATCTTTCTTATAATACATTTCTACATTATCATTGATCTTCGTAAAACAAGGAGTAAAATAAATTTACGAGTTCTGCATTATTGTCTCTAACGAAATTAAACAAAAAAATAAGGCCGCAGATTAAAAAAGTGTTTATAATAAGTTCTATTTTATTATTTATACAAAATATGAAATCAGTCCCTTAATTTAATAAACGTAAGAAAATTTAATGTTATTTCCATATAATTTTGTGAAATTCCTCTGTTATTTACCTTTTTACGTAGCGTATTAAGATATAATAAGTTAAAACTACAAATAACAGATATATTGTCATTACGAAAGCTGACTTTAATCTGATTTTTGCTCGCTACCCTAGCTAAATACTCCTAGATTGTAAAGAAAATTCTTATCTCGGATAGATTTAAAATACTCGATATTATATGGAATTAATCATATTTAATCGAAGTACAGCAGTAGGATTTAAACTTCCGATATATTATGTAGCTTATTATTTATAATGCGTGATTAAATAATTAGTAATTTACTCAGTTTAATTTTATCGTATCGTGAGGTGTTTTAAGGTGACACTACTATAATAACTCCATTAAATCACATTTTACGAAAAGATTCTATAACAAAACAATTTACACAAATGTACATAATTTATAATAAACTTCTAATATATTAACCAACTACTAATTTAAATCATATTATTATTATCAACATTTTGCAATTACTCGAATCCTGCCTACGCTAAAAATCGCCATCGTGCACGTTGACGCGCGCGTGCGGGTGCCCGTGTGTGATTGTGTGCGTGCGCGTGCGTCGGTGCGTGTGCGTACGTGCGTGTGCGTGATGGCACTAATTTCATCGCGTTGAATCTATATTTTTATCACATATTTTAATATTGGAATATTGATATTTATACATTTTCAACTTTATATGAACGTCTCGTTTAGCTTATTTTTGTGTTGAATTAAGTGATGCCTTCTCATTTCCATGAAAAATACCTTTCATTACCCCGTTGCCATAAAATGTTGTGATAGCCTAGACTACATTTTCCCAATCCAAGTATAATTTTGTTCCGGAATTTTTGATTATTTTTATGATTATTGTATAGCATAAATAGGATCAGTTAGAGGAAAACACTGTTCGAAGCCATTCATCATCTACTTATAACCCGGTATTTTAAAATATGTGATCTGCAGTTATTATTCTGCTGACAAAGTATATATATTTTGAAATTCCGCAAGAGTACTTCTACATAGATCTCTAAGTAAACCAACTCGGTGTGTTGGACCCGAATCGTCAAAACACCAACCAAATTATCCCAGACCTCTTTCTTGATCCGTGCAAGCCAGCTTTTAAATTAATACACTCATTACATTTAACGCAATTCCATATTTCTTTATATTGGAGATATATTTCATTGCTAATCTCCATGTGGAATAATTTTCCTCACCCGTCAAAATTTTCAATTAATCGTAAAGAACTGTTTGAAGACAATTTATATTTTTTGTTTCGACATTGGTATTTTGACAATTGCATGTTTGCAGGTTATACCTTTTTGAGAGCTTTCGTAGTTTTTAATCGTTGTGCTATTTTTGAGGTAGGCTTACTAGGCCTATAAACTACTAAATTAATATTGAGTCGGTGAAAATAGGCGGTTGACTCTTTAGGTATCCCTTGAAAAGTAATAATTTTAAATAACCAGGGAAATTCTTGATATCCCTGAGCAGAAGGAGTAAAAACGTAAAGGTCGCAGACTTAGTCACAGCTTTAATATATACTGTTAGGATAACAAGGGAAGGAGCGATAAAAAAATTATCTTAAATGTATGTCCATAAGATGGCCTGTGTTCGAATTTTTTTAGAGATCTGAGAAGGAATGGATTGGCTGAGACCTTATCAGTCATATTTCAAGTGATTTTTGATTTTTTAAATTCAGGTTTAAAATTAGAGCGTTTATAACGTTTCATGCAGAAAAGGGTTGCTGTATCGTTGTGATGCATATTTATGAAAGCTGCAAAAACATGCAGTTGTACGGGTCTGTATACTGGTGCGGGACGCTGAAAGCATGTACTGGTCAAACAATCTAGAAAATGGTGGTCGTAAAAGGACAATATTTCGGTGTTACATATTCCAATTTAATTTAAAAATGATTACAGACTGCAATGCCCTCAAAACTACAGAGCAATAAAAGTTCCATAAACACACTCTCACATTATTACGAGCATTTGTACAGATAAAATAACACACGGCGTGATATACTCATTGTCGAATTACATATTTACACTTGATTTTAATTGAAATTGTTGTTTTTTGTATTCTTATTGGTTTCTGTAATTTTTTAAGTATAAAAGTGAGCTATTTATTGCTGATATATATATCAACCTTTTTAAAAAAACATGTTTTAAAAGACATTGTTAAATTTTTTTTGAAAGTCCTGGGTGTACGTGCGTGTGCGTATGCATATGCGTGTGTGTGCGTGTTTGTGTATGTGTGTGGGTATCAATGAATGAGCACGCGCGTGGGTGAGTGTGCATGCGTCCATGCATGTGTGTGTGTATGTGCGCGCGTACATGTGTTATTTAATTACAAGCTAGGTGCTTATAAAAAGAACTTCAGTGTAAAATACGGCATTAAAACTTACTCTAACAGTGAAACAGATAAAATAATAATAGAATAGCATTCATAAAAATATGAATAGAACGGCTTATGAAGACTATTATTATCTAAATCTGTTTTGTCTGCGTATATTAATTTTCCAAAAACCATCTAGAGTTATTTAAATTTACATTTCCCTAAAACTTAGATAACCTTTATTTATTTAGGTCTCAGTAAATTAATTTACTATACAAAAATTGATTAAGAAATATCTCCATATTTGTGCATGTAAATTTATTAGATATCTATAGGCAGCTCCATAAATAACATGAAGCTAATAGTCGATGCCATAAAAAAGTAGCAAACAAAGATAATGGTGGTAATGCAAGTAATTCCTACTAGGTACTTCAACGAGGACAGTTTATTCTATAAATAGCATCTGTAATATATCAGCGAAAAACAAATGTCTTTCGTTACGGAAAAAAATCTTAATACCTTCAATAAAATTGAAGAAAATTATAAATATAGTTGAAAACAAAGAGAATAAAAGATCCAAACGATAAAACACAGAATAACTCTCAATTAAGTTCAGAAAATCAAGAAAATAAAATACCACTATTGGAATAGCAACTAAGGGCGAAGAACTTAACTTTCTTCGTATGAAGGAAGAACTTCATGAAAAAATACTATAAGTCAGTATTTTATTAATTTAATTAACCAAGAGAAATTGGAAATATTAAGATGCATGGAAAAAAATTATGAAACAACACATTTAACGTATCATTAAAAACCTTAGGTCTAAAAAGAAAAATCGTAAAATCAACAAATTGCTAGAATATTCGTATAACTAAATTAAATAAGGTTATCCCAAAAAAATATTAGATTCAAGGACAACATTTCAAGAACAACTGAAAAATGACAGATTAAAAAGGAAAAATGAAATTATTTAGTGCAACAGAATCATTAAATTATACGCAAAAGAAAAATCTGGATATAGACACACCGGAACATGCCACTAAAAGGACATACTTAGATTAGTAAGAGGAACAGGAATTTTCTAAAATCTGTAAAAAAACACGAAGAAATAATAGAAAACACACTTCGCATACCGACTGAGGCAACCGATTAGTATGAGAAAATATAACACAGCTAGCACTAGTCCCTAGATGCATATGAAGAATTAAAATATGTGAAATTCTTTTTACTCACCTAGACACAGCGAGGAATAATAACGAAAAAACGTTATCACAAAAGACAAAACATTAAAAAAAATTAACCTTTAGTGTGAGGACAAGTTACATTCTGAGGGTCCCGGTACTATTATATAATCGAAAAGCTTAGTAAGACTTTTAAAACCACATAAAATAAAACGAAAAACCGCAAGGAATTTCTTCTTTACTTGACAAATGTTTAGTTTTAAATCAAGATGTTTGGTAGCCTTACTAATTTTCGTTAGTGAGACATTGTCAAAGTATATTTGAAGTATATATATGAAAGGACATATATTTTTATTGAATTAAAATGCAAGGTTCAATTGTTACCAAAATACAGATTAGCAGCATTTAGTGTATGATATTTAACTTTAACTTGATTTATAATTCCATTAATGAGAATTAGGCTATAAAAGGGGACAGATAGGTGAACGACAAAGAGACTTCCTAACGATTTTATTTTTATTCTTTTACCAAAAGTTACTATAAATAAAGCAAGTTGAATACATAGGTGTTATATAATAAAATATATTAACAGAAATATAATACATTTTAATGTCCTAGAGAGAATATAGTCATATCGGAGAAATGAATAGAAACCTTCGTTCTACAAGAGAATCAGAAACGTGAAGTAAAGAATTGTCGAACATGGGCTTCTCTCCACTTTCCTACCTGTGATGTGAAAAGAAAAAAATACGGAGCAAAAGCTTCTCTTCACATTCTGACGAGAGATTTAAAAACATTATGGAGGAAAAGTTTTTTTCCACACTTATATCACACGTGCAATAAAATTGTGGAGAACTGTTCTCTCTACATCTCTGTCAAAAATTCGAAAAAAAAATTGAGGCGCAAAGACTTCCCTCCACATCCCTATCAGATATGTAAAAGACACCATTATGGAGCGTAGGCTTCTCTCCACATTTTCTCCATCTTCCCCACACATCCCTGTGAAATATGGGAAAAGAAAAAAATGTGGAGTAAACGCTTCTCTATATTTCTCCACAATCACTATCAAAGATATGAAGAGTCGTATTGAATCTACACTTTTTTGTAATACAGATTTACGAAATAATCTAGCGTAGTTTACGACATTTATAACAATCAGTAAAATAATAGTTTTTTGAAGGTTCACTTTTTGAAGGAACCACTGAATTATCAACGCCTAGTTTAACTAATACTCCTAGAAATATAGAATTTTTGGATAGAATATTACTGCATATAATGGTAATAGGGGCCTAAGGGGTGAATTGAAATAGAGATTCAAATCTTAGTATTGAGAAAAGACTTAAAAATTTTAATTCGTCCAAAATTAGTAAACTGTAAAGTTAACAATTAAGCTTAGAGATATATAACTTAACTATGTATATGATCATTCTTAATACAAAATGATAGACTATCTCAATTAGTTAATAATGGATACATTGTCGCTAAATGAACCGAGAAGAGCATAAAAAAAATATTATTTATAATAACTAGCCTATATACATTTTTTGAATTCGCCTTGGCCTTTGGACTACTTTTATTTTTATTGATTTTATTTGGTTTACAATAAGACTTTTGATTTAAATTTCGCTTTTGGATTAATTTGTTTGTCTATTAACACTCTTGTTAATAACTTTAATACTGTTTACGATATTGTAATTAAGGCATGTAAGAAATTTTATATTAGGCATATAATAAATGACATCGGACCTGCGCAAACGCATTGTAAATTTTGCGACTAATAATTGCGATTAATTTTTAGTTAAGCCGAACGATACTATCGGTGGCAACTATAATACACAAAACAAGATTTATATCGATATGACACAGCTTTCAAACATACGGCGAATGGTGAGATTTGGTCACAGCGGGAAATATACCATTTTGTCTTTGGAGTTTACTGTAATGGTAACATATATGTAAAATCGGGTACTGAATGTTGTCCGCTAAAGAAATTTAGTTTTGCGAAGTATATATAAAATGCTAATTTTAATATCTACCTTCCCCATGGGAAACAAAATTTTGAAGTAGTAAATAATTCAACAATAACATTTAATTCTCTCTCACTTATGAAAAGAACCATCCCATGTATTGATGCACGATATTTTAAACGTTTGTTTTTGTGCGACTTAAATTCATTATCTCCTCTTAGCTTTTTTTGCAAACCTTTTCATATTCGCAAACTTCTTTCAAGGCCAAAGTTTTTGGTTGGGCTCCACAAGACGAAAATGTGTGGCTTAGAAAAATGTGCACAAAATGAAAACTTCACACATTAAAAAGCTTCAACTGAGCATAAAAAAGTAAATAAAAAATGCCCAAAAAATAAATACTGATTATTACAATGAATACCTTGAAGTGCACAGGAAAGCTGTTATTGGTTATCCGTTGACACACCAGATACGGACGAAATATTGCTATGGAGAATATACTTAACCGTACTTTTCTCTGGAAAAGTCCAATTTCAGAATTTGCACACAAAAATATCATTATACATTAATTGAAGTTACATTGGTTTTTTTCCAATTTTAGTTATTATTTTATTTTAATGTTTCCATTAATTTATGGTTTGTATAACATCAATGATAATTTAAGCCATATATTGCAAAAAAACTTATAACAGTTACGAAACATGTTAATTTATTGAAATTTCAAGTGGGCGTTGGCCAATAGACGTTTGATCACATATAAATCCAGAATATTTCAATTTAGTGTTCCCATTTATATCCAGGGTTCAAGTTGTAAATACCTATTGAACTATTATTTCATTGATATTATGCGATATTAGTTTTTGACAGTTCACATTTTAACTAAAAATTTTCACTGTTATAATTTACACTTTATTATGAAACTAGCTGCGACACTCAGCGTTGCCCGGGTCAAAATATATTGTAAGCTTAATGGTTTAAAGATAATTTACTTATCTTAGTTGAGTTAGTGTCATAGTTCAGTCAGGATATAGGAACTTTTTTATGAAGGTCTCACCAGGTCTTAATCTTGTATTATACTTATATGAATTGAAATACCATAATATTTTATACACATTATGCTATTTTGTATAGGAAAATTCATTAAACATAATCACGTGAACAGTTTGTGTTCTCTCCATTTATTTACACGATATACATACATGCATATATATATATATATATATATATATATATATATATATATATATATATATATATATAACGTATAAGAAATTAATTAATTCTTCAAAAGAAACATAGGTTTGAATTAAAAATACTTAATACAATTTAAAATGTATGTTCTATTGTATATATTAAGATTCACACTTTTTACAGATAGTTATGTTTAAATTTCCTACCAAAACACGCTTATATAAACATAACATATTTACATTTTTTATAGATAATTATGTTTTATTCATTTTTACTTACAACACTTGTTTATACACGATATTTAGAGTTTTATGGTCTGAGCTGTAAATGAACAAATTTTGAGGTGATTCAACACTCGAACACGCAACGTACAATTGGCCGCGGGAAAAGCATCTTTAAGTTAACACCGCAATATTCGAACATTTGACCCTGTGCTTTCTTTATGATCTTGCTGTAAGCTAACTTTACTGGGAATTGTATTTGCTTAAAAGTGAAAGGCAATCCAGATGATATTAAAGATATTTGCGGTATAAATACCGTCAGGCCTTTTCTTCACCAGTCATTATATTGACTTCAATGATATGATGATGATGTGATGTGATGCAGAATCTTATAACATACTACAGATTTGGTAAATTTAAATTCCGCGGTAGAATAATTATTGAATCAACTTTCATTTTGAGGCAATGTAATAGCATTCCGGAAACATTCAGTGAATTTAAACATTTTTGAAAATTTTAGAACGATCAGATTAAATTTTAAGTGATTCACAACATTTAAGAGAAATTTTGAATTTTTTGAAACGTTTCCAAGTTTTTTAGAAGATTCCAGGGCATTTTAGAATGACTAGATTTAATTTCAAGTGATTCACAACATTTAGGAAAAATTTAAGACTTTTCAGGACGTTTTCGAATTTTTTAGACTATTCCAAAGCATTTTAGAACGATCAGATTCAATTTCAAGTGATTCGCAACATATAAGTGAAATTTAGAACTTTTTAGAACGTTGTCGAATTTTTTAGTAAATTTTAGAACATTTTAGAACAATGAGATTAATTTTCAAGTGATTCACAACATTTAAAAGTAATTTGAAACTTTTCTGAACTTTTTCGAATTTTTTAGAACATTCCAGAACATGTTAGAACCATCAAAATCAATTTAAACTGATTCACATCATTTGCAAATAACTTGGAATTTTGTCAGAATGTTTTGAACACTTTTACTTTGCATCATTTGGGTTTTAGTATTCTAAATCATTCTGGAATATTAAAGTATATTTTTGAACATATTAAAACATTCTAGATCACAGCATACCATCGTGAAACATTTTAGAAATATGAGATTAACTTAGATCTTTCTAGAATATTCTGGAATATTCAAGATCGTTGTCGAACATTCTGGAATGCAATGTGTTAGAAAAGGATAGAAATATTTTAAGAACGCAATGTGTTAGAAAGGGATATAAACATTTGATTACATTTTTGCCACCCACGCCCACTCATTTCTATCTACCGGAAACACACTCCCTTACGCACACCAAGAGACCAAGAGGTATCTGCCACGAAAATCTCGAATGGGTTGCAATAGGTGGTCATAATGAAATGTCCGTCTTTACTTATATATATATATATATATATATATATATATATATATATATATATTGATTTCTATTGGTTCATCTTCCATGTACTAAACGACATTAATGACATTTACGACAAAACTGGTAGATACTGTCAATAGTTATTCGACTCATAATTATGTTTTTACGTGATCAAATGAAACACTATCTCGAAAAATTTCATGCACGTACGACAAAAATGATGGAAAATGTGACACTATTTTTGATATCGATATAAAAAAGTTCAAAGTTTGCCTCCCGGTTACAACTTCTTCCCTTGGCGGTAAAATAAAATTGTAATATTTGTACAAATTTTCCATGACAAAGTTTGAAACTAAAACTAACAGATGCTTTACGCCTTTTTCTCTCCATTAAACCATATTTAAGTTCGTCATACTTCTAAAACAATTTAGTTGATCCGTCAATTATAAAATATAGGATCGATATTTTCGTCGAAGATTCCTGGCAATTATTTTATCAAAACTTATAGTATATTATGATTTTTGAAATCAAATTTTCCTCAAATATACTCGCAGTGTGAAATAGGGAATAAAATAGATTTCTGTCTCTAGATTATACAGAGCTTAAGGGTTGTAACAAATGAAAGGTCTCTTATTCATACTGGAGATATGTGCATCAAACTGAGTAAGATATAAAGGTCCTCAAGCCTTTCGTAAACAATTACTTTCAAATTTACGATTTCAATGAAAGAGAAAAATATTATTTTACAGAGGCGCTTAAAATATTCTCAATTTGGTACACAAAATCACCTGTTTGAATACTTAACATTTTATTTGTGACTCATTTTATTGACATTATTTTAAAATATCGTGGCATATAGATAAATGGTTCTTAACAGAGGCACATCACTTGGAGACGGACGACTGTAAAGATCTATGTGGTGTTTAAATGTTGCACGGTCAACTGTTTAACGTTAGTGTGTGAATGCGCAACAAGTTTGAATATGTTGATTGAATGTGATTTCAATATATGCCGTGACGCTGCACGAAATGGATTATATAATTGACTTTTTGCCTTATTCATTCTAATAATTTTGTAATACTAGTCAAGGTATTATCACGTTGTCCCATACAATCAGTGCAGCGTGATTATATGGAATTATATAAATCACTTAAAGAAACAGAGGATTCTCATTCAAGCGTAAATATTACTTGTAACTAATCTATATTTCTACGGTCTAAATATTTGGCTAGTCGGATTCAATTATGAATTATTCTACAATGCAACAAAAACATTCCTTGCATCGTGAGTGGAAGCAAACTCGTTCAACGTGTGATTATGACAGCTTTATTTGTCTTGTATCAAGATTTTATCTCGTAAGAAGTTGAATAAAATGACCAGTAATTTTGGCATCAAAAAGAATCTCTCTCGAAATCGTAGTTTTTTTAACAAAATGTTAATGGTAAGCTTAGCAACTTGCAATATGTGTTAGCCTGACGACGGGGTAATAAGGCAAGATTTAATCTACGCATTTTAATATATTTGTCGGCCTGATGTATCTACACTTGACACATGTCTAGAATCAACGAATAATGCACTATCTTGATAAGCACTCCACGCTTGACTAGGTTTGCCTAATGTGCACTGTGCTAGTCTTTCAGAAATTAAAGAGTAAATTAGTTCCAACGGTTTACCCCGATTATGTTATTTAAAGAGGCTATTATAATCTAAGTTAATTTCATGTCTTTCATATATATCACATATTTAAACTACGGTTAACTAAAGGTATGTTTCCGAGGGGCGAAAGAGATGCCGAAGAGCAGGAAGAATTAGGAGAGAGGTAGTAAACTGTAGGTCTGTTGCAATTATTTTCTAAGCTCTTGGAATTTATGCTGCATTGAAATTTCAATTTCCAGTACAAAAATCGGATAGCTATATGCACCACGACTTCAAAGTCAGAATCTTTACACTGGATATGACCTCACGTATTTATTAATGTATTTGATGCTAAGATTAGAGGAAAGTGGCCAAGTTATTATGTTATATGGTTGAGGAAATTTACATTTTTTTTAAATAATTTAATGTGTAGTAATTAATTAATTATTAATTTCAGATTTACTTGACCCGGGAATCGGAAAACGACATAGAAGTAGAAGAGTTTACAAATGGAATAGCTCAGATAATAATTTCTTTAATGATCACTTTTCTCATTATCTACAAAGAAATTATGGGTAAGACTTTTTATTATTTTCTAATGGTTACTTATTCACATATTTAAATAAAAATCAAATTTTTATAATATATATACGTTCGTCACTAACTGCATAAGTTTTAACTAGTCGCATTTGTAAGGCAAGCCACGAGTTTTTATTGTGCATCATATCACTTATATTAATGAAATCGTAATGATGTTCAAGTGCAAACATAAACAATTTATAACATATCTATTTTAAAAGAATCATTGTGTTCTTTAGTCGATATCTGGAATGATGAACCTTTTTCTTTTGAAATATCTTTATATTTTCTTCATCTTCTTGAGATTATTCGGGTTGAGGTATAAAAAATTACTTATCTTTTTATATTTTATGATTCGTTTACGCCTTTTAACACTTTAATATATACAAAAGTTCTAAAATTTATCATGATTCATGTTTAAAATTAAAGATCTAATCTTGCCAGCTTCATTCTTAGTGGACATTCAAAAATATTGGGAACAATATCCTTACTTTAAAAATGTGTAAAAGTTTCCATTCTAAAATTTTCCGTTCTAAAACTTCTACCGATGCAACGTTAGTGTTATATTAGGTGACATTGTGTTTAATGTGAATCATTTAACGTAATCATGATTGAGTTCAAAATATATTTTAACGTTTATTAATTACAAACATATTTAATTTCTTTTTATTTACGTTTGCATCAAGTATAATTTTTTCTAATAAAATTTAATATGAATTTTCCCATTATTTATTAATTAATTATTGGAGCGAATAGCTAAACCAGCATTCCCAGAAAGAAGAATAGAATAAAAGGAAGTATTGTTATGATGAACGAGATCTGAATTTAAATATACACAGGTTACTATTGTTGCTAATTCCAGTAATTCTCATATAATCACTTCAGTAAATGGCTTCTGTAGAAAATCATTAAACTTAAAAGAAAATCCTTTAACTATTTTTTGTTATACATACGAAAGACTTCACAGGCAAAAGTTAGTACTATAATATGTTATTTAGGGGCCCGTGAATTTGTTGCGGTTCTTCGTTTGCGGTAGGTAATTTGAAAGTTTGTTACACGCTTATGTCTTTTATATCATTATTTTGTTACAGAATTCATTGTTTATGAACCCCGATCTGATTCAATTCTAATCAAACAGATTCGATAAACTGGTCCACAATATTGATAATATATTAGGAGTTGCTTATTTCTTATTATTTTTGGTAACCAACAAATACGTATCACTTTACCCTCCTGAAGCATCTACTTTTTTCCAAGCTATCCAAGTTGGACTGCTATGGCATGATAAACTTGTATTTATATGCTGATTTAATATATATTTTTTATTTTTGGTTTGATATTTTTGGTTACGAGGAAAGCTATAAATTGTGATATTTCCGTGGATGTATAATATTGTTCCAATACAAATCTTATTTGATTAGTGCAACTTAGTTTATCACCTTCTAGTAGGAATACGTTTTATTCATGTATTTTTCATTCTGATGAAAAAGGCTTATGAATCATAGAAATGTCGAATCTGTTGATTTCAATTTTTGGTTGATATTAAATCCACCAGAGATTCAGTCAATGTTACTCCTTTAGCATTTTTGTTTATAACACATTCCATTTAGTTTACTTGATGATGTTATGAAAAATTTGTTATTTCTTTGTTATTAACGTCTATTCGGACTTTAGAAATTTAAAAAAATAAGTTTGTCCATTAGTATAAATATTAATATCTTACAATTGTAAAAATATTTAAGCTTGATTTTCAAGGTAGTGGGTTCAAAATTAGTTAAAAATTACAGTTTTTTTTACCTAGATTTTGTATTTAATTCCCCTGCATAAAATTTTAAAAGAGGAAGTTTTTGTGATTTCTCAATGTGTTACCTTAAGCAGTGATATATTATACTTTATCAGCTACAGCTATGGCAAAGTTGATCTTTTCAGCATTTAGAGGACGATTATTATTTTTCTTGAATTTATAACAACATTCCTTCTGTGTCAATGTGAAAAGTCAGGCATTCTCTTTTATATTGACTGAGTTTCCTTTATGGAAACATTGCAATATAATTGATTGTACGTTGATATTTCAGCAGATATTACTGTATGTCTTGATGAATATGTACTCGGATTTTTGTATCCCCGAAAATGTTGAGACATTTTCTGATAAATTTTCTTAATTAATTTTCCTTGAATATCTCGTGCTTAATTTTATTCAATTTGCGACAAATTTACACATTTACTATTAATAGTACTGAGATTGTATGTTTCTAAATTTTTAATATAGATATAGAATGATATATTATTGCTTTTTTTAAATTCTGTCAATGATATTCTGCTTCAAGAGTTTCTGTCATAAGATTTCTGATTTGAGGGATTTTCATTTAATGAATTTGAATTTGAATGAATCCATCCTCTTTAAGATATTTTTATTCAAAACGTCATTAAAAACTTCCGGTCGACAACATTTTGATTATGAAGATTTAGATATATAAGTTTATTTGTGACATAATGAATAAGTTTAATTGGTATATTCTGATTTGCTGCCCTTCTCGAGGATTTATAAGAGGTAGTAAATTATTTACGAAATTTCTCAATATTTGAATTGGATTATATCTTCTTCGTTAAGATCAATAAATCGTTTTTTTTGGTTATTAAATTCTCGCTCGATCGAGGCTATGAAATATTTTGGTTTTTTATAACGACTTTAAAAGTACTTTAAACCTAGTGGCTAATTCTTTTTTATTTTTTTTTATCATCTTACACCTGAAGGAATGTGTGCCTTTTAAAAAAAATTTTTACGTTCTCCTTTATAGTAATTTACTTTGATCAAATAACCTCAGTGTCGCCATAATTAATTTAGAAATTATAATGGAAAATTCATATTACTAATAAATTTAGATAGTCATTCATAGTCCATTCCGAATATTGATGACAAAAAACCTCCGTGGTCTTTAATTATTTTCGTCAAATTATATTTTCCTGTAATGTTGTCAAATCAGTTTATTATGTACTGCTAATTTAAATTCAATGAACAAAACAAAATAATCTGCTTTAATTAGTCATTTCTTTCAATTGATTAATAAAAAAAGTCCCTATAGAACCCAATATCGTATCGAAAATAGTGGCAACTAAATAAAATTTATTTTAATTTTGCTCTATACCGTCAATATCTTAAAAAACGAAATTCCATTAATACATCTTGGGGATAAATAAGTATTGGCTAATGAATTGGAAAGGTTATTAAACTTCCATCAATATTCCTTTAATGTTCAATATTTCTTATTTTAAATATAATATAGACTAATGATTAAAATACTCGTATGGAGAGAATGAACGCCATATAATCAAAATAAAAGTTCATTGATTGAAAATACTGAACGCGCCAATTTAAACAAGTTTTTAAATATAGAACGACTCTTACTGCATTTAAAAAAACTCGAGGTAAATTGTTTCTAAGTTCATTGTAACATATCTACAATGAAATATTTTGATAAATATAAATGATATAATTTTTGTTTTCTAATAGTACACTAAACTTAATGAGATGACTTCAGGCCAAGAACTGCCATCGGCTATGAAAATGCGTTGACATTTGAAAGAGGCAATTTGAACATGACAATAAAGTATGTACGTAAATATCTTCTATTATATAACAATTCATTTTTACGTTTTCGAAATTGTGAAACAAATACGTGCTTTTCATATTTATATAAATAAAATTAGCTTAATAATATAAAACATTATTCCATGAGAATGTCGACTCGGATGGATTGTGGGTATTCAATACTCTCCTACGTGTAATTTTTTTATTAACTTGTAATATTTATATCCATTCGCGATTTGTTTATTTTAGGAAATATTAATAAAATTGACTGACATGCCAAGTACACGTGTACAATATGTTATTGGCTTTATGATAGTCGATTGTAAAACAAAAGGCTTAAAATTTTAGTTATTGCGTACGCGTAAACAAACTAATGTTCAAACAAATATGGATGCCTCGTAATGAAATGCGCTTGAGCTTATACATTGTGTAAATGACTAAAAAGCGAATCAGAGCACGTGGTTTAGTCCATTTCTAAATTTACTATCGTAATGGTAGTACTATTGTAATACTAAGTGAAGTATATTACGGAAAGTTAGCTTATAATAAAGGCTAATTTTTATATCACTATTTCCTCATTATTAATTGGTAATTTCCTAAGATTTTTCACAAGAAATTACATGTTGCTGAATAATAATTCAAAAATAATTCTTCAATTGTTTTATTAACAGTACGATTTGTAAACTATTTTGGAAAATTATACATGATAAATGGACAGGTATTTGAAGTGTGATGCTCAGTGTTATTAACTTATTATGTAAGCAGAATATTAATTTTGTAGTCTTTTTATTTTGTAGTTTATATCATCACTTTGTTGCTGCCACAATTAATTTCAAAATTGTAGTAAAAAATATTTAAGATGAAATGTTTTAAACAAATCAAATGCTCGTGTAACGAAATAGCCGATTCTTCTGTTAGTACTTTATTAGAAACTATATGTTGTATTTAAAGTAATACTTTTCTACTTTAATGGTTGTTTCATTTCTTTTTGAAGATGAATTTACCATTAGAAATAGAACGGTGCTGTTCGAAGAAGTGCAATAAATCCATACGTGTCAACCAGCTTCGTCAATAGAAGGAGCATTCACTAAAATTATGGAGAAATTCAGTGAATAAAATAGCTAATTCCCTTGATATATCACCAGCATATATAGTTAATCGTCAAGAAAGTAAAGGTTTCTGACAAGTAGATTGATGAATGCACACTGAACACAAGAGATAAAAATATTTTCAGAACGTGGTAATAATATTTGTTAACAGATTATTTAAAAATTGCAAATAAATGAGCCATTGGCCTACTTTGCAACACATCATATAACTTTTATTTGAATGCGTAAAAACAATTCTGTTTATTCAGGTAAAATGAAATTTCATGAAGACGTGTGGAAAAAAATTACTCTTTTTTAATGAATTTCAAAATATTATTTAGTTACGTAGGTACCGGCCTTATCTCTGTTTTTCCATTAGACATTTTAGTGGACAGCTTTTTCTCCCTGTATTTGATTATGGTGATTCTGTGTATGGCCCATATCTATTTTCACACACAGCTAACTCCATAAAAAAAAGATACAAAATGCATCAAGTGGCTTATGTTTCAGTATCTTAAATAAGCACGGCACATTCCCTTCTTTTAAAAGTAGATTGTTCACTTTGGAGATACTGAAATTTTATACAAGTTTATTTTATCCAGCAGGACTCGCCGTCAGGGAATGCGTTTCAGGGACAGTTTTCTCCTAATACCGGGATATTGCACAACGGGCTATCGGGGCATTTACAAGTCTGGCGCTAATGCAAATATGGAAGAAACGTCCTTTGCTCTTATAGACATTTGCATCCGTAGATGCAAGTAAAAGGTTGCTATATAAGTGGCTGTTGATCAGCTATACAGAAAAGATAGGTAACAAATATGGAAATTTGGAAATTATTTGATTTATATGATTTTTCTTTCCGAATTTTGGTTCCTTTATATTTTCTTTGTGTTATGTCCGTTTAATAGTTAAAAATATGTGTATGTTTCATGTATTAAAAAATTGCACGAATTTAAATACATCACTGATGTGTAGAAGACATTTGGATGCATAACAGTTTGCATTATTTGAATTTATTATATATAATTCAATTTGTCATCGTTTCTCACTTTGTTTTAAAAAAATATTTCTTTAAATACTTTTAACTTTGTATTTTTGTTCACTTCTTATCTGTAAAGGAGTTGTGATGATTATTATAATTTTAATTAAATGGAATGACCCTAAAATTTTGAGTAAAAATTGTTTAAAAAATTATTGATAAATACCAAATTTTCGCAGTAAGTAAATTAAAAGCACTTATCTAACAACAGCCAAAAGTTTTAATATTATAAAAGTTAAAACAATTTATATAAAATTAACCAGCGTTTTCCCCAAAATAAAATTTTCTCCCATATAAAATATTTAATTGTACTAAAATGAGTTGACATGTTGTAACCAATCGTAAAGTCATCGCTAAGTAAGGTTCCAATAAAATAGCACGAATGATATCCACCGGGCAAGGTACTTTAGTTACAATTGTATTATCTATCTACCTTGGTCGTAGTCCTTTGCAACTTGTTTTTGTATTCAATTTTAGAGACATAATATCAACTAATGAACATAGATTAACAAATATTTTTAGGATAAATAAACGAAGAATATTTAATAGAGATTGAATTAATTTAAACATATTCACGAAAGAGTAAATTGCTGCATAACTTCCAATTGATAGCCCTAACCAATAAACATAAGTTACTAATATGAATTTTAATTACAATATCAACAGAGGAATTGATTATAATGCTAATAACATAAATAATTTTATACACTTGTGAGATTTTCTCTCAGTTCCAAGTACTTCCAAGCAAATACCGATATCACCCTACAAGCTAAGAATACTTTTAACAACAGTTCTAAGAGAATAATATCATTGCCACAAAAAAAAATAATTTTAAGAAACTAATAAAAAAAATAATTTTAAGAACTAACTAATTTTACGAAAAAGAAATAATTTAAGAACTAACTAATTTTAAGAAAAGGAGTTTAAAATTTATATTGAAGTGTGGAGCTTCGTCAGTTGTCGAGCTCTAAAGCCTTCAACAGATGTTATAACTATGTTAGATTCTTATTAGACATAATTACAATATTGAGACCAGCTTGTTATATCATCACGTCAGGTCGAAATTTTGGATTTGGGTATAAAGTATAATACGCTATTAATTTTTCATGATCACGTAATCCTAATATCCCGCTTTCCTGTTGGTAAACTTAATTTTTTGTGACGTATATTATTAAAACATTTCATATATTTATATGCCTAAAAATTAGTTTGTACTAAGGTAGGCTCATTACAAACTATATAGAAATCTCGAAAATTTAAATACTAACTTTAACTTTAAAGATTTAGAATAAAAGCTTTTTAAAGTACTCATATAGAAGACATTATAAACATTTTCCTTTCCTTCAAGAAAATTTTTTTTCCTGACATGGTAGGTTTAAATTTTTGCCTTTCAATAGAAATTGAACTTTTTATTTTAAAATAATAGCGAGGAGAAAGTTTGTGTCGACACTATTATTCTATGTCCAAAGTATATTTACGAGGCTTGCAAAGACAAATTTTCCACCATAACTCCATCCCGAACGTACCTGGATCGCAGCACAGCACCTTGCGATTATATCGATCTTGTAAGCTGTCACCCAAGAGCATGTACAACTACAACTAGGTCTATTAAATGTGACCTAGTTGTACTGAATGAGAAAGATTGTATCAAAAACTTGCCATTCGGTGAAATTAATTTTTTTTGAATATGTTAATTGTTTGCTTCGTCGTTACAAATTGGAAATTTGTAAAATTACTATGACTGTACTTGTATAACTATGACTGTACTGTTAATATACAAATAGTTTAATATTCCTTTGTTTAACATAAAATAGAAACAAATTATTTCTGGTTTCGATTTGAAAATCTATTTGTAAAAATATATGTCTCTCACGAAAAATTACTCAGAATTCTATATCTTCATTTTAAATAAAGAGATGGATAATATTTATAATTATAATATGTAATAAGGAAGTTTCCACTGACTTATCGATGGCCGCAGGAATGCCCTTGGTATAGTTGCTGTTTTATTTAGGGAATTTTGAAAAGCAACTATATCAGCATTAGCTTCTCAATATCGTATTTTCTATTGAAAATACCAGATATATTAATAAGGCCTAATTAGTATTTTTTATTAGTATTATTTAAATGTTTTCATGCCGTTAAAAATTATCATGGCTTCATTTATTTTTTTAAATTTTTTAACTAAACTAAATTTTAACTAACTTTTATTACGCATTTTGTTCAAATATCGAACTACGGACCTTAACGTTGTAACAAGAAAATACTTCTAATAAACTATCTATAATAATTAACTACAAAGACTATATAATATTTGAAAATTTTCTAATAATAAAATGTTTCGATCGTTATTTTGGCTTAACGTTAGTTTACAATATGCTAGTTTGTATAAATTAAAAGTGTTCTAATGTGCAACTTTGGAAGAGAAAACGGAGCTTTAAGGATGAATAATTTTAACTATCAATGTATGTCCTCCAATTATATAATAATTTTGATGTTGCCTACAATTTAACTATAATTTTTTCAAAATCTAAAACATTGTACCTGACACATTTCGACGGCTTTCATTTAAGTTGTTAATTCTCATTACACACACACTGTGAAAATATACAATATACTTTATATCAATACGTATATTTCAAGTTATAAAGCTTATGGAAGTTTGGTAGTAAATTCTAAGCAATAAAATAAATAAAATAGTAAATAAATTTCCTACCTATCATGAGCAAGATTGTTTTCTATTTAGTTTAGATATTCCTACGCACTATACTATACATATACGTTCGCAGTTACACGTAAATATATATGTGTATTAGCGGCACTATTAATAACAAAACATAGTTAATATGGTTTCAGTTTGTTTCGGCTTGTCAGTAAGAATGGCGTTCGAGTCTTTTGATTTCTGGGCCGAATCCTTCTGGCTCCCAGCCAATGTTACCTGGGCTGATATGGAAAGAGTTCGCGGCAAACATCAAAACAGCGTTTTATATCAAGACTTTGTCTGTCCATGGATTGTAGCAATAGCCATAACAATTTTAGGAAACTTTTTAAAAAGGTATGTTGTCACTATTCATTGATTTAATTACGATTAATTTTTGTAAAAAATTGCTAAATTTATTTTCTTTACATTATTTTATGCGTTTGATTAAATATTATTATAAGTGAAACAAAATTTGATGTTACCAAAAGGATAAATTGATATCAAGAAAACATTATTACTGCCACTTATCAGTGTTTATATTTTTAGTTAAATATATAGATAATAATTTACCCGGCTATTTTTTTACCACAGGAAAAAAAACGCTTTTTTTGACAGGCGAGTATAAACGAGAAGCGGTGGAACGAGCGATGCTACGTATGAAAAAATAAGAGTAATACTATTACACAAAAAAACAGATTGATCAAAACCAATGGGTTTTTAGTCATTAGATTGTATAAATAAAATATAGTGACAGGGGTTAACATTAATCGTAATTGTATTAACTAAAATTGATATAATCGTAAAATAAATTCTCTGTATTTTGAATAAAAAATGCGCAAATCAAGAACTTATTAAACGATTTTTTAATGTTTATTACAGACGGTTTCAAGGATGTTCTAAATGATTCATTCGGTAATGGAATACCGTTACATAGCTTTATACTTAGTGGTAATTAATACAATTAAATAAAACTACGTGATGCAGTATTATTTCTACTTTATTTAAGTTGTAAAGAACTTAAAGAAAGTAAAAATAATACTAGTTTCATTTAATTGTGAATAATGAATTTATATAAAATTAGAATACTAATATTATACAAAAATAGAGATTCATCAAAAGCGATAGGTTTTTATTCATTAGATTCTGCAAAATAAAATACAGTGACAACGGTAAATTATTAATCGTAACAGTATTAATTATTACTGATATAATCGTGTATTAAATTCTTTGTGTTTTGAATGAAAAATGCGTAAATCGACAATTTATTAAAATATTTTTTAATGTCTACTACAGACAGTTTCAAGGACATTAAAAAATTATGTATACTGTTACGTAGCTTTTCATTTAGTAGTAATTAATACAATTTAATTAAACTACGCAATGTAATATTATCTCTACTTTCTTTAAGTTCTTTATCACGACCGTTTCGTTGTATTACAACATCTTCAGGTGCTAGTAGCCCAGCAATGAAACCTAGGTCATAGTAAAGAAATTGAAGAAAGTAAAAATAATCAATATCATGCAGTTTCATTTATATTAACTATTTGGTAGTCAATAGTAGCTTTTAATTTAAATAACTTTGAAATGACACAACCTCTCTCTATGGTACTTAGTAGATTTTAAACACTGCAGAGAGTAAAAGTAATGAACAATTTAATAATATTTGTCGCCCAGTGATTTTATGTACAAAATATAAAATAAACGTTTTACATTTACATTGACATACACTTCACAGACTATTAAAAATGGAACTTTTGAAATTACACAAAATTCACAGCTCAAAATTGATTCAGTCAATCTGATGGTTTAAATTTCTTTGGCGACAATCTCTATTCGGCGCAACGGTCGACCAAAGACTATTATGTGTTTGAGAGTATAAACATGAACAATGAATATGTTAATATATTTATTATGAATAATTTAAAATATTTTTAACACATATTATATATACATTTTTAATTTGCTTTCTACACTCCCTTTCCATATAAAATTTCCCATGACAAATATCACACTCCTCCATGCTCATAATATACTGCAAAAACTGTACAAAGTTTTCCCTTCGCGTGTTGATATACTCTAACTTACCAATCGACTGGCTACGAAAAGTGTTCGGAGAGATAATTGACACGATGAAAAAAAAATTTCCTCTCTGTCAAAAGTTACATGACAATAAAATTAGTATCGGCGCTTCAGTAAGTCAATACGACGAAGTCCTTGAATCTTCATTGCATTTAACGACGAAAGGGAGGACCAAAGAGACCCAATGACCATATAAAATACACAATATAAAGGAAAAATTCTAATCTATAGCAAAAATAAATCCTACCAAAAGAAGATTTTATGGCGCGAAATATGAAACTGTTTTTATGGATCAAGTGTTTTTACGTAATCAGAAATCGAGCTATATCAAACGTGTATAGGTCATTACACCAGAAAATTAACATACGTGGTTACTTTTTATATCTGTATTCTCAAAAACTATTTACTATTATTTTAATTTTAAAATTGTCATAATAAATCTCACAAACAACAAGACTTTGATAGAAAATTTGACCTTGTTTTTTTAGTAGCAAGTTGTACTAATATTTACCTATTTATTTTTCACATTTTATTCATTAATGTTACGTCAATGAACTATTGTATTTCAATTTACACACGTTCACTTTATATTTCGTGAACGTCATGTATCACACTAAAACACTATTGTTAGATACATCTGTTAGCTTATTTAATTTTGAATCATTATCTAATGTCGGTCGCGTTATATAGAGGAACAGAACACATCAACAAATAAAGAGCTGTATTTTTGAGAACGTAATACAGACAAATTTGATCAGCCGATTCTAAAAGTGTGAAATAACGTCATATGAATTATATTATCTTTAATAACAAATAGTATTAGCATAGGTATAGTTTTCATCTTTAATTGTTTTTCTTGTCCTCAATTTTGTTTGTGTTTTTCTGTTATAAAAGAAGGCATCAAATTTACTAGTATTGCATAGACACTTTGGGTTGGAAATTCGATGTAGAGGTTTAGTCAAATCTTACTTCCTAAATGCATTATTTTAAATTATTATGTGAAATTTTTTTTATATGAAAATTAATAATCAAAACTTTTATATAAAAATTAACAATAAACATTTTAAAAAATCGTAATCAACGTATTTCTATGCCTGACGGATTCGTTATTAGGTAATGCAAATAGTCTATACCAACTTCTCGTGATAATTGAATTCTTAATTTTTTTCCAAAATATGTTATTGGCTTTCCTCTGAAGATACTACACGAAATATGATTTGAGTAGTTAAAGAAAGAGTAGGTATATATTTTTTATCAAATTCAGTATTGTATAAAGCAAAATAAGCATATTTCTTAACTATCGCAATAAGTTTTAAATACTGTTTGTTAGTTTTGGATCTTACTGTAGATGAATATGGAGATAGCTAATATTCTGTTTAAAATGCCCTGACTAGTAAAATTGTATTTAAATTTCGAGAATAATATTTACGCAATGATTTAAAATCTTACCTTCTATATTCATTAGATTTTTTTATAACTTTACTTATAAGAATTAATACTAGATGCTTTTTCTTCCGGTCAATATGTTTTGATTGGTAGCATGCCGACAGTACCATCTCTGTACTTCATTACACAAATATCGACAACAATTTTTTTATTTATTCTACCATTGTTAGATGACCATGAAAAACTTATATCTAAAATTACGGAAAAGTTCCTGATTGTATACTCATGTATTTTAGTAAACAAAGCAAAATTTTTGATATTTCTAAAATACCCACAGGTGGTATCATTGGCGGTAACACATTTTTGGTTAACTATAAGTTACGATAATAGTTATTAAATCAGTTCTAATTATAAATATTCCTTGAATCTGCTTTTACTTAATTTTAAATTTTCTTTTGTTTTTAGGCCTTCATTGCGGAGAAGCATTAAATTGCGGGGACTCGGAATACACCCTTTTTAATCACTTCTTTCATTTAATGTCAATTTAATATAAAATATAGTGTTTTATTTCAGACAGATCTACTGCATATTTCTGAAGGCCATATAGCCTGCGAAAATACTTTTGTTACAAAACATTTATTAATTTATTTAGTTTCCAATAATTATTTGACTTTGATCGCGCGTTTTAATGAAAGAGAACATATCAGCAATGTATGACATCTGATTTCCGAATGTAAAGATGATCAATAAACTTTAAAATAGTGAAGTTAGGTCATATGAATTATATCATATAAATATGTATATATATATATATATATATATATATATATATATATATATATATATATATACAGGTATAATCACATAATTTCTTATTATTAATTTTAAAATCTACTACTTTTTCCTTTGGAAAAAATTTGTGCACTCTATTCTCTCATAAAACCAGTTCCTTATAAACATATTTTTGACAACTTATCGTTATTTGTAAAGAAATTGGTGCCTTTAAAGATAACATTTTTAAAGTTTTATGTTTATAACATCATTCAACCCTTAATTACTTTAAATATTTAATTTTTACGTCATTTATCTGCTTATGTAAGCTCTATTACAATAAAATAATAAGATGTTTTTAATACAGTATTACAATTTTTTGTGAAAACACAGTAAATGTCCGTAAGTCACAAGCCAGTAAACAACCTAAGAGCTGATCTATACAAAAGAAGTACAAAAGAGCAGATCTGTACAATAGTAAATGGTTTTAATAAATCAGCTGCTATTTATTATTAAAATATCTAGTCGAATTATGAATGATCAGTTTGGCCATACACACACCCACATATACATACACACACATACACACACGCACACACGCAGATGCACACACGCACACGCACAAGCACACACATACTTACACGCACACGCGCATACGCACGCTCACGCGCACTTGCACGCGCCCGCGCACGCACCCGCACAAGCACACGCACACACACCCGCCCACACATACCTACACACACATATGTAAAACATAAAGCTATACATATTAAGTTAGACCCAAATTAATATTTAGAAAATATGTTTGTGGTTGTGTAGCGGCTGCAGTATCTCCAAGAACAATGATGAACAATTTTTTTTAACGAATATATGTAAGCTATAAAGAGTTGAGAAATATTTTGTTGGAATTTTTCATTTGCAATTTGAGTTTATTGTAAATAAAAATTTGCGAACATTTCATTTTTACAAAATTATACATTAAAGAATCTGAAATAAAGCATATAACTATTTTTAATTAAAAATCCCATTTAAGTTTATTTTTATATTTTCATAATACTTATGGGAAATAAACTTTCTTCATTTGTTTTCCTCACGCTTAAGACAAACTTACGATCAATATAACTGTGTAGTGAAAAATTAATTAATATTTGTAAATAACTTAGTTTAACTGAAATATTTTGCACCCATAAATTTGAAAAATTGTCTACGTAAATAAATGGATAGAGGCCTCATAGTCTGTGTTATCGTCATTTTTAACATTAACTTTATATTCCGAAATATTTATCGCATTTTCGATAAGAAGCAAGATAATTTATAATTACTTCACTTTGTTCGAAAAATGGAGCTTAAAAATGTGTATTTCAGGGTTCCGTTACAAAATAAGGAACACCTATATTTTCTGCATACACGTTTTTTCGAATATATGCCTAACTTAGCTCCAATTTCCACAGTAAATTCTAAACTTTTCACATAAAAGATTACAAGTGGATGTTTCATATGAGAGTTTCAATACGTAAAGAACTACTAAAAAAAATTACATAAAATGCAGGCAAATATTTTCTTTGCCCGCAACAGCGAGTAGGTTATCATTAAACACTTTTTAAAATGACAAATAATTTTATTGCATATACCATTCTTTAATTTTTAACCATAGTTTGTCAAATAATAAACTTTAGATTCAAATATGTCCTCTTAACCTTAATTTTCAACAGTGTGTGCGATAAATAAAAGAAATGTACATAATATCATTTGACTATGAATTTCAATTAATATTTTCTTTAAATTGCATAGGTAATTTTGAAAGATACGTATGTGGAACTAGAGAACTAAAGTAAAAGTGAAATATTATTCCTTAACAGGTGATCAAATGGAACATTTAATAACCACAGACAATAGTAGAAACCAGAAACAACAAAGTACACAAATATATTATTTTGATATCCATTTCAAAACACCCTAATTTGAACATCAGCATTAAACGCAAAAAAGCGTAATAAAAATCAATAATCACTTTGAGCTCCTAATAGTTTCAATATAATTCTGTTATAATATTTTACACTACTGAGATAGATGGCACTTCATTTGTTTGCAAATATCAAAGTTTTACTAATATTTTATTGATATAGTACCGATACGCGTGTTGACATACAACACACGGGTCAAGTTTTCTTATAAAACACATCGTTTGCAGAAAATTCGAGGAAATAACGATTGACAAGGTAGCAAAATATAATTTATCAGTCAGGTTCTATAACAAATAACGAAAATACAATTCTTCCTCAAGTGCTATTGTGATGTCCATTTATTTAATATTTGTGTGAGAAAAAGCAAAATCCTTTGTTTTTATTTTTGGTTTCCGTGTTATTGCATATCCAGTCAACATAAAGCATAACTAACTTCCCAATTTCAACATAAAGCATAACTAACTTCCCAATTTATTTTTCAACTTTTACTCTAAATATACGTTTTAAAAAAAATTAGGGTTTTACCTTTTGTTTTAGGAAGCATATAAATGTCATTCGAGTGTAATCATCGACAATTTGAATAAAAATTTGGAACAGTAAATAGGCATACTTCCTGCATGTATACAAAATTATTTATTAACTACATTCAAAGTTTCACTATTCCTAGTACCATTACGAGAAACAGAGCACGAGAACTTACTGGTATCAATTTTTATATTTAGGTTCATGTCTAGCAGCACTAGATTTTTTATACAGTAGTTTGCGATGCATTTTGGGACATCTAAACGGCTTTGTACATTGTTAGATGCATTATAAATATAATATTAAGTCGTGTTTTAACATTGACCTTACGTTTGTTGTTCCAAGTCCTCAGTTATTATTACCACCACCCATAAACCTTTACAGTTATGTTGGCATTTCTTGCGAATACATTGCTTACTTCATCTTGATTCTCACATGAACCCGTTGTAATTAAAATTCCGGAATGACTATTATAATTGGTGAAACCTTTTCCGTCAATTAAGTCAACGATAATTAATCGATAACCTTTTTATTGACACTTTTATTTTTGTCCAGTTTCTACTAATAGCTGTAAGTGATTAATGATGTAATGTCATTAAAATACAGTATTCTAGGCAAATCAAGATTAAACTGCGCAATAGACTATTAAAAATATAATTTTGTTTATCTTTATATAATTTTTTTCCAAAAAAAATTCTAAGTGTCACCACTTAAAGTTAATTTAAACGCAATTAAATGAAACTACGTGATGTAGTATTATTTCTACTATCTTTAATTTCTTTACCACAACTTTAGTTTCGTTGTATTACAACATATTTAGGATGGCAATTAGCAAAGATACAGAAATTAGAACTTAAAGATAGTAGAAATAATACTACATCACGTAGTTTCATTTAATTGCGAATAATGAATTTCTACAAAATTAACGCCAAATATATTCAATAGTTAATTTAAACCTTTTCTAATTACTTAATATTTATCGCATTTATTTTTTATTACACTTTTACCATACATTAATTTTTTACGTTGTCTTACGTTATTTTCATATAATTGCTAAAATATTTGAATTTAACATTGCTTTTTAAATATTTTTAGGTACCATATTTATTCTTAGGAGTATCTTAAAACGCTTTGTTCGGAGATTACATAAATTTTAAAATTTTACCTGGTTTCTGATTACATGTCGTAGTTTTTCCAAATATAAAATAATAAAAACTAACAATTCAATTAACACACAGCTTTAATTTATCATTGAATGACATTTACAATATTTGTATCATTTCAGAAAAGTATTTTTACCAATTGGTATTCATTGCAAGGTGAAAGATACGGTAGAGAAAGCAGAATATAATGTTGTATTAGAAGAAGCCTACAAAAAATCGTACCGTAATAATAAAACAAAGGTAATATTAATTGCACTTAATTATTAATTTCTGAGCTTTTTATTATTTAGATTTTTGGCGCGATTTAAACAATTTTTCTTAAGCAAGACAGATATTATTTAGTGTCTTTATAGTTTCATTTCATCAATATATCTGGAATAATTTTCTTTTCCTGCTTTAGAGCTTTTTTCTAGTAAAATTTATAACCACTGTTCGAACGAAGACCATATTTGGACCCACAAATTTTTTATCCATATTTTTTGTGCCTTCTTTTGTAAACTTTATAGGCAAGATTTAAGAAGTGACCCAAATACCCTTACAGTATTAGAATTTTTTCTTGAGGTGCCATCTGGCTAGAACCAAAGTTTCACTTGCTGTACTATCCTCAAACTTGTCACTTTAAAAATGTCAACAATAACAAACCTAGAAGGAAACATTGAAAAACCGATATCAAGTAAGGCGTTGTCACATTTGAACTTTGTTTTTGTTAACTGTGTATATAAATTAAGCCAAATATAGTGTAAGTTTTTTCCGGTAAAAATATGTTCGTGTAGTATTTCGAATTTTGATTCTATCCTTTCCACCTTATGAAAAAAAAGTGTAAATATGAAATAGAGCTAACAAAATGTAAACGAAGTTATGCATTCAGATCGATCGAAGAATATTTGTGAAAAAATGCATCAAAAATTTGTCGAAGGATACAAAATTTTTTTTGCAAATTGCATTTGCCCAGATACATATCAAAATTTAATGATAACATAAAGGTTACAAATAACTTAAAATTTTCATGACCTATCAGTGAATGAGTAAATCAGTCTATGACTACCCAATTTATGTACTTCCCAATTTATGTATGCAGACTTTCTTTAAGCTACGATAATGACATTTCTAAATCTGCGTGAGGACCAATACGCAGGTTTTTATATCAATATTAAATAAAAATTGAGCTAAAAGGGGCTTAACATTGTTTTGTGTAAATGATGTCGGTGTTTAGAAAAACATGTCCTGTGTATCATGTGCCTTTAAATAAAACAATTTAAATTTTTTCGAGTTTTCTTCATTTGTAAATACATTACCGAATACTTCAGATACAGAGCTTAGTGAAGCAAACTGATTGGTCAGAAGAACGTGTCAATAACTGGTGGAAAATCCGCAGCATGGAGAGTAGGCCCAGCGAGCTCCAGAGATTCTGCGAGTGCGCAAATGATGCATCGTTCTATATCTACAACTTCACCTTCGGCGTTATCACCTTGTGGAACAAGCCATGGATGTGGGATCAAACCAAAATATTTACTGACGTACCATATCCGGTAAAGCTTATGCACTGTTTTACTTTAGGACAAAATATTTTTAAATGGATATCCATCTGAAAAAAAATTATTGCTAATAATGTACAATATAGAATTTAATATGATATATAATATTATTTGTGTGAAGAACAACTGATTATTGTGATTGCCATTTTCAGGCTGCTTGTATAAACAACCTGACATAAACCTCCTTATGTGAGATTTCCATGCTGTCGCTGCTGTTGAGTATAGAATGTTGATAATTAAGTAAGCTCACAATAATTGTGTGGGATTTACTCACTAAATAGGTTCACAATTAATTGTAGATAATTTTATATCGTTTCAAAAATTACAGATTGTTCGGGAAACATCAAAAGGATTAAAAGCCAAGTGTACTATTTAGTAAAAGAAAAAAACAATTTTTAGTTTTTTTATTAATAATTGTACGACAAATACAAACAAAAGAATAAGCATGTGGAAAATTATAAAGAATATGTGAGACTTGAATGAACGATCAAGAGGAAATTTGAGAGTTCTTAGTTTCACCAACAAACCACAAGAGCTAAAAATTTTATATGTCTTGCTCAAAAACTCTGGCTTTTTTATTCATTTGTATTTCATTATCCTTCGTAATAATCGCAACTAGATCAATATTATCTATAAATTGTTTGGAAATTATGAAAGCTGTTATTTTTGTGTCGCATATAAATTTTATTTTATTAAATGCGATAATATAATTTCGCGTTGGGAATTCGTTAAAATAAAGTAGACCGTATTCATTTATATTACTTTATTTTTGAGCTTTTTGATTTATCAAACATTTGGTAAATTTAGGAGTAATTTGGTAATTTGGAATTAATATCATTATTTTGTTCCATCTATCGTAACTTACTCTATCGGCGTCTTCTCTAAAAATAATCAAATGTGTAATGCCCAATAAATGTATTACCACTGCTTTTAAAACGTTAATAATTTGTTTCAATTAATTTCAGTAATAAATTTTTTTTCATTTTTTGGAGTGGTAAAAACCGTCATTAAATTCAAGAATATATAGACAAAAATATATTAAAATTGAGTATGATAGACGCCACCGAATTTTCTCTTTGTGGGACCTATATATACTTGTACTAAATAAATTATATAAAAAGTACTGTTTTTACCTAATTTTTTGTTTCATTAAAAGAGTTTGTTTATGAATTAAAAAAAGTATCAATAATAATTGTCTTGGTAATGGGGGTATTTCCACAAAATGGCGGTAATAGTTAGTACTGCAAAAAATGGTAGGAAATTGCGTTTAATTTAAATTACGAAAATCACACCATTCAAATAAATGAGTGTATCACTCAGGTAATTATAAAAACGAGTGTTGGGTTATGAATTGTTTAGCTTTTGATTATAATGATGTTTCTTTTGGCGTTTCTTTTTGCAAAGAAACGAATGATATTTCTTTTTGCGATAGTTATACCTTTTGGGATAGTTAATGCACCGGCTATATTTTATCGTATACGAATATTATAAAAAAAATCTATAAAACCATTGATTTCTTTCCTAAGAATGGAAAAAATGTTGGAGAATACCATACATATTCCCAAGATTAATAATATTTACTTATTTATTTTTGAAAAGTTAGATGAATTGTTTGAGTTGCCAAAACACGATTTAATTAAATGTAATATGCGATTAAATAAGTCACCGGAACAAAATGGCTAATAAGAGTAAGTTTACGGTATGGGTTTAATACACTAAATGCGTCAAAAGCATTAATTTTGCTACACTTGTATTAATAGTAAGTAATAAGTAAAAGTATAAAATAGAAAAATATCCAATTAATGAACTCAAGTTACACATACGCACACCGCATATTTAATCGAAATCTAGAGAGTTGAAGGGAGAAGTATATGAAGGAATCAAATTGGTTGGTAGACAGTAGTCATTGAAGGCAAAAATGCGTAGTATAATAAAGATTTTCCGTGAATATTTGAAAATGATTTTTCTTGTCGCCAAGTTTATTTATATATATTTGATATTTTTTTTACTAGTAATACGAATAGGGTAACTTCAAAACATCCCTTATTTTTCTAATAATCTGAGTTCAGTTTTGTTAATATTTTTGACATAATCTTTTTTATTAGGGCCAGATTTAATTTTTCCATTTTTTTCCATATCGGACCCGTTATTATTTGTTGCGATTAAATATGGAAGAGCATTACAATAAATTTGTTACGTGTTGATGTGAGCTTCACAATTAAATATTTCAGGGTCTTTATTAGTATTGTACTTTTATATTGGCAATACTCTTTGGTTATATTGTCGGTGATGTGAGTCCATTGCTGCAGTTAAAAGTATAATAGCAGGATTTTCTGTAAAATAAAATAAAAACGTTTCAATTCTGGGATGGTTCTCAATATGCTATGGGCGTCATAATCTAACAATGTCTAAAATATTTGGGTTTGAAAAAGAAGAAGTGAGATAAGTTGAATTAGTTTGAGTATGCAAGAAAAAAGTAATAATGACGACGAACAACATTCTGATATTCGACGTAGTAGGTTATAGTAACCGGAAATTATTTATGATCAAGTTTTTAGAGTTCATAGATGTAAATATGTGGTAAAGAAGACAAAAAATAGTATCAACAACGACAGCTTCTATAAAATATATACCCAGGCGAACAATTTTATTTACAGCGCAATCACAAGAAACGACAATAATACATAATTTTTTTCGATTCAGTTTATGAGATTATCAAAATTTGACGAGATATATCTAAAAAGTCAACAAATTCGAAAATTGTGTACCAAGACGACCTTGAAATTGAAAACGTGAAAAAATATTCAGATATATGTTTATTTTTTTATGATTTTGTAAAAGTTCTAAATGAGTGAATCAGGCAGTTGCAGTTATAATAGAGCAAGAAAAAAAACTACATGTTAAAATGGCAACCATAGAATTATAGATGATTTGGTAGGTGTTTTACCAGAAAATGGCATAACCGTTGAAAATCTGAAAAGCAAAATAAAGTTAAAATGTGTACATGAAGTACCGAATAAAGCGTAAAATTATATACCAAATATTTTTTTTGTAGAAGCAAGGTTTACAGTTAAGAATAATTTGAAATATTTTGGTTTTGGAATTTAAAAGGAAATTGTCGTTGTGCAAATGAAAACCGTAGTCGAAGTGGTGATTTTTTTAGGTACCGAAGACGGGGATTGTACAATACCAAAACCTTTCGTTAAGGACTAGGAAATTATCATCATACTTGTCACGATTGCCAAGATATTAGTCAATCGATGCAAGTAACAATTATACAATAAGAATGACATGACAGAGAAAGGTCAAGACTATTTTATTGACACGGAGTGCATTGGAACTTTGAAGAAATCTGTAAAAATGAAACTTGGTGAAGGAAGAATATCAGAAGCTACGGAAATCGGTAATATTAAAACTTATTTCCCGGTTCACGGAAGAAAATCTGAGGTGAGGTTGACAAATGTATCTCAAGTAAAAGAAAAGAAGGTAAATTTTATAATTTATATGAAAATCGTCGACGAACATTTAATTGTTTTAGGAGAGAGATTGTAAAATTTGTACAACTCATATGAAAGATCTGTTTCAATTAAAGTTGAAAGACGAAAAAAGTTAAGTGAATTTAAAAAACTTGCAAGGAAATACGAGTAAAATAATACAACTATAAAAGAAAACAACACCGTACACCGGGACGTATCAATTTTAATAACTTGGAAATAATGTGTAAAAGAAGAACCATCCAAGGGAAATTTTAAAGAGCGCAACATATATTGAAAACAAAATGCATAAGTTGACGTTTCATTACAACAAACGAAGAGCAAAGAATTTACTACAGATTTTACTTATAAATTAAAAGGGACATCAACCATAGGAAATCAAAAGAAAATTATTGTTTGATTTTTATAAATGATAGTCATTATTATATGTGGAAAAAGGAGTGGTATTCGTATAATTAATACAATATGTTATGAAGTAGAAAACTTGATTAAAAGATGATATAGGTGCTGCGACATAATAATGGAACAATAATGAAAAAAGGGAACAATAATAAAACCTTGTCCGGAATATGTGTATGAATTAAATGGAAGTGCAGAGAGGTATTATCAATCATTATCAATCATTAATAGAAAGTTACATTTTATCAGAAGGGAAGTTTGAAAGGAAATTTTGACCGGAAGTGATTAAAACAGCTGCATATTTTAAAAACAGAATTTTGACTAACACGATTAAGAGAAAAAATACCATTGAAATATTTTTTAAAAGAAACTTTTGGTAGAAATAAATGAAAGTCAAGGGTTTGTTAGAATTCCAGAAAAAAGACGAGGATCTAAATGGGACGAGGAAGCAAAAATTGGAAATTTACTTGAATATATTGAAACCTAGTGTAGAGTTTTGATCAGCAACATAATGATAGCAGCAAGACACTGTTACGTAATAGAACAAGATGTAACTTTGTGTGAATAAAGAAAAGAAAAAGAATGAAAAAGAAGGAGAAAGACAAAATAATTGAAACAAAAGAGAAGGGAAAAACAAAAAAGTTTAACTAATTCAAGCTAGAAGAAAAGAATACGACAAAAATGTGAAAAAAGGAAAATATGTTTGAAGTGAATAATGATATGAGAAAATTAACTGATGAAGAAAAGAAAACATAGAGAAGACAGTCCGTATAGATAAAAAAATTGGTTATAACTCAATTAGTGTTAATTATTGTGTCGCTACGGTTCCAGAAAATTTCAAACAGGAAACGACATATGAAGAATTAAAGAAATGGAAAGCAGCAATTAATCCTAAGATAGATGGTCTTGTAGAAAATAATGCGTGGATACTTGGAAGCGAGCCTATTGAGGATAAAAAAGTAATTGATGTGAAGATATAGAGAAAGAAGTGTAAAAGTGTATATAAAGCTAGGCGAATTTTGCGACAAAACTTGGTTGAACCAACATCCATACACTATAAAACTGTGTTCAGTTCATTGCAAACAAGCCGTTCAGTCAAAACATATTATAAATTCTAAAATCCATGCATTAACTAGTTTCCGACAACTCTATAACACTTAGCAGCAATGTAACCTATTCTGGGTATAAAAAGATTGCATCCGTGTTTGCGACATAGCCGCAGTAATTTTTATTTTTATTAAGAAGATAGAAGTATTGGGTTAACATTTAGAAAATGTTCACAAAAATAAGGGAAGGAAGATGTTTTAGGGAAAGAAGATGTTTTTTGTTCTTTCATATTATTCGTTATTAGTCACTATTAAATAAAACAATAGTGACTAATCACGAATATTAAAAAAGATTTAGCAAAATTGAACGACTTATTCAATAGCCTTGGAACTTGTTTAATTTTATAGTACTTAGATGCAAGGATATAAGGACACATATCCGGATTAAGCACACTCTACCGTTTTTAATACATATCCTAACAATTTTAAAACGTCTTCTCCAAAAAGTGGCGTGCAACGTTCTTGATTCAAATTAAAAAAAAGTAACTTTATATGTGTCTTCTTAAATTTAATACTCGTCAGAGATTAAGATTCTTATTACGTGGCGATATGCAACATCAAAATTTTATTTCGCTGTTATTGGAAAAATAGTTTTAAGATTTGTTCAGAAACAAACCAAAAACTGCTTATTTTCATATATTTCATGTTATTGATAAATATGTAGATACAATTTTATAAAGAAGCCATGTTCGTACAGAAAAAAATATGGCCATTTTTATTTCTCAGCATTAAGTTATATAAATTATTTATAGTCAATAAAATTATTTCTATTCCAAAAAGTGTAATTTTAATTTTAAGCAATTTTTTCTCTTAGTAATTTTCATTTCATTTTCTTGTCAATTCACGTAAACGATATAGAGCATAAATGGTTTATGTTACCAACAATATCTGTAATAAAAAAATGGATTTTTTTGTTATTTTTTTATATAACTCCTTACGTTCCTAACTTTGACATGTATGTTTCTCGGAGCTAATGATCTATTGGCTAGAAATTTTGTTTTAATGAATGCTTTGTGGGGTGAGCTTTCCGTTAGAAATCTCTTTAATTACATAGAAATCACATCTTTTCCCATCACATTTCTATTTAATGAATTGATTTAAGTCTATGATATTTTTAATAATAACACTTCCAGGATTTTTGTATTCAAAAAATACAAATAAAAAGCTGAATAGAAGTTGCCTATATAGAGATACCGTTAAAAGTATTCACTATGAACATTTGCAGGTCGAGACCGATTTATGGTGGTACTACTTCATATCTCTAAGTTACTTGTGGTCCGCTTTGTTCATCGTTATTAAGAATTATAACAGAAAGGGATTTCTTGAGTTTCTACTCCACCACGTACTTGCCATCGTGATGCGAATCATGAGCCGCGTCAACAATACTCATCGCATTGGAGTAATCGTAATTGTGGTTCATGACTGTGCCGATATTTATTTTGAGGTGAATATCAAACTAATTTTTCTTTTTAAATAAAAAAAAAGATCCGTAGAAACTTTGCATAGTACAAATGAATTTGATAAAGAATTTAATATAGAAATTATTGCTAAAATACTAATAATAAGTGGACCTTAATTCACTTCTGTACAGCTTCACTCTTCTTAGATTAGTTTAATACAGCATTTTAATCTACATTTGCTATTATACCAACAGCCTTATTGTTCGAATAAGCTCTTCAATTCAGATTTGAGTATTTTAGTGAAATTAGCATTTCAGTGTTTCAGTAAATTTGATGTTAGAAAGCTTCAGTAACCTTGGCATTTGAAGTATTTCACCGATTTCGAAATCAAGCCAGAGAGAAAATTATAATGTATTTTTTATTTCACGTTGCACAAAACTGCTTGCATAAAACTGGTTTTATTTATTTAACTTTCTAGTAACATTCCTGTCAGTTTTCAATATAGTGCGAAAGCTTTGAGAAAAAAAGTATCTAGATTCTAAATGATGAGAGAGCAACATTTAATTAAAATTCATAGTAAGGAATGAGCCCTTTTTAATTTCTGTTTTTTCGTCTTTGCGTATAATGTTTCCCCAAATTATTTTAGACAGCGTATCGTAAGTTTCTTTAGACATAATAACAATTATGTATTTTGATTGTTTGACGTTTTTTGTTTATGTATTTTTATACCAATTATAGTAAATAACTTTTAATTTAATTTATTATTAACGTATTATTGCAATGAATGTTTGACCGCTTTTAGTCCAATAGTGGGATGTCATATATTATATTTAACCAAAATATTTTGCATTTTTACCTGAAACTTCGATATAAGTAACTAAGTAAATAAAATATAGTGTTTTTTTTTATTTTCTACATTTATTTAAAAAAAATAGACAATAGAGTCTAGTCGTTATTCGTTTTTTTTCGTTCTTCTCGATATTTTAGGTTTGTTGCAAAGGGTTATGTTTAACAAAGTATGTTTACAATAAAAAAAGGATTGCCCTTTACTAACAGATATACATATTTTACCATATCTAAATCTCTGCTCTAAGAGCTCATAATAAATCTCAATGGCAACCATTCACAAAACAGAGGAAAATGTAAAGGATATAGGATCTTAACCAAATAGGATCTGTCTGGTTTCTCAGTTTATTGTATTGAGTTTCACGAGTCAGTTCCATGAGACGCTTTACGTTGCCCGATAAGAATCAGTTTGGCGTGTTCATATCAATTATATTACTCCATAAATTGTTAGGTATGTATTCAAGCAAAAAAGTAGCAGTCTTGGTGTTCAGAGCTCCGAAACTTAATTTAAAAAATATGAATTTATAAATTTACCCACCTGATGGTTCATCTTTCATAAACGTCATACTAAAAATACGTTTAATCTGAAAATTTTAATTTTTTTAAAGTATGCTAATATATTAAATACGAACACATTTCTACAAGTAAAACTCAAAGATTATAATAAAAGAATTAAAAGGGGCAATTAAAAAACCTGATTCTTTTAATATTCCTTGTATCTTGTGGCATATTAGTAGCAAGTGAGATTTGTAAGAATTCCAAAACCATTTAATTTATAAATTTATGTAAAATATTTCAAGAGATATTACTAACAAGGTTGAGGAAAATTTTCTCAGAAACAGTTTGAAGTAAAATTTGAAATTCGGTACAATGGTCAAGCATATTATGTAGCATGTTTTTTAATGCTTGAAACTTAAAGGTATTTATGGATAAAAATTTTAAAAATCAAACATTGTAATAGCAAACTTAATTTTTCTTTTTCTTATATAATGGGAAAACAAGTACAAGGGTTAAAAAACTATTTTTTGCAAAATTTTTATGTGACATACTCCCAGAGATAATGTTGAAAAGATTAAAAAAAATGTATAATTCCGAAATTATTAAAGTTAAAATTAAAGAAAAATTTCATGTTATTGGTAAATCTAAAACTATACGGATGATCTCAAATTTTAGAGTTTTCGAGCGAAAGTAGTATAGACGTTGAAAAATAATATTAATGTTTGTAAATGGATTAATAGAAATGTTATAAATCCTTAAATCTTTAAATATAATCAGGTGAGTACGAATTTCTAGTTGCGTGAATTCTATTCGTCGTTAAAATGTTTTTCTGGTATCTAAATATAGACCATGTAATATCAAAATACCAAGTTCCAATTTTTTCGCCCAATTAAAAAAGCATTTATTACATTAAAATGAAATAATATACATAACTGCGCAAAACTGGGGACATTTTGTGCCATTAAATCTTTACCACGTCGATCAATAAGTAAGCAAATGTAAGAAGAAATTCAGCTAAACAAATAGCACTTGTATCAGACGTGGGCCGGATGGAAAGGGGGACCTATTTATTTATTTAAATAGAGGAAATAATAAATACAAAATGCTAAAAGTAGCTTATTAATACTAAATTATACACCATCTTTTTTTCTGACATCTACACTGAGAAAAAAACAAAAATGGAATATAATTTAAAAATATCCTAGGCACAAAATAAAATAATTTTGACGACGGGATATATAATTAAGGAGTCTATAGAATTCAAAGTTATCGGATATATATAATTAGCTATAAGGATAACAATTTAAAGGCAAACATGAAAAAATTAAAATCAGTCAAGAGTTTCTGAGTAGACGTTTGCTAGATTTAACTTTCTTTGTTTTCACACCAGTCTTGAATCGAATGAATTCGCAAAAAATATCAGGGCACGTTTCTGTCTTAGAATATATCAAAGTCGTCTCTTTATTATAAAGTTCACACATCCATGGGCTAGGTATCTACTCTAATAACGGAATTTTTTACAATATCTTTCACAGTAAATATGAACTTTCATAGTTACTGTTGCAGCTAGTATAAATTGCTATTAGCTTTAATAATGAGTACCTATGAATACAGTTTCCTCTAGATCCAACAGAATGAAAAATATACTAACATTAGAATGATCACTGATAGTTACCTTTTTGAAATGTTTAATTTAAGTGAGGATTAGTAGTTTCAAATATCGATAAAAAGACTTGTCAAGCATGAGATCGCATTGACCTGTCAAGCACGGAACTCGCATTACGAGGGTTTTGGCAGAAATTTAGGCGTTTATGAACATTTATTAATACATAATATTCCTGTTAAACTTTTGCAACAATAACAAAGTAATATTAACAAAGCTTCAATTTTTCATAAAAAAAATATATTGCCTGTTATATCATTCAGAGGTGCAATACAAAGAAAAAAAAATTTTATATGATATACAAATTAACTATTTTCGGATTTGTTCCTTTACTATTTCTATGAAATCTTGTTTTTTGCCAAATTTCATGATTTTAGGTCAAAGGAAAGTACCGTATAGGTTTTTTATTTATTTGTGAATGTCAAAATATGCGGCAAAAATGGTTGTGTTTCTAGGTTTCTACTTTTATTGCATTGATTGAAAGGCTTGACTTTTTTGCAACCCCAGAAGACTGTAGACCTAAATATTTGATATTAATTTCAACATATAATATATATATATATATATATATATATATATATATATATATATATATATATACATATATATATAGATAGATAAGTAAATGACCAAAAGGTTCATTGTCTTGAAGGAATAGCTCTGTGTAAACGTATATTAATTTTCCGAACTTAGGTGGTGATATATTTTATTTACTTCCAGTAACCGTTTAGAAATCGTTCAATTATTAATATCAGCAGCAGTAAGACAGGTTGAGGCAAGCAATTTAAAAAATAATGGATCCAATGTTTGATTTAATCGACAAGTTAAACATATAATTAAAGTACTCTCTCCGAATCCAGCCTTTTCTTGAATTATAATCCTTATAGTATGTTGCTCTCTTTTGTAAACTTGTGGAAAACTATTTTTTTTTCAAATATATTAATATAAAATTTTTGATGTTAATTGGAAAAAAATAACACCTGGCAGATTACAATAAATGTTAACACTATTTTCACCTTACGTTCCGATTGTCTCAGGGCGCCTCCTGGGACCCTTAACGACCCATCTCATGCAAAAGAGTGAACCATCGAAAGTTCCTTGATATATACAATCTCAGCGCTTCAAACCAAAAGGGTTAGAGTCTGTCCCTCCTTAATGAATCATCCAGAACGCATTTGGCGAATGCTATAAATGAATCAAAATGTTAACAAAAAAATTTATTAGGATTTTTGTAGCCTTTCCATTATCAGTAAATTTTTTTAGTGATTTCAATAGCTCTTTATGTAAAATTGAATGTCAGTTACAGCTAACATAGATTTTTGTTCTACTTAGATTCTTTTTTAATGAATAATATTTGATTCAGCAGCTACATTCTTCTGATATATATGGTTTATTTAGTTTTAATTACTTTACGTGATTTATTTCTATGTAATTTTTCTTTGTTTTTTAACTACGATCCAAATCGTAACTCAAAACATTATCATTCTGATTTTAAAATGATTTTGCAATGCAACTTCCCGAAGACTATTATGTGGACTTGGACCATTCAACTGCTGCCACGAAATATGTATTAAAAATTATTGCTTATAAAATTTTCATTGTAAGACCAGGTTCCAGAAGAAAATTCTTTTCTTTCTTTGTAATCAAGGTTTTGATCAATTATGTTAAAAATTTTTATTTGTGAATCATAAATGTGTATCATAAGTTTGAGGAGGGTCTTGATACCAAATAGACACGAGTCCATGAAAGTAGCTAAACATTTTTTGTTTCTTTACAATGTAATTTGGATTGAATATTTTAGATCTCATTTTCAAATCAGAAAATACCACTCATATAAAGATTACCTCTATATTGATTTCAATACAGGACTAAATTTTTTGAGTTTAAAATAATTTTTAAGAAACTGAAAAAAAAGCAAAAATCATAGGGTTAGAATTTAACGACTTGATTTAGGATTAAATTCATTACTTTGAGATTGATATAATCATTATCAGATCGAGTAATTTTTCTCAATATGAATTAGCGACATTTAATATTATTACAATTGTAGGAGTTTCTAATTATGCAACCACGTCCACTAATTCTCAAGAGCTCATAAACCAATAAGAGATTGATGACCTCCGATTAACGCTAGAAGATAAAATTGTTTTATACCTTCTTCCTTCACGGTATCCGAGTGATTGAAGATGTGCGACTGTTTCAGTATTATGAAAACGTGAATTATTTTTTTTTAAACAATACATCACGCTAAATTTCAAATACTCAATATTGGATTTTGTTCAAATTCGTGAATCGCTAAGATTACCTTAGCTAGTGGGAAATAATATTAGAAATGATCTATAAATATATCTATCCATTACGCGTAAATATATTAATTGTTGCAAAATTGATTCTAGGCTAGAATTAAACATCATCATTTATTTCATTCTCAGTGCCTTCCTCAATATCTAATGCAATATACAAAGTCTTTTGTTTACATTGAAAGTTCAACGTTTAAGCAGCAAATTCCTGCACTATATTTAACAATGGATTTTGACATCATCTTTATAATCTTAATTAAATAAAATACTTTTTTAATTTGTCCAAAAACACTTTTATTATGTGGTAAATTTTGTAAATAATTTTCATCAATTATGACATGTCAATGCGCCGTATTTTAATTTGTGAGATATTTAAAAAAAATTCCGCAGATGCGCCATTATTGTAATTTACAATTAAATTTTGATAGATTTCTTCAATATATCTTCTAACAAAAATATATTTTGAAATATTATAAATGGAATAAGGCATGATATTAGCAAAATTTGTAAAGTTTCGATGAAAATTGATGATTTGCCAATTATACCCAAATTAAGTCGGTAAATTGTAGTAGGCGGCTGAAATTGAACGGTTAATTGTTCTTCAATAAATGTTAAGTTTTCAACACAACAGTTTGCGATTCAGAATTTATATTATTTTCAATAGAAAATGTACATTTTTTAATTGAAATTTGTGATGAAGTGTACAACGTCTAACTTCTTCAATATGTAAATCAAAGAAAGGACGATGATAGCTAAGAAATTTTCTGGGCACTTAATTATTAACTCCATTTTTTACTGTTCCCTTGCATCATGTGTCAAAGAACAGTTATATTCGCGGCCCTAACGACTAATTGACAACGTAAGGTTGTTGACATTTCATTGTAAATACAGAAATTACACATTTGTTTAAATAACACTAATAATATATTTGCTAATTAAATATTTGAATATTTTTTTATTTTTTTGAAAATTTCAATAATTGTTTTCCGTGTTAAATTTCATAAATTTGCTAATGGGATTTACCATTAGCATATTATATATATATATATATATATATATATATATATATATATATATATATGTATATATATATATATATATATAATTAAATATATTTACTTATCTTTTTTCGATTACTGACATCTTTACATCATTTACAAATTTATATCGGGAGACTTATATCAACAAATAGAAACTTCCCAAAGAGTTATAGAGCGTGAAAAATAGAGAGATCTAGAAACATTAAGGATCTACTCAACGACCGTTTCTTCTTAAGCGCAATATATATTTTATTAATTCTTGTAATATTTAGCATATGGCATTAGCATTAGCAAAATGTATAGATCATTGCGTTATATAAGGGCTCGCTTCACTCGCTAGAATGAATACTTTTAAAACGTTCACTGACTAATAATTATAACTCTCTTCTTACTCTTTTCAGCTTGCCAAGATGGCTAGGTACGCAGGCTATAATAAAATTTCTAAAGCCCTACTTGCATTTTATGGTATAGTATGGTCGATTACCCGGTTGTATATATTACCCTTCCATATTATTTTAAGGTAAGAATTTTGAATTCATTTTATAAATACATATCTCAGTTTTGTTCATAATTTTATATCAACCTACCGGATAATGCTAGTAGTTAAGACGTTTTAGCAAGATTCGATAATAATTAACTTCAGGTGTTTTCAATATTCTACATCTTCATAATTTTTATGGACTACGGCAGCAGAATTCTACAAAATGTAAGTTCTGACACAGTCTGGATGAAATAATAAATGCCCTCAATTTCAAATGATAAATATGTCGAAGTATGCTGGCATACTGGTTCAACTCTCCGGGAATTTAAATATTTTTTTTTAATTCAAAGAAAAACTTTTTCCTATATCCGAGTATAAATGTATAAAACCATTTTATACATAAAGATAACAAATTAAAAAAAAATTTAGTTTACTATTATGACTAAATAAATTTATAAAACAAATTATAAATATTGACACATGAGAGAGGAAGAAGGTAATAAAACTCATGGTGAGATGAGAATATGCCTCGATATTTTGATTAAAATTGATCGTGTCAGTAAGGTAACATGTAGCCATATTATATAAATATTTATAGAAAAACAGATACTAATTCCAGTCGCACATCGAAAGTATAAGTACCGATAGATCAAGAATATTGCAGTGATAATATAGATAAAGAAAATGAACTATCCGATAATGCAGATATTTAAAGCCGATAGACTTGCAGGGTAAATTCTTCGAATTAGTTTCGAAGAAAATGGTCTCTCATCATGAATACTGCATATTTTGCCAATAACAAACTGTTAACAAAAATATCATTACATGCTAAGAAAAAAAAAATAATTTTTTTACGAATTTTGATGGCAAGATCGGATAAATAATAAAAACACTACACTCTCACTCTTCACTGAAAATACAAACATATAATTTTACAAAGTTATAACCATATAATTTTACAATTAATAAAATTAATAATTTGGACTCTTGTTAATTTAGACTTCATAAATATAATCAATAAATATTCGTTTATAAACATTTATTACATCTTTCATACTTATTTCATAATAACTATATAATATAAATGATGATGTTACGAACTCACGAAGAATTCAATAATACCTCATTTACTGAAATGAAAACCGACTTTTGCTGCATTATATGACTATGAATAGATTTATATACACCTATATAAATATATATGTATATTTATGTAAATACACATAAAAAAGTCGGTATCGTTACCCTTTTCTGCCTTCACTGCAATCCATACTTTCAGGCCTTTTTTACATACATCTTTGCGTATGTAACCCTTTCCTTACTTTCTTTCTTACGTCAAGACAAGTGGAACGAAAACGAACTCGATGTGATTATTCCTGACAATTATGGATATTCTATCACAATCTGCCACCTTCAACATTAAACCATTGCTATAATTTTTTTTGAAACAGAATTACTAATCAAGATATGTCAAACGAACTCAAATTCCATGAACCTATTCCTTGCGATTGAGGAGTTCTGTCACTAATTTCTTTTTGGTTCTATCATCAGACCGTGACAAATATCCAAGACCAAACTACTTATTTAGACAAGACAAATGAGTTGAAATACGGTCTCAATTTTGATCTCGTACTCTTATCTGTAAAAAGTGACTGTTTAATAACTTCTTAGGATATCTTTATATTTTATAACTAATTACTGGCAACATATCTCTGGGACCACGTGGGATGCATGTAATTTCAAAATTAAAAATATTTGAAAATTGGTCGGCCCGATAAACTGTTTGGAGGGAATATAAATGAATAAAAAAAATAAGGGTCAAATTGAATTCTTTTTCTTTGAGATCTTTGCGTAATAATAGCGTCTTCATTTGGGTGTTACATATAAAAATTATGGACGGCTTTATATGAAGCCTCATCACTTATTCGCAAATATTCATATTTTCCATAGTGTTTAAGCAGTAATTTTTTTGGAAAAATTAAATTGAGAAAATTATTATATTCAGGTATTTTTGTTTATTTTTAAGAAATTGCCAAAAAACTATATCTGTTTTCGGTTACAAAGAACGCAGGCCATGTTATGGTATTCAAAACTATAAAGATTCATCTCCGTAGCACAGAATCTCAAGAAACACGGTAAGTCTCTTTCTACCGATTACCGTCTTTTGTTTGTTGTGATATTTCTAGGAATGGTGTAATAAAAGTAGTCCTTGTTTACTATACGTAAAATATCTACCTTTTTAGTAAATACTTAAATTTTGCGACTTCTTTCAGGTTGTGCATCTTGGGGTCATTTAATTTTCCTGCTTTCAATATTACTGTATTTCTTGTTACAATATTGTTCTTTCTTCATGTTTATTGGACAATTGAGATCGTTCAACTCATTAAAAGGGTATTTTTCGAAAATAAGGTAAGAAAAAATTCATAAATAAAATATATTAAATATTTCGGCACAGTTAGTTTGCAGTGTGTTAAAGAATACGAAATAATTGAGTATATGTGTACACACATTAAACAATTATAATTAAACAGTTAAAATTTCAAAATATTACAAAATAAAAATTTCAAAATAATACACAATTAAAATTTCAAAAACTTTATATTTATTTTTTGAGGTACAAAAGCTTAAGAATAATTTTGTCAATATTTAGTAAAACGTAAAAGCAAAGAGATAAACCTAGTTGTATTATTGGTAAAAAAAAGTCATATAACTGAAAGTCATATAACTTATTAAATATTGTGATTTTTCACGCATAGGTTAACACTATTTTCTTTTGCATTTTGCTCGAAGCAATTATTCGATGCCATAAATCCTATTAAAATACAGAGTCCAAAAATTAACCACAATGTCAAAGAAATTACCATGTTAAATTTGATAAACTTGAATGTTTTTTTATTTAATATCTTTAACGGTCTATTATTATTGAAATTGGTTTTACAAAAATATTTTTTTTAAAAGATATTGACGCTTGTTGTGATTTATAATAGATACCCACCCTCATTTTTCCTAATTTTGAAGATATTCAAATATCTCAAACTTTATTTTTATTAATATTTATATAACTTAAATATTTTACAAAAATTAAGTAATCGTGTAGTAAAAATCAAAGTAGTGGTTTCTGAAATTAACTCTTTTATAAAGACAAAAAACTTTTTGAGTATGCACTTTTATTTTATAAAGGTGCTAATTACGTTACTTGCATTGATCATTTGCTTCCTTTTAATTCTTGTCACTTATAAATTTTTAAGTACTATGTAACTAATAAAAAATCATATGTAATATGTAACTTAAAACTTAAAGAGTAATTTACAAATTAAACTATTTCGATATCATTTTTATGACACAGCATGAGAGCAGGAAACTACCAAAATCAGGATATCAGGCAACAAATTCCACAATGAAAGATCAACTAGGGTATAATGGAAATTACAGGTGAATATTTATTATGTTAATGAAGGTGGAAGATATTACAAGCTGGGTTAGATTTTGATAAAAATCAGACTGTACCTTCAATAAGTTTGAGTTCAAATATGAAACGTGAGTTCAAATATAAACGGGTTATGAATAACTTACAAGATGTGACATCATTAGAGTTAAAATATAGAGAGTGGGTTGCATGGCAGGATTATACATGAGTATATTTGATTATGTGGTGAAAATCGAGGACAAAGAAAATATATTGAGATAGTTCAGCTATGTAAAGAATTACAGATAAAATTATTAAGAAATAATGTGTAGTTAGAAAATGTGAATAATAAAATATCATGTACATGATCAGATAAACGGTAAACCGTAATTTACTTAAAACACGTGCGCGAAATAACCAAGAGTTTTCGTAATGTCTATTCGTCGTTTAAGAGAGGTACGACATTAAGTGGGAGATGGCATGAATGTATTGGAATGGCGTGAATAATATGTACTTAACGCTCGTTATATAATTTGACATTATACCACAAAATTACTCAATTTCTTGAAAATGCCGCAAGTTAATTTGTCGTAAAATTATGTATGGAAATAAATAGATTAGCAACTGTTCAAAACACCTTCAGCGATATTTGGTGGTACCTTAATCAAAGCTTTATTGGCGCAGTTTAATTTTTTTTCTGCATGTTGTACAAAGGTGTGTGAACACTTACGGATTATTAAAATATCAAGATCAACCTGTGTCTATCTAAAATTTTACGAATGTTTGGTTGCGCTCTAAAAATGAGACATTTAAATAATTATACATTAAAGATCTTGCAAAATATTGTAAATAAATTCATTCATCAAAATTTTTCAAATAATTCATGATAATAACATGTTTTTTTTTCTAAAAATATATTCTTTTTATGCCTGTGCATGAAAACTGTCGTTTACATTAATGTTTTATAGTATAAATGTACGAGTTATTTTTTTGAAATTCTATGTTTTTTTTTATTAGTGATATTACTCCTCTGTTTCGGAATAAAAATATTGCAATCAGAATTTGTATATTTTTGTATATTTGTTTTGTAATTTTCATAACCTATAATGGATAGATTTCGGAACCACTTACAACAAGATGATTTTAGATTTAAGTTCAGTTATTTTGACGACTTCCCCATGCAATAGCGATTTTTGATATTTGAAACCGAATTTTTTTCTGTCCTTTGTGATATCTTTTATTTTTTACATTTTATCTGCACGTGAAATAAGAACGATTACATTTGAAACTTTATATATTTCAGAAAAGTGGAGTAGTCTCGGTATTTTGAAGTACACGGGTAGAAATCAACAGTCAAATTGACATGTGGAAGTATTGGATAATATCTGGGCTATTAGCGTTGCCTAATGATGTCATATGAAGTCCAATAAAATACTTTAAGAAAAACTGTGGTTTTTTTATATGTTTGTATATATGTATACATATATATATATATATATATATATATATATATATATATGTATATATATATATATATATATCCCGCGGTTCCTTAGACATATCAACTAGCGTAAATTTATTTTTATGACAGAATTTTTTTACAGTATAAATATTGTCTGAAAGGACACTACCCTTGATCGTGCTAATAATAATGCACAAAGAAATTGGAATAAACATTCAGTGAAGAATATGGGAACAAAAGGAATTAAACGGTGCGAACTTCTCATTGGGAGATAAGTTTTCATTACGATTAATTTTCGACAAGGATTTAAAGCTCATGTTTTAAATTCTTGTCCTTTACAGTAGGCTTTCCATATAAATACCATTAACGAATAATGTGGTATAATCAACATATCGATGAGTCGAAACTTTTTACTTTTTATTTTGATCGTTAATTCATTCATCCAATTCTCGAGAGAATTTCTCATTGTAAGCTTCGTATGGAAATTAAACAGGAGTAGAGAGGTTATGGATCTTTGGCAAATCCCTGTACTGCAGAAAGTGATTCGATAAGAGAGCATTGGTTCTGGCTGAGGCGATTCTATTTTCATAAAGACGTCTAAGGAAGCATACAATGTGTTTCATTGTCAGTAGAAGCAGTAATAGCAGTAAAAAGTAGTAGAAGCAGTAATAGCAGTATAAAGTCAGTAGAAGCAGTCAACGATGCAAACGCAAGTGGTCTTATTGATTTCCACTGATTTCTCGATAATATAGATTATTATAAGAATTTTTTTTATCTACAGCTTTTAACTTTACAAAACTGTTCTCTTAAGGTAAAATCTCTCAACATAAAATTTTTTGAAACATTCGTTTAAGATGTGCAGGAAAATTTTGTCGGCGTAAGAAAACGGTAAAAACTGCATATCTTGGTGAAACTTATTTATGTAACATAACCAAATTTCTCTAACATATTTTATTACATAGCGTGTGAAAGATTTTTACATAAAGTTCGCCTGAATCTTTAATGGTCTCATTTGGAATATATTCTATTCCCGTGGATAACACCGTCTTAACATATTTCATTACAGTTCTCACTTAATATTCTAAAGTGTTTAGCCCTCTTTCTTTATTCATTGGTTCTAGATGTGAATATGGTGATGGATTACAATGTGAATCCAACTTAAACTAATTATCTAATAAAATTTGACTTAATCCTAGTTAAAATACATTAGATTATTATAGCTTAATTCAGACTATTTCTATCTAACCAAACATTATTCATCTATAACATTATTCATCTAGATTAGACATAAGTAATAACTCAATCTAACCTAACTTCTTCCAACGTAATGCAACCTAAATTATCCTTACATGGCCTAACCTAATCAAAAGTCAATTTAACCCAACATAAATCATCCTGTTGTAACCAAAACTTATCCTAAATTAACATAATATAACGTTACGTAAACCTACCTCACATGAGCTAATCTTATGTCACTTAATCTGATATAATAATACCAAACATAATGCAATAAATCCCAACATAATGTAACCGAGTGCTCTGATTCAAACCTAGCAAGTTAATCTAATTTAATTTAATCTAAACCAACTTAATGAAACCTGACAAAACCTGACTTAACCTAGTCCAAATCTAAACTCACCTAACCTAATAATGAATCATGGAGTACTTACCCAGTGGAGAGCGCATAGGTGTATTTTTCGTAGAATCACAGCTCACTGCATAGCGGGCGCACCGCGGCATAGGCCACACTTATTAGTCAACTTCATGTCTGTTCTTTAAAATTGGTAAAATAATGTTATCGATATCGATAAAAAATTAATTCCACTCTAACATTTTTACTTCAATGAGTTAAATACGGAATAAAATGATTTTCTAAATTAAGACAACTTTAATCAATTAATATAAGTATAAATATACTAATGTTCTGTACAAATATAACTACTGATTCATTAAATGAATTGACTTGGAGTATACTTACCATCTAAAGTCCTTTGGAATTTGGTTATTTTTTATAATAAATGTCATTCTAACATTTACATATTTTTTTACAAAAACTCAACTCAATTTCTCAACGCTGTGTTAAACTGGTGAACGTTTATTTCTGAAAAATATTATAACCGACAAAATATTTCAGAATAGCCGCTACAATATAATCAGAATTATATTTTGGTTTAATTGTTTTGCGACCACAACAAAAACAGTCCGTTTGATGTAAATTTCACAACGACAACATAGTTCCGTAACAGTAGAAGATGCATACATCTGACCTTTCTTCTTTGACGGATGCAGCAATCCTTTTATTAAATGCAAGTTTGAAAACATATCCATGGACATGGTAATCTAATACATCAAAAAGCTCATTCATTATTTTTCAAAATTTTGCTTTAGGAATAACACTTTTAAACTGAGGTAATTAGAGATGCTCTTTACAAAATACTGGAGCATCTGAAATACTTTACTAAAAATCTATGTCGTTAAACTGACTTTCATGACGTGACTTCTAAAAATACATGTCCAGCTCTCAGAGGGTTTGCAATATGGAAATGTTCTTTTTCTTCTATCAGATGTATGGCATGAATTAGGAGGGCTGCTTTTTTATCACTGTTGATGCCGTCTATTTAGAAATATCCGAAAAGAATTTAACATGATGCATTGAACGGTACCAAAATATAAACTAAAGCCTCTTTAGCTTTATTTTAACCGTCTGAGTCCAAAGCGGTACCATAATTAACGTAACCATAATTCTTTTACCTTGAGAGCGATATTCGACACTGTTTTTAATAGCCATTTGATAAAATATTATTGTGGCATAAACCTGATCATTTTGTCAATATTTTAAGAGCGCCAAAGGGTTTTTTGGTGAATCTAGATTGTCCATACGTGCTAGGGTAAGGTATAAAAGTGTTTATGTACTATAAAAGTAAAGTTTCGTGCAAAATCGGACGTTTTGTCTCGAAGTTCTGAGGAGTATTTTTTTTTGGTATGTGGCCGGTTAAGAACTTTTGGTGCTGCCTTTTAATCAGCTCTCAATTTTCAACACCGATGCTTTTCGAAATGTCTTCGTTCTCTTTATTTATTAAAAATTTCTTCGTCAGTGTCCCTAAAATTTCTTTAATGTCGTTGTTTTATCTTGAAATCTCTTTATTTCCTTCTTCTTTTTCCTTTTTTTCCCTTAGCGTTAAACTTCGTATTGATCTTCGCTGAAATTTTTTAAGGGAACTCTAAAGATGAAATGACTATTTTAAATTTTAAATTAAACTATTAGCAGACCAAGGGATTAATATCGGTTTCAAAGACCAAAGGACGGAGAGAACAATATAGGTTTTCAAATCGAACATCGTTCCGGTCGACTTTTCTAAAGTCTAGAACAATATATGTGAATGAGGGATATTTTACAGTATTTTCGAGCAATACTGTATAAATGTAAGACCATATTAGTTCATTTTATTATGTTTTTTGCATGCCTAAGTGGTAAAAATATATTATTAAATCAGTTGAATATTATTCAGTTGACCTATAGTTTAGGTATGGGTCTACTGTTTCTTTTGCTGTTTTTAAACCAACAATTTTTTTTAATAATATATATAATATTTTTTTTTTCCATGATCAGATATAAAAAGATTCACGTATACATTCAAATCATGTAAATATGTACATCAAGTTAAAAATATAGGTATATTAAATAAACTATACACGAACAGATTTTAGAATAAATTATCAATATAATTTATTAGATTACGTAACTTTACTATCGAGAAAAAAAAGACAAGTGAATACATCACCGTTGATGTAGCTTTAAATATTTAAATGAAATTATTTTACTGCTTAATTATTTTGGTTGAATTTATCGAAATACTACTGACCGGTGAAATGTAATTCCATGGTTTTGATAATTTGAAGTCGTACTAGATTTCCCACTGTATTTTATTGCATAACTAGGTATTATTTGGTGTTTTGTTGTTTATAAAACGATGGACTATGTAACCAACTGACTCCATAGAAGCAAGATGCATACTGGAACCGTTAAAAAAATTCAATTCATGGACAAACTTACATGTACGAGGTTCACAACATTTTGTTGTTTTCTTTAATGATATTGTAATAGGATTAGTAAGGAAGTATACATATATATATATATATATATATATATATATATATATATATATATATATGTTCCGGTACTTAGCGGCGTGGAGTGCCTCATGCAAGTTTGTGCACAAGACGTATTTGGTCAAGCACGTATTTGGTCAACCCATCTAGCTGAGCCCCGTTCCCTTGGTTGTTTGCTCTCCACCTTGTCGGTAATCATCAGCTGTCCCAGTTTATATCCATACTTCCGTGCGATATGTCCAAAGAATTCCAAGATCCTTTGCAATCAGATAGTGGAAAGCCTGGTCTTGATGTTAAGCTCACGGACAATGGACTTGTTTTTTACGAAACGCAGTCCATGGAATCTGAAGCATCTTCCTCCAGCACCACATCTCAAAAGCATCAATGCGGTCTTGTTCGGTCTTTTTTATCGTTCACGTTTCCGAGCCAGAATTCAAGATAGAAAATATCAAAGAACTGACAAGTAACTCAACACGTTTTGATCCTTAAAAATTCTGTTTACCTGGGGCATTCCATTTTACCGATGCACCTCCTGACTTTCTTTTTACAAGAGCCCGTGTTGCTGACGCTAGCGCTCGGGTACATGATATCTGCAGATCGGGTTATACATATTTATAATTCTCAAGAAGAGTTACGAATAATTTATACCATAATTAACACCGCTATCAACCTTTTTTTAAAATTATAAACTGTGGTCTATAGTATTATAACATTTGCGAGGTTTCAAAGTGTAACTTTTAATATAGATTCATAATTTTTGAAGTGTTTTTAGTATTATAGAATAAAACGTATGTACACAATGCAGTTCTAGAGGGGCACAACACCTTCTAGGTGGTAAATACTACTATTTCTTAGAATGAAATGAAATTAAGCGGTATCAAAATAGATAGATTTGCTTAAAGTATACCAAAGGGTTGGTATATATTGTTAATTTAAAAATGAGTCCTTCTTAAAAAAGGTCTAATAGTATTCGTTTAATATCTCATAAACCGAAAACTTTGGAATAAGATAGTAAGCACCAAAACAAAAATAATCATAAACAGGAAAAATTTAGTCCATTACTTATTTTAATGATTTAGATATTCACTTAAAAAGGAGCAGTTAAAGATCACACTAGTTAATTTAGTGAACAAATATTATAGTTTTCTGTCAAAATAACAAAAAAATCAGAAAAATGTCAACAAAATAATACAAAACATTTTTAAACTAGTAAAAAATTCTTTTAAACACGTAAAACTATATAGTTAGAGTGAAGACTCGGAACTCCCTTTTATTTAGGCCCCAAAATTACTCTCACGCTCCACAGAGAAAAGTGTATGGAAAATCATTATCGCTTACTTTACAAATATATAATGTTTACATGGATAAGCAGACTTTGTTGGAAATTTAGTTTTCAAATGTTTATGATTTTTTAATAGAAATAATTTTAATATAAAAAAGCAAGAATTTCTTAAAAAAATCATTAAAAATTATAGTTTTTAAATAATAATTAATTTACTCTTTGAAAGTTGTAATAATCACATTAAGATCCTTTCCGGGTACTCTTCGAACTATAATATTATAAAACCTATGTTTCCATCTGTTTTTCAAAGGAAAATTTGTTGTAAAGCCATTTGATATTCCCCACAAAAATTAATTTTTTTTCTGGAAACCGAAAACAATAGAGTAATGGCATTTCTGCCATTTTTAGCTTCTGTTCCAGAAATTATCTAATATATGTATATATATATATATATATATATATATGGTAAACAAGAATATGGAATGAAAAATAAAATTAATGGAATTGGAAAGTCAGCGATGATTTCTCTGTATTTACACAAATGGTGAATTTACTTGAACTTGTTGAGTGCTAAAAATGATATTTGCAACTGCAGAGGGGTTGAAGTAATCGCTATATAATTAGTTTCTTTTAACCTTGAGCGAAGTACGCGTAGTAATAGTAATTCTGCGTTTGTGATTGTGTGGCGATAATTTTTTCTTTTAGACAGTTCTTATTTCCATAATTATCTACCGCAAAAGAGTGATTACTCCAAAAATTGTAGAGATATATACATGTCACCTGTATTAAAAAGTCCAAATTTATAATTTTTTTCATTACGGAAACAGCAAACATGATTTTAATTATGAAGTTTCAGAGAAAATTGACAAAATATTTACTAATGGTGGTACGAATGTACCAGTATAGCAATGATTCCTTCAAAATCATTAGGCAGAAAAAAAATTTGTCAGAACTTTGAAATATTCCAAAGAAAAAGGTTTCACTACAAATATTACTTGTATATGATGCAACTGTTATTAGAAATTACATTGTTTTTTCTTCTTCTTTTATTACATTAATTTTTTTTATATTTAACGCTTGTCGGCAACGTGTCGATTTCCGCAACAATCGTGTCAATCTTGTGCTCTAGTTTGTATCACATAGGTATAATTTAATTAAAAATATATTAATAGCATGTGTACAATAGTTGAAAATGTTCCTAATAACTGAACTTAAAGTAAAATATTTTAAGCATTTTGCTAAAATCCGTACCCCGACAAAACGATAACACGTCGACCACGGTGCTTAATCGTTGATTACAAGCCCTTCGGCACATAGTCATTTCCCATTTAAAACGATGAAGTGAATGAGAAAGCAAACAGCTAGCAGGCCTGTGATTGATGCGCCTTATACTAGCCATTGTTGCAGCTTGAGAAGGGTTGGGCCCTTCAAAAGAGCACAATTTCAAATATTGAAAGACTAGGAAGTAATCCCGCGGGCAGTATAAGTGCTTGTACGTACGTCTGAACATATTCACAAACTTGATACCTATGTTGGTCAGATTAATTGATTCATATTTTATCGTATCAGATAATGACGTAGTTATTAATATTTATATCTATATTTACGAAAACCATATATATATATATATATATATATATATATATATATATGTGTGTGTGTGTGTGTGTGTGTACGTATATATTGAATATGTATTTGTGTGTGTATGTTTCTGTGGGTCTACAAGAGAGTATAATAAATTTTGAAACGATCATACAATTATTGAACTTTTCAATTTCTGTTTGAAGTAGAAAAATAGGTACTATTAAAAAAACGCTTATATCTGACAGATGAGGGACCATATTATAAGGAAAGTAATGAACAACAATAATAAAATTTTAATTCAAATCAAAGTTCGTCATTGGTTAGTATGTACTAACGTGGGTACTTTATATATCACCGAGCCTAAAAGTTAATTTGATATCTGCAATGATATTACTTTTACTTCCTGCTGTGAAATTCCACATAATTCAGGAATAAAACGAAGGATAAAATTTGACATTATATAAAACTCCGTTTCGCAGAATAATTTCAATTCCAACCAATAAGGACTTATTTCTACACTGGTTCAATTTTTTTTCTTTTTGATAGTTCAGTAAATAATTGGAGAACATATTACATATATATATATATATATATATATATATATATATATATATATATATATATATGTATAAATATATACATATATATTAGGGTGTCCTTTATTTTTCAAAGTTTTTATTTTGTAACGCATACCTTCTAATTTTTTTCATTTGGCCATAAAACACTCGAAAATAAATATTTATCTTATTTGAAGCACCGCAACCCGTGCCGAGTTGAGCGCGAAACATGTTTATACAAGTAATGCGGATGACCGGCGCGTACTCGCTCTTGTAGTCATAGTTTTCACCGGCGTATCGCTGAATTAACGTGCATAATAGTTTATTTTCAAGATGTCAGTGGAATTTGGAAGTAATAAGAAAAATATTTTCTTGGTTGGTGAGATAAATAACCAAATAACGGGTGCAAAGTTGCCGTCTAATCGTCAAGTTCTCTCAGTTCTGTTTTTTAATATTTGCGAGGTAAAATTTACTGTTAATGAAAGTGAAAATCATGTAATTCATGAGTGCATCATATTTTGGGAAATAGCTAGAATATCTACCAGAGCTGTACCTAATTGTGTGAAAAAACTTGTGAATCTTTACCATGTTTGGAGAGAGCTACAAAAAAACTGTTGATGATGCTCTACAAAGAATCAAAATACAGGAAGACAAAATATTTTTACAAAAATAAAAAGAGCTAGGGCGTTCGGGTTGCTTAGCGGGTGTTGACAAAAAGTTAGTTGAGAAAGAGGAAAGAGTAAGGCAGAGAAAACTAGAAGAATTCGGACCCAAATAAGAAAAAAGAGAGCAGAATCGATAAAAACTGATTTTCAGAACAACGTGCCTGAAATTGTAACTATTCATTGGGATGGAAAGCTATTGCCCGATTTAAATGTGACAGGTTCAAAAGAAGAACGCCTGCCAATTCTCATTTCATTCGGAGAAAAAGACCAACTTCTAGCAGTGCCAAAACTCGATAGTTCTACTGGCAAAGATCAAGCTGAAGCTGTTTTAAATGCCCTTTCTGATTGGGATCTCAATGACAAGGTACAGATTATGTGCTGCGACACAACGGCTTCTAATACAAGACGCTTAAATGGGGCTTGTGTGCTCTTGGAGCAAAAATTAGAAAGGGAATTGTTACTTTTTGCTTGTTTGACTCAAAGATCCATCAAGTTACTAGCAGTCTCGATATCCCGTTATTTAAAAAAAAATTGAGACAATTGGAAGAACGTTAATGCAACTGCTACCGAAACATGTACTGATTTCGTACAGAAATATTTTTGTGAAACGATGATTAACGAACTTATTAATTATTATAAAAAAGAACTACTGAAATCTATTATACATGACGATTATCGGGAGTTGATTGAACTGTGTATAGTGTTTTTGGGGGGAGATAATGAAAAGAAATTTAAAATCAGACCACCTGGCGCCATGCATCAGGTAAGATGGATGGCAAGAGCTATTTACTCTTTAAAGATATGCTTGCTGCAATCACAGTTTAAAATGAGTGCTAAGGACAAACGAACACTGCAAGATGTTTGCTTATTTATTACAATGGCTTATGTAAAGCCCTGGCTTGAGTGCAATTTGGCGGTAAAAGCCCCGAATCAAAATTTTTGTTTCTTGAAAACATTGAAAAACTACGAAATAGTCGACCAAGTGATTTCTAAAGCAGCTCTGACCAAGTTCAGCCAACACTTGTGGTATTCTCTTCATGGGACGTCTCTTCATGGGAACAAATCCCTTCCTTTCAGGAAGCTAAAAAAAAGTTATGCACTTGAAGGCAGTCAACACAGCAGAGAGAGGCGTGAAGCTCGTGCAAGATTATCATGGATTAATAACTGCTGCAGAAAAACAAAAACAGTTCTTGTTACGTCCTGTACAAGAACACAGAAAGTTGTACCCAGATTGCAAGAAAGATACTTTAAAAAAAAGTATCCTGAATCCTGAATTATATATCTTTTTCAATTTTATAAATAAATACATAATCTAAATTAATCTTCCACTGTTTTCTATTATAAAATATGTATTTTGATCATAATATAGCTTACATGCAACTAAGTCTTGTAAAACCGTTGTTTAGAAAAACATTGATGCCTTGTCGGCACGGGTTGCCATTGTCATTTGACGATGAAATTTTGCACGAAGGTAGCCTTTAGTACTATAAAAAGAATTAGAGGGTATGCGTTACAATATTTAAAAGAAAAAAAAATCGGTGATATAAGGGACACCCTAATATATATATATATATTCGACGAACTTATATATATATATATATATATATATATATATAAATATATATATATATATATATATATATATATATATATATATATATATATATATATATATATATATATATATATATATATATATATATATATATGTACGACGAACTTTAATAAAAAACCTGAAGAATGGTTTTGGTTTAAAATTAGAGCGTAAATGAAGTTTTACAAAGAAAAGAGTCATTGTACTATTATGATGCATATTTAGGAAATCTCGACCATCTAGCTAGGACGCGCTAATACTACTGACGCTCCTGGTGAGCGCCTATTGTTCATTGCCTCTGGGATGCTGACAGGGCAAATGGATAAAGTGAGCTCGGATGCTGATGGTGCAAGTAGTTAAGACAGTCGTTAGAATTAACGAATACAAAGGAAGGGTATAACAGTACCTTTAAAAAAAATATCTTAATTTTATTACTCATGGCATTTTAGATACTTTATCTTAATTATCTTTATTTTCTATAAATGTAGAATATGATAAACATGGCAGCTGAATTGTAGATTTCTATATAATTGTGATTTTTAATCAGTTAATAAAACGGATACAAAAATGACAATGTTATCATTCCATTGTTTAGTAATTTTTCAGCGAAAGAAAAAATAGGAAAAAATTTATTCTCTACGAAATAAGATATTAAATACCCTTCTTTTTTTTGAATAAAGAGACAACATCCTTCGTATTATTTTTTTTTATTAATTATAATTCATTAATTGGTGATAACCAAATCTTTAATAAATTAAGTTAAATTAAAAAGAATTAATTTTTGTAATATAAAATAATTATACGATAAAATGTTGCTTTCAAGGATTATAATTATTTAAAGAAAAGTGCATCATTAATTAAGTTTGAGATTTGTTTGTCTACTAAGTTTCCTTGTCCGCAACAAGGTCTTCTCTTTTTGATTCCATGACATTCTTCCATCCATTCTTGTCCAGCAATTTTTATAGCTTCTTCTGTCCATCCCTTTGGCATTCTCTCCAATTTTTTGCTCCTTAGGCCTTGTCAATTGTCACGCTTTTGATTAATTTCTTATTGCTCATTATTACCATGTGTCTAGCTGATTTCCATGTCAGTCTTTCATAATGATAGAGTATCTATAGTTTTTTTACTTCTATGACTTCTTCATTCCTTCTTTTATCTAATTATTTTAATTTTAATAAACTCCACATTTTTGTACTAGTATAATGTATTATATTTTTGTACTAATATAAGGGTTTGAACGTGGAATATTTTTTACAATTTTATATGAAAATGAAATTTCCGTGTTTCTTTAAAATACCGATACTGGTTCCATATGACATTTATGCTTCTGTTTGCTTTCCGCTTAGATTTTCTGTAAGATATTTGTTTCCTACATACATTCTTCCACGTTCTCTTATTAGACTTTGTTGGATAGGTCAATTGACATTATTTAATAATAGTATATATTTATTGACGCTATTTGTCATTAATTTAGTTTTTTGAATGTTAAGTTCTTGACGTATTTTTTTACTTAAAGAGCATAGATCGTTATCATTATTTCCAGTTTTATTACTGTTTCGGGAGAAAAAGCGTAATAACGTCAGTGAATATCGGCTCGTTTGAATATTGTCAATTGGTCCTAAATCACTGTTGACTCCAATAATGTTTTGCACCATATTTTTAAGTACAGTAATTAACAATCTACAAGATATTTTATTTCAAGGCTTGACGCTTCCACAAATATATATTTCAAGCTCTAATCTAATTTAATTTACATTTTTTCTGGATCTTGTAATGCAACTATCTGGGTGTAGTTTGAAAGGTAAATAACATTCTTTTAAAACTATGCATATGCTATCGTGGCCTATAGTAATGAATGATTTAATATTATAAATGAAAGCCAATATGCAATAGTTGTTTAATTGTTTCATATTTTTTATAATATGGGAAACATAAACTGTTTATGATGAGGAGTTACCTTCTAACCTTGTTTAGATCTCCTTTTTTGAATATCGGAATTAATTTAAATTTTGCCCATTCTTTGGTATTTTTCTTTCAAGAAACTAATTATTACATGTTAATTCCACGTTTATAATTTATTCTGTTTGAAATTACAAGAATAAAAAAACCTGACGAATGGTTTTGGTTTAAAATTAGAGCGTAAATAAAGTTTTACACAGAAAAGAGTCATTGTACTATTATAGATTATTAAGAGTCATTGTATTAGTAGACAAAAAAATCTCAAACTTAATTAATGATGCACTTTTCTTTAAATAATTATGTATACACATAACATATATATACACATCCTGTTACCAACCCAACTAAGTTAGCTTTGTCAATAAATCTCCAAATATCGAAGAATCATATGACCAGGTGGACAGTAATGATAATTTAAACTATTAACTGTCTCGTCCAAGTGTCGTGCGAGTCGAACGCCAAAAAAATTCGACACGGCCTCTAATCCCACTACAACCGTATCTAGTTCAATTCAAAGCCTGCTATGCACAAGACGTATAGCTTAATAAATTCAAAGCCTACTACATCCAAGGTATCTAGTTTAACAAATTCAAAATCTACTGCGTGCAAGGTATCTAGTGAAATAAATTCAAAGCTTGCTACATGCAAGGTATCTGGTTTGACCAATTCAAACCTTGCTACGTGCAACATATGTAGTTTAAACAAATTAAAGCCTGCTACATGCACGGTATCGAATTCAAATAAATAAACACCCATACTATCCGAGACATTACGTCGAATATACACTGAAAAATTGTAGAAGACAGTTGGTGTTTTCGAGATCACTAATCCAACAAATAAATGTCTGCCACATGTCCTTATCAATAGTTTATTTTTCTGGCATCCCATTCACCTTATTAGTGGACTCTGGCTTTTTTATAAGACTTTTTAAATAATCATCCATAATGCGAAATCCTATCCTAAAAAAACGAACCTATTAAACTTAAAGGTATAGACCCTATTAATGAATGCACCTCAACACTAGGCCATTTTAAAATGAAAATACATCTAAGAGACATAAAATAAAACAAAAATAAATTCATATACCATAAATTTCACGTTAAAAAGGATATAAATTTAAATTATGGTGGTATCATGTATATATAATCTATTAAAATTTTCCGACTTTAAAATATACTACACTCGCAATATATTTTTTAACTGTTTTAAACTACATTTTTCAGACCCAATTTACGTAATTCCTCATAGAACCAAAAAAATGATTGAATGCACAATACTTAACCCCGAGGGTAAAAAAGGCCTAATTGAACAATATTACTCCGATGATCTATTAATTGTACACTGTCTAGATAGTGTAAAAAATAATAAACGAATTAATATATCGGTCATAAATATATTGGAACATCCTATCTCTCTTAAAGCAAACCTGAATATAAAGTCTCTATATGCAAATTGTAAAAAATTGTAACTCCCTAAATCGCGCCCAGATTGTTCTGGATCAACTTAGAGCTTCATACTTAAACTCTGAATAAGAAAATATTCTTTGAGATATATGTGCTGATTTTTCAGATATATTTCATATTTCTGGAGACAAGTTGACCCACATGAACGCCACATAACATGAAATCAAGACGTCCTTCGATATTTCCGTACAAATAAAAACATACAGATTCCCTGAAATTCATAAAGCGGGAGTGAGGAACAAATCAATCAAATTGTCAATCGAGGTATAATAAAACCGTCCGTATTTCTGTGGTATTCACTCAACTGGATAGTTCGCAAGAGGCTAGATGCATCCGGGAAAAGAAAATAGCGAGTCGTAATCTATTATCGCAAACTGAACGACGTGACAATAGGTGACACCTACCCTATTCCCCAAATCGCTGAAATATTTGGTAATTGCAAGTACTTTTCTATTTTGATCTTGCATCCGAATTCCATCAAATTCCTATCAACCAAATAGAGGGTCCAAAAACAAACTTTCAGTGTACCCGAAGCACACTTCCAATTTACTAGAATGCCGTTTGGGCTGAAAAACGCCCCCGCTACTTTCCAACGCCTTATGAATACGGCCTTATC